>OX439128.1:47476529-47481529 GCA_949318235.1 Ecdyonurus torrentis | reverse complement strand
CACCATCACTACTAGCAATTAAAGCAATGACTTACTTTTTATTACTTATTTTAGATTTTATAAGCTATATATATATATAGCGAGAATTTTATTTCGCTTGCAATTTATGTAACAAAAATAGGAAATTCATTAAAGGAAAGAATAATATTCTGGTTTCTAAATTACAATGAGAGGTTTAATTACATAACGTAAATTACTTTTATGCAAGACAAATAAAGAGACCATTAAAATGTCTTTGTACAATGTATGTATATGTACATACATACATACTTAAAGTGCATTTTTTCTAAACCAAAATAGCATTTTTTTCAAAACAACATTTAAAATAAGATTAATTACAATTTTAAGTCAAAGAGTATTTAACATAAAAAAAAATAATATAACATCATATTCTAGAAAAAAAAAAGAAGAAGATAATAGTTTGAAAATATAAACTGTAGTAAACCTGTTTGTTGAAATAGAGTTTACATCAAGATTTCACTCACACTATGCCTGAGAGAGCGAGAATTTTGCTATAAATTAGTATTATAAAGAACAATTTGGCTACATGCCCGATTGTACCAGCGACAATATAGACAATGTACTTGGTGATACGCTCAACTTGGAAAGTTACAAACAGTGAGCATTCATAACATTCAACTAGTGCAACAAGGGGAAAATATCTATATAAAACAATTTTGTATATATATAAAGTATTTGTGTATTTAAATTCGCAACCAGTAACGGTTTTTAAATTTAGTCGTAGTATTTATACAATTTATCAAAATTTAAAATTTCTTTAATTTATTCAATGTTAAAAACTAATTTAACTTTTTATTTTTTTGCTTGCTAGTGATTTCGTTATATGTGAAAACTGCCAACGTATATTTACGCAAAATAAAGTACACACAACGAAGTATAATATTAAGATGTATATGACATCCATTGTATTTTTACACTTATTCTTTTCTTTCCTTCATTTTATAATGCGCACTTTGTTTTTCATAATATACAGTCGCTTAAACTTGGCCTAAATGAAAAAGTAGGGAATATTACGTTCTCTTAATAATGAATTTTAACTTTGAGAGTTGTATGAAAATGTGACAAAACGTTGAATAATTTACAACGTAAAAATGTCTTCCCCCAACTCTTTGAAAATTTACCTTTTTACTTTCTTTTTTTTAGCAACTATAAATTAAACTAGTAAACCGCATACAGAATAATAACTATTTCTATTAAATTGATGTTCCTCGTGGTTCCTATATAGTAATAATTTAATTTTAGTTTTCGTATACAGCATTTTCATATGCAAGCATTATGCAATTTTAAATTTCTCATTATATCGAATTTAAACACTGAATTTTTTTTGTATTTTTTTTAAATGAATTTAAAAAGTAATCTAGTTGATTTTTTTCTATTTAAAATATCTACAATCTAGAGTAAATTTAATGATCTTAAATAACAGAAGTCTATCAGAAGTCTATATTATGCAAAAATAAATATATTTTTTAATTTGCTAACTTTCAATTAAAAATCTGTACTATACCTCTCTAATATGTCCCAAAATTCTCATAACAATCCCTTATACAAAATATTTCTCCACTTATTATTATTATCCACAATAAAGTCAAACATTTAAAAAAAAAAGTGACCTGAAAAATGAAGAAATGTTCAGCAAAACTACGTACAGTACACATTTCTAGCTTTATTATTATTTCTTTTTGATGACAAATGTGCTTGCATACATGTCAAGTTTATTGCTTCAGTGTTTTTAATACATTTGGTTTATTGCTTACTTTAGTAAAGCATAGCATGAGTTTCCAAACGTTTGTTTATTCTTATATGTTTGCGTGGTAGTTTGAAGTTTTAAACGCTAGACGGATAATTTACTTGTTGGTGGACCATCTCTCTCTCTCTCTCTCTCTCTCTCTCTCTCTCTCTCTCTCTCTCTCTCTCTCTCTCTCTCTCTCTCTCTCTCTCTCTCTCTCTCTCTCTCTCTCTCTCTCTTCGCAGAACAGTGTACTATTACTGCAGCAGCTAAAACTGCAAGTTTCAATTTAGAATAACTCTTGCGTGGTAAAAATTGCACTAAAATGGTTATATTTATAAAAATTATATTTACAGCATGTTTAAACATGACTCATATACAAAATATTATTATTTTGCTCTGTGAGTAATTTCTAATTTTAAGTTTTCATTTTCATCAAATACCTTTGATATTACACATTGAGTTCAACTTTTAATATTTATCATTACAAATTCATGTAAATTTGTTTGTTTTTTTCCTCAAAGCTTTTTGAATCTTATAGCAAATAAATATAATATTTATACAAGGAAGTATATTATATACAGACTCTAAATAAATTTTCCTCAATATCTCAGAAGTTACTTGCTTTGAAAAACAACAAAACATAGGATTCCTTTTTTGGCTTTTTAAAATTTTGTTACTTTAATTTTTTTTTACATGTTAAAAAATAATAATAATCTTGATTTATATATATATATTTATAATATTTATTATATATTATTTAATATTTTTTTATATATATATGTATGTATATATATATATATATATATATATATATATATATATATATATATATATATATATATATATATATATATATATATATATATATATATATATATATATATACATGAAAGGGTGGGGTTTAGGTATGGCACTTAAATGTTTGGTCAATCCTTACACCTAACTCAATGTCTCTATATTTTGAAGGCTCTGCATATTTTATTATAATGAACATTGAAATAATCACTGATTGTTTACAATCTTTACTTTTTAAAATAATAATTCATAGTGTACATTTTACGTTTAGATTTTTAAGTAGTCAATTAGAGTAAAATATACGATAGTAACATCGATATACAGACAAGTGAAAGATATGAACATTATTAAGGATCTTTAAAAAAAATCTAACATAGTCAAGTCAATATTCTAATATTAAATTAATATTCACTCTTTTTTTTTTCTTTTGGGCCTAAATAATTAAAAAAAAAATGAAATTGTCGAGTAAATGCATCTTGATAAAAGTTACTAACTATAATGGACTGTTCATAATGTAGAACAATATTTGCACAATTTTTGTAATTAAATATATTGAAAATGACTACTTAATAATTTTTAATGGAGATTGAATGTTGTTAGCAAATTTATTGCGCATAAAAATATTACACCATGTGAACAGGACTTAAAGAAATGATTTCTTATTGCTGCTTTGTGTCTGTAATTTGATTATTGTTGTTTGCTTAGGTGTATTTAACTTTGACAATAGAAGACTTGTAAAAGTAGGTTCAGTGACAAAATAAACAAACTTACAGTCCACCTATATACTAACAAAGTGCTAACAAACGATTTTGTGTTCGTGTCTTGATTTAATATGCTTTGTTATGAGGGAATGGACTCGAGCTAGAATTATTTCTTAAAGCTGAACCTCAAAGCTATTGTTTTTCTGGATTTCAATTAATTTGATTATATATTATTTTTTATTCAATTGACCTGAAGTCTAAGAAAACTTTAGCTTTGAGACTCAGTAAACTACAGTAAAAATTTCAGCTCTAAAACATAATTCTAACTTTAGTTATAGCTGCTTCATTCCCCCATAAGATAGCGTGTAAATCAAGACAGGAATACAAAGTCTTCTGCTTTAGCAAAATGGTAAGTCGGTAAGTATTTTCGGCCTCTCAGTATGTTATTTATTTTATTTACGAAACTCACTTTTGCAAGTCTTCTATTATATTTTTATATCATGCGAGTATTTTGACTGTAATTTTTATGATAACTATATGAACTGTACCTGAGTCAATAAAAGTACGTTTTTATTTTTGTGGTGTGTGTGTATATGTACAGTATATGTATATTATATATATATACTGTATAATGTATATATATATATATAATATATATTTTTATATATATATATTTTATACACTATTTTAAATTTATCCCGGCATGGCTCATTTAGAAATAAAGATGAGTTTTAAACACACGTGTTATAATTTTATACACTTAAAAATTATTTTCAAAAGGAAACAAACAATTTTATTTTGACGAGACGTAAAAACAGATTTAGATTTTCAGTTTGTAAATTGAAATTCTGTTTAGCATGACAACAACAATAGTATATAGCAAAAAAAATTGGCTACAAGTCAAATTTTATTTGTTAACTATACTACGTTGTTTTACTGATTTTAATTTTGGTTCGTAAAGTATTTTATTTATACTAAAAAGTCATATAATTTAATATAATTAACTAAATTATTTGCATGAAACAAGAAATTGCGTGATATTAAAACTTCCATATAGTGTATGTGTAATAAACTTTAAGAGAAAGTATGTAGTCATCGCACTTACATTTATATATTGTAAAGATTCTGTGTATATTAATGAACAGTAATATTAATAATAAGGATATAATAAATATCAGAGTTCCTTTTTTTTTTTTTTAGTTGGGTAATCAAAACAAAGATGAAATGTTAAACTTCTAAGAATATTGTTGACACTCTTGGCATGTGAGGACGAGGAAAAACACAAAATACTTTCACTATTATCGATAGATATATTTTACTCTTAATTGTATGAATACGTAGAAAATAATAATAATATCAAAGCTTCCTCTTAGTATATTTTTAGTTTTAGGGAAAACTCTTTATTAATTAAGTCATATGCAAAATATTTTTAAATATTAAAAAAAGTGTTGTAGTTTTTTTAGTGTGATTTTATGGTTGATTATTATGATCGCACTGAGAATACTATATTTCAGGATAATAATTTATTTTGAGCATCACAAAAATATTAAAAACCCAATGTTGAAAGGCTGCATTTTTTTTTTTTTTTTTTTTTTTTTTTTTTTTTTTTTTTTTTACCAAGGTGAGGATAAAACAGCTCCAAATAGATTTTACTCCCATAATACCCCCTACAATCAACAAGCATTTTTATAACTGCGTGATAACGGGTTCTAATATTTTTATTGCAAGCAATAGTTACCATTTAAATTTAAAAA
>OX439128.1:46899029-47471529 GCA_949318235.1 Ecdyonurus torrentis | reverse complement strand
TTTGTGTTATGTTATGTTATATTATATGTTATATATATATATATATATATTAAAGAACAAGAAGCTATGCAGGTTCTTTGTCATAATTATGTAATTATACACTCTATAGTCTATAGTACTAAATTTCAACTTCAGTCCAAATTTTAATAAAGTGTCTGAAATGATTTTATACTATTTTTTTTTCTTCTTATTTTGGCAGGATGGCAAAATTAAACCTTCTAGAAGTGGCGCATTTGTTTCTGTGATGCGGAAGAAGAGTGAATGACCCTCTCAGTGCTCTCTCTCTCTCTCTCTCTCTCTCTCTCTCTCTCTCTGAGAGATGCACTGCCTGTCCCCACTACTACAAATTTTCATTTTTAGATCACCATTTATCAAAACCCACTAACATAAGCTTAACATACAAAAATGCATCATTTTATTATTATTTATTTTTGTATAGGAAATCTGTTATTCTTTGGAGATTCTTACTTATATAGTGTATAGGTGTGCATCTATCTGCTTACTTAATATTTAAAACTTTCAATATATGAATACTTTAAAATCTTAATTTAGATATATAGATAAAATGGACATAATATATAGTAATAATCAACGTTTAGTATATAAAAGAAAAATATTTAATTTTAACAATTTATTGTGTGTGTTTATATTATTTTATAAAATGTTTAATAAATTGTATTATCAGTGGATTACCTTTTCATAAAATTTTAATATATATATATATATATATATATATATATATTCATATATATATTAACATAGGGTCTGGGTCAGTTGTATGGATTTTTTTTTTTTTTTTTTTTGTCGATCGTGACTAGAATGAAGCTAAGCTTATTGTTTCAGCAGGAACAGAAAAATATTCGTATGAAGATAGGCTTTATTAATCAAACCTAATGATTATAGGACAAGCAATCCACTTTCCTTTCAATAGTTTACAATAGGTGCCATAGTGATATTATGAGAAAATTTCATATACTCTCTGTCCTCCATAAAAATGAAAAATATTTAAAAGTTTGGTTACTATACCAAACTTACATTGTAAAGAGCTGGTAAAGAGTTAAAAATAAAAGGCAACGTTAACTATACAGCTTTTGGTTGAAAGTTGAAAGTGCGAGCACGACTGCGCTCAGCGCTCGCTCGAGGTGCCTTGCTCGTGCGCCTCGAGTTATAAACTTTTGAACTTTTTACTTTTAGCGCGCATTTTGGAAGCAATAAAAACAAAACAGCAACGTTATTCCATTCCTTTTTTTTTTTTTTCTGATAATAGTTGTTTACAAAACAAAAAGTCTAGGGAACTGCAATTTTTAAGTCGTATTTTCTGTATTTCTCTTGTTGTTTTGGATTTTATTGAATTGCAAAATGATAGAAGATGAAGTGGATGCGCTTGGTAAGTAATTTAAAATTTAACTTATAAATTCTGTGAGAGCTAAAATTAAAATATCCACATATCCTTCCCTTGTGTTTTGATATTGTAATATTTCCTGTTGATAGGGCTGATATTTACCTACTTCCCGTCAAATAAATAAACACTCATTCATTTTGTTTATATTTTATGTATATAGTTCTTTGTTAGATGAGTCTAATATTATTTGTATAATGACAGGTGGCTTGGTACCATCGACCATCTGTGGCTGCCACTGGCGTAGAGTGATCCACATCTTTGATGCTGGCTTGATGTTAGCAGTACACGTTCTACAAGGATCCATCCTCAATTACTACATCATCTCACACTTCAGAGATTCTGTGGTACCTTACTTTTGGTTTGTTGGTGACTTTTTATGCTTATTCGTATTTGCTGGAACTTTGACTATTGCATACAAATATTTCAACCGTCTAACAAGTGGAGAATCATTAAGTGATGGAAGTTCATTCAAATTATCACCATCTCGCTTAATTAATGGCTATTCAACTTCAAGATTTGGTGTTCTACCATTAAGTTACCTATCTTGGATTTTTTATGCAGGAATATTAATTGGAAAAGTTGGTGTAATTTTTAAATCAGAAATTCCTGGTAATTTAAAACATGAAGATTTCTTTGGACCACAATTACTACAAGTTACAATTGCTTTAGCATCTATAATCTTCTTATTGCTTGCTGAAAGTCATAATTGGGCTAAACATAGATCACCACGTTACCACTTTGTTACGTCAACGTGTGCACACTCTGGGATGGCTGTATTGGATACTGTAGCTCTACTCTCGGTATTATTACCCACAAGAACTGGACTCATGAAAGGACCACCAGATTATTTACTAGATATCGTTCTATTTCTTGGACTTATCAATTTAATGCTTCCAGCCATGGCTTTGCATCGTCTAGGACTTTCTGAACCAACTGCTGAGAAGACGCAAGCCCAATTACTCCTGCCGTTCAGCGTGATTCACGATCTTGCACATCTAATCTTAGTAGATATTCCATTCTTAGGTGTACGTGGTTATCTATGGATTGGTCATGGACAACATACATCTCTTTTCATGATGAAAAACGTACTAGGAATAATTATGACACTACGTAACCTTCATCCTGATTTATCTGAATTAGTGAGACGTAGACGTAGATTACACGTGGAAGAAACAACCAATCCTCAACATAATAGCTTGCTTGAAATGCACGATGTTCGTCTTGAGAGACCAGGTGAAGTAATCAATACTGAAGATATAAAACCAAGGGATGTACACAAAGTTCAATAGAATATTTAATATCAAATTTTGAAACCACATTGGTGTTATTATATTTAGGTAAGATCTACAAAATTTAAAAAAAAAATGCAAAATAATAGATGCAATAAAAATCAATCATTATAATTGCTTTATGATATTTTATATCACCAACAAAAATAAATTGATATTTCAATACTTTCAATCATATTCTTAAAATTAATATATAGGCATAGTAAATGTACAGTATTAAAGTTATGAAATGCATTCGTTTTGCATTAATTTTTTTGCAACAATATAATCAAATATAAAACTATGTATTTGTTTAAATAATAAAACATGACAAAAAGACAAATATACAGGATGCAAATGAGAGGAAGTTTTACCACTGACAAGAAAAATGTAAGTAACCTCAAATGATACATTATGTTATCAGCACTGCTTCTATACTAAATGAGGCCAACTTTAGTAATAATACAATTCAAATGCCTCTTTTTAAAACACATTAACATTATATGGATGTAAAAAATGTATGCTTTGACTCAATTGTTTTGCTTCCAATTTAACAAAAAACTATTTCTTATTAGATCTGATATTTTTACATAAAAGATGTTAATTTTTATTAAAGAAAAAATACTTAAAGAGATAATTATTATTTTTAGGAAATTTTTAAAATAAAATTTATAGTAAAAATAGAATACAGTATACTCTATTTAAAAAAGAAAATGTGCTTCTGAATTCTACGTAGAATATCGATGTGATAAATGTGTAGAATTAGTAAAAAAGTAATGGAGAAATAATTATATTTAAGAATAATTAAATCAAACAGTTTCAATATAATATTATATTGGTAATTATTCAACTAAAGTACAGTATGTATTTATGTACCTAATTTTTTAGTGTAATTTAATTGGATTGATCTAATCTTTGACAGGCAGAATGTTCAACTAAAATGTGTGTCATTAAGAAATAATTACGTATTAAATTGCTTTCAAATTTGAATACTAAATTAATTGAGGCTTAGATTCATATGAATAAAAACTAAGGAATTTATTTTGCTGTTTTCCAATTTTTTTAACCCCCCCCCCCCTCCTCCAATCAGTGTGTTAATTTTTTATAACAACCAATTTTCTATTTCTTAAAATAAAACCAATAATTAAAATATCATCTTATTTTGGAATTTCAAATTTCAAACAAATTTTGAAAGGTATTAGTTTTCAGACTAGTATAAAGTTTACTTTTTTATATAAATCTTGTAAAATAAAATTTAATTATATTGGTTACAACCAACTTAAATATAATTTTTTAAGTAAGATGACTAAATATTTTAAGAATCAATATATTTTTAATGCATGGAATTTAATGCTATATAGCATTAAAAAAAATGTGTAACAATTATGCTAGCCGATTTCAATAACATTTATTCATAACAATTTCAGCAAAATTTAATAATAATTATGCTATACAAAAAAAATAAGAGCAGCATAATTATTCGTGTAATTCTAAAATAGCAATATTTATGCTCTATGATTGAAATGATTCATAAATTGCGGAATTTATTTTATTTGTTTAAATTTTATTGTACTTTTTGTTTTTTACTGTAAATATTATTATAAATTATTTTTAATAAATCGACAAATTTATTGGCTGATGCTGATTATTTCATTCAGTGGTTTTCATTACTTTATTTTTCTTAAATTTCAAGATAAATAATTTTTGTAATTTTATTTCTTTTGAATATGTCTAATTTTTCCAAAATTATATTTCTTACTACAAATAATATGCTATGTTATACCTGAAAATGTAAGGAAAAAATGGCTGTTAATATTGCAAAAAAAAATTTGAACGCCATGCATTTCAACATTAAAAAGACAATTTTGATCTCGTATAATTAACACAAATTTTTTCTAATTATTAATTTGTAATGTTATTGAGGTATTTTAGGCTTGTGTTGTATTTATTTAATTTGTATAACTTGCTTGTTTTTTTGTATAATTTATAATTTGTATTTTTTTATTATACATAAAAATTATTTCCGTTGCATTTTTTAAACTATAATTAATACTTTGCACTTTTTTCTTGTGTCGTATTCTTAATTTTCATGACATTTAATTTAAGTTACCACAGCTCAGCATTTACCGTAATTTTACGCAATATTTGTGCCAGTTTTCAATGTATTATAACATAATTTAATTATATTAATTATATGTGCCTTGTATAAAATATTGATGTGCTAAATTAGTAATAACTATATGTATAAGCTCAAATTAAAAAAAAAAAAAAAAAAAAAAAAAAAGGCTTTTTAAATAAAAAAAACTATTTTTTTCTGCTTATTATCATATTACAATTTCTGAATAAAATTGTCATAATTTTAATATTTTCTTACTTTTAGAAGTAAGACTTAAATAAATGCTATATAAATGCTACTTATGTATTATTCTTTGATATAATATGAGATTATTTTGATCAAATGTACGAATTCAACGTAATTTTAATAAAAAATAAATAAGGATTAAAAATGTTATGTTTTATTTTTATATTTTCCCTATATGGATGGGGAGTTCAACATACAAAATCATAGGAAATAACTTATAGAGAATTTGATGAATCACTATTATATTAAATGTATCAGATAAAAAAAACAAAACATTATTGATTGAAATTTAGCAAGATATATTATAAAGGCTGCACGATGTGGCAAAATATGTTATGCAACTTTTGAAATCATATCTCTAAGAGATGGGGATTTGAATGAGTGGTGTAGCAAACTACAGTTATTTAAAGTTTTTTGGTCTATATAATTATGTTGAGGTGTATAATTTTTAAAAATAACTCTTAATTATGTATATTTAAATTAATAAGGCCATTAATTGACAGAATTGGAACCCTATTATTGGTTATTGGAAATAAATCAGCAAACTTTAAAAGTTATTAATTTATTTGATGTTTTCCCAACTTATTTGCAAGATTTTCTAACATCAGAGTTCTTGTATTATTTGTGACAACTTTTTTTAATGGTTTTATAGTAGTTTTTTTATTGTTATATTATTTAATAAATAATAAATATATATAATATTTCTATCTCAATAAGCTATATTTCAAAGTAAAAATCTTTAAGTATATATAGAGAAACATTTAAATAAGGAATTAATAATAGTATCTTAAAATAATAGTGTTATATTTATGATTTATTAAAAATAAATAAGATGCTTGATAGATAATTGTAAAATTGACAATAAAAAAGAAAATACATTTCTTAGAAATTAGTCTATTTTTATTATTTTTATCTTCAATAAAATTGAATGAAATTTTAGATTGTCATATACTTTTTATTTTTCATTGTTTACTGATGTTTTTCTCCTTTTATTTTTATATTATTTTTAATTTAAAAAGCAAAAAACCTTTCATTACTTTAGTTTTACGTCATTGTTTAAAAAGAAAAAAAATTGATGAAATAAATAAAATAAAGTGTTTTTGAGATGAATCTTTGTGAAGAGATCGTGATAGGGCTGCTGTGAAGGTTTATTTCTTTACCTCCTGCTCGCGATCTCTACTCTCCCACCTTGGGATGGAAGAACATCATACAACAGCAGAGTGCACACCACACCGCGCGGCAAGAGCTCTGGTTCAAGTTGCCTTCAGTCAGCGCGACGCTCTCGCGGCACGCTCACCATTCACGATCATAGCTCTACACCTGCAAATCACGTGTGCTTTTTTATATACATATTTTGTACTAATATTCTAATTTAAACAACGGTTTTTATTTTGCTTAATCAATTTGGGACAAACGTTTTTTTTACAATATATTTGCTGCAATGAAAAAGTGCAGAGTCGTCTTTGCTGTAAGTACTAATTTTATTAATTTTATATAAAACTGTGCATGGGGTTGTGAATTTTTATCTTGATGGCTAATTTATGGACTAAAATATTTTAGGCAGAAAAGGAAAACAAAATTATATATCTGTTATATATATATATATATATTATATATATATATATATATATATATATATATATATATATATATATATATATATATATATATATATATATATATAGTAATTTTAATACATTTACAGAAATTTTTAATGGATTCAAACAAAAAAGTTGTAAATTTTACTAAAATTTCTACTTTATAAGATAAAAACGAAGAGATTTTTACTCTCACTGTATTTTAGAATATATTAATTATATTTAAAAAGCACTTTCTTGAATAACTAAAGTGCTAAATTATATAAACAATCATAAAAACTATACAATGAAAATAATCATCAAAATAAAATACGTATATATTAATATTTATTGTAATAACAGCTGTGTATAATGTAAATACTATAATATAATGACACAAATTCAATAAAAAAAATATGAGAATGTAAACTTTATTATAAATACGTCGTAATTATTATTGAATAATCATTGTCAATGATAATTATGAGCAGTATTGAAAAACTGAGATCAATTATCGTTAAAATAATGAGATTATTACAACAAGAAATAAAGGTTATAGAACCTGAAGGTGACCCACCCTCTTTCTCGTATATATAATGTGATCGCGCGCGGTTGTTCAACCCTGCTCTGTAGTCGCCAGCAATTTACGTAAATTTTACTATACGTATTCATGATACACCTCCCGTTGAGAACGTTTTGTAACAAATTATATAGCCTTACTTAATTAACTTTGAAAATAAAAGTGATATAAAATGACATTTATTTTGTATCATATTAAAAAGCAATTTAAAATTAAATTATGAAAGGAAAAAATTCTTAGCTATAAATTGTTTACAAAAGGTATAAAAAAAATAAAAATGAAGATTTTTAACAAAATTTTAAATAGAAAAAGAATAATATCATGTAATCTACATAGAAAACAAGTTTAACTTAACATTAATATCAGCTTATTAATCATTATTTAAGTGTTGATATTTATGTGACATTTTTAATTTCCAGTAAAATTAAATTATGAGAAATACAAGGCTATAAATTGTGTATACAAAAGTAAAATATGTATTAAACAAATTAGTTACTTAATTGTTTTAATATACGTAGTAGAAATTAAACTATTTACAGAAATATTAAAATTCAATAGAAAAATTATTTATAAGTGAAATTAATACAAGTATTTGTAAAGTGTTAAAATTGTTGTAACTCGAAGTAATAAATTCAAGTGTTGATCATACTTCGTGTGACTTGATATTAAAATTTATTAATCTGAGTTTAATTAATAGCTTTTTTTTTTTTTTTTTTTTTTTTTTTTTTTTTTTTTTTTTAGGCATTTAAAAAGTTAAATACATACAACATAGGAGTATTTATTACTACTTGTTTAATACTTTTTACACTCTGTACATATCTATCGTCGTATATACCTACTATATAGTCAAAGTAATTTATAAGAAGAAAACGGAATTTATAATGTAATATCCCATGTAGAGATTGAAAAACGTAATTCATTACAGGATGTTACTTTTGCATTTGCAGTAAGAGAGAGAGAGAGAGAGAGAGAGAGAGAGAGAGAGAGAGAGAATAAATAAAGTAGGCCTTTGTTAACATAAATTGAGATTTTACGTACGATTCTTAACAATACACTTGAATATAATTGATAAATCATGTTTTGATGTACGTACAGTCTATAGTATTAGCTACAAATACACATTCAATATCTCTACATGCTAGTTATATAGCAATGATTTTATTTATGTTTATTTGTGTACTACAAAAAGTATAGTAATGAGATTTTATTTCCGTCTTAAAGTTGCTATTGCATATTTTTTAAATCTCTCTCTCTCTCTCTATAAATAGTATATATATATATATATATATATATATATATATATATATATATATATATATATATATATATATATATATATATATATATATATATATATATATATATATATATATATATATATATATTGTGTGTGTGTGTGTGTGTGTGTGTGTGTGTGTGTTTTCTATTCTATATATAAAAATATGAAAGTCATATATTACAAGATCTGAAATTGAATACAGTTATCAAATTTTGAATTATAGATTTAAAACATGAAATAAATAACTATGAATCAGTAATGTCTTAAAAAAAATGAAATTGGAATAAAAAATAATAATTTAAGGGTCAAGCTTAATAACATATCATTGTTGGTATTTATAAAATATGATGAATTGTTGCTTCTGATGAAAACAAAATTAGTAATTGATTTCTTCTTCATCATCTTCTTTTTTAACATTGATAATTGTATCGTGTTGTAACCAAATATAAAAGCTAATGAAATTCAATATTATATATAGTATTATATCAATATAATGTATAGTAAAGATAAGGAAAATTGATTTTTTTTTACCCATTTTTATTCTAGAGTTTCTTTACGTATTTTCATGATATTTTCTTACTTTTGTTTCTCATTAAAATGTATCATTGTTATTGATTTTTTTTTTTCAATTACTAAAATAAATTAATAAAATAATTAAATCAAATCTATAATATTGAAAATCTTACACAGTTTTAGTTTTGTGCTCTAAATGTCTTCCTATTAAAATAACCAGACCTGAACTTGTTTAACATTACTGCAATATGTATAAAGAAAAAAAAAAGAACATACAGTATACATAGCAAAAAATATATACATAAATAAATGATTAATTTCCTTTTTTAAAGTTTATATTTTGATATAAAAAAGTGTGAAATCTCTAAAACACTTAATTAAAAATATATATTTTTGTGATATAAATTATAATCAATTAAAATTTTATGTTAAAATCTTGAAGAAGATAAAAAATAAAAATAAAAGCTTCTGGCAAGTACGGATAACATACGGATATTATAAGATTAGTATATTACAGAGAGAAAAAGACGATACTTTTTAAAGGAAATTAAATTTTTATTTTCATTTAGTAAAAGTTTTTTTTTTTTTTTTTTTAAATTTCCCAGCGGTTTTTTACGATCAATAAATTATTGTGTTCCTGTTTAATATAAAAAAATGAAAATAATAAGTCCACGACGATATAACTATAAAAGTTGCATTTTGATATTTTCCGTACTCTGTCAAAACATTATAGTTTCTATAAAAATTTCTATATTTTTTGACATAATACAATATTCTTACAAAATAAAAAATACTTTTGAGAAAAATTGTGACTATATACAATACATTATATAGAATATTTAAATCGTAAAGAAAATTTTGTGTCAATATTATATAATTCATTACATTGAAATGTGGTAAGCACATTATGCGCTTGGTCCGGTAACGTGAGAAAAAAAAAGTTGTGATTATATTTGTGGTGAGCAAATAATTGTTACAAAAATTATTTTATATCATGAGCATTACTCAGCATGACAAAAATATATATTACAATAAAAAGATTTATGATGAAAAAAAATTGTTCGAGGATATTATAATTGTATTATGTTAAGTGGTGAACTCATTCTTTGTTCCATGTGATAAATTTGTTGTTATAACCAAAAGTTATTACTTTTATTTTTTATTTCGTAATGCATTTAAGTATTAAATATTCATAGTTATGTTATATAAAACAGTATAGTTAAATATTTCAGTATATACATTTTGTGAACAGTAAACTTTCATGCTACTCATTTTTTTTTTTATATATTATTAGTATTATTATTAAAGGAATAGACCAGAAAAAACATATGCATTTATATCACAAAACAATTATGGAATTTACAAAAATTACTTTAGTTTGTCAACAACCCTGCAGCAATGATCAGAAAATTCAATTTATGCAACCCGTATAACATTTTCATACTAATTTTTGCATGTTTCTGACGTCATAAACATGAATTTTCACGTAAATAGCATACTTTACAGTTTTTTCACGCTCTCTCGTGGGGCTACATTAACATTCTGGTAAAAATTGTCATCAGTTTTGAAGATCCTATTTCGTGTTTAATCATTAAAAAGCACATTTATGTTTTATGTGGTCTATGGCTTTAACAATAAAGCAGTAAATATATGACACATGACGACCGAAAGGGATACGAACCTAGATCGTTGGCTTACCGGGCCACTGCTTTTCCATCCCAGTTGGTTGGAATTTCTCTTGACATGTATTTATATTCATGCTTTGTATAATAATAATAATAATATATGTTTAAAAAAATTACTTGGTGTTATCGAAATTTTGTTTCATGACACTCCATTTTTTTCCCTGCATTATACTGCTTTGTTAAGCAGGATGCCTAAATTTGTAGAAAATCATCCTTCTTTTCTTAAAATTCTTTATACCATGAACAAAACAATATTAATAAATCTGCAGTATTAGCTAATAAAACTGGTGTACCATTGATATATGAATATAATTTTAAATAATTGTAACTTCAAAACTTTTGATATAAGTTGATCACAGCAACCAATAAAATAATTTACGTTTTTATTAGAGCAAAATCATGCATATATAAATATATTCCATTCAAACAACATGTTATAATGTAGAATAACGTATATATAATAATTATGTATGCACATAAGTTATGAGATTATAATGAGAATAAATACATATTAAAGAATCATTATGATAATATTAGTTTCATAACTTTTAAACAATTATAATTAAAACATATTAAAGAATTAAAAATACGCGTACATTGTACATTCATTAATATTTATTTTAAAAATATTTGCATGAACATTGATTTTATTTTCTTTGAGTTGTATTTTCTACTTTCAATGGAATAAAACAAAATGTTTTATAATAATTTATATTCTTGCATGTAAAACTGTATGTAACTGAAATTGTAAAATTGGTGTCAATCGTAAAATTATCTAACATTATAATTTATGCAATAAAGTAAAATTAGATATTCTTTGTCTTTTGATATTATGAAATCTTATTTGCATTGTGTATGTATTAAAAATTCTATTTAATTATATAGTAAAGTATTTGACAGGTTTCTGTATTTCAAAAAGAAATATAAAACTTCTTTAATAAAATTTATTTCTTATATAACAGAATATATAATAGTTAATTAAATATCATTATTAACATAATCAAATTAATAAAAATACATACAAAAAAAAATAGAGAACAACTCTTACAACAATATTTAAAAATTCTTTTGAATTACTTAAATGTAAGGAGTGAAATCAATAATAAAATAAGAAAGCTATATTTGGCTAAATGTTTTCACATATAACAAAAGAAGAATTATTTATTTAAATAACGAAATGAATAGATTTGGTTATAACTTTCGTTCCTATGTTACGTTTAGCATCTTTAAATACGTAAAATATTCGATGAAATGACCTCTAGCTTTTATTTCTTTTGATTTCGATACGGCCTTGTATATTGACCAAAATATTTCTACAATAAAAACTAGTGCAACTGCGTGAATGGTTGGGTTTTTTTCGTGCAATATAACCTTAAATATTATACGTGTTATGCTCACGGCAAATTTAATATAATAATAATATAAACAATTATAAAAAAATTTGATGCCTTTTAAAAATTGCATTATATTATATAAATAATAATAATAATAAATACTTTTATTGTTAACCTCTAAATAATAGTTTTCACGGACAATAAAAGAATAAAATAATTTTTTATTATTATATTAATAAAGAAAATATTTAATACATACGTATATATATATATATACAAGGCTGTTATAAAACATTTATTGAATAAATTTTTATATCATTCTAATATTATAAAAAAAAAATCAGAAGTCGTGCGAGTAATAATGTCATTTATTTGTTATTATTATTATTATTTTTAGATGTAAACGAAATGTCCTTACAGTAATGATAATGAATGAGGAAACTAATAAAACATTAAAAGTTTCTTTATTTCATTGGTATTTTGACATAATCTTTAATAATAAAGGAAGTAGCAAAAGAATAATAATAATACAGGAGTAATAAAATAATGAATCTTAACATATATTATAAATGTATTAGAATACTATACCAGTATGTAATTTCAATTGATTTTTTTTTCTATTTAAAGTTACATTATATTTCATCATAGGAAATAGTTTATAAAAAAAACTTATAATCTTATACGGAAGAAAAGGAAGGATGCTCTCAGTGGGATGAGTATAGGTAATCATGAAGTACGTAAGTGCCTTATTTTAGTTTTTTTTTTCTCTTTTTCAAAACATAATAGATCGATTATTGAAGATAAAATTGTATACTTATACGTAGTGAACAATAAAACCCATCCTTTCTAGTCAATAAAATTATAAATATAGTATATATGAAAAATGACTGAATTATACGGAATATTGTTAAAAATGATTTTTAAATCAAAATTTATAAAGTAATTTGAGTTAATTTGCAACATACGTAAAAGTAGATAAAAAAAAAGTATTTTCTACAATAAAATTGCATACATTTTACAAGTAACAATACTTTGTAATTTTCAATAAGACTATAATTTAAAGTATAAGAAAGAAAATAATTTAATACTCTTTTATAAAAATATATTTTCAATAAATTTTTATTTTTAGAAAATCAAATATTATAAAGGTATGTGTCATTTTTATAACTTCTGTGTTTGGAGTTTAATTGGCTAAGAGCCCATAAGTGAGAGTTGAATATTATACATTATTATTATTATTTTTTTTTTTTTTTTCAAAATATATTTTCTAACTGCTACTATAGTATGCACAGCATGAATATTATTATTTCTCAATATATATGTAAAATTGAATATATATGGTATTGTGTGTGTGATAAAGCGTGAATGACAGACAGACAAGTCGATACCGCAAACATGGCGCCAAAAAAATAAATAATAATAATCTCGCTACTAGATATCAACAAAACGGAGTTAAAAAGTTGTCAAGTGGTCCAGCAAGGGTCATCACGAACTTATGTCTAATATGTGTGAGTGTGTGTGGCTTTTGGCTTTCTCTCTCTTTTTCTATATATCCCCTTTTTATAAGTATAATGATTAAGGAATGTAACATCGCATTCTTTACATAAACTATAAAAAGATCTAAAAAAAAGTCGACATCTCTTTTATATAAAAATGTTAAATTTTAATAACTTTGGATTAAAGAAGTAAATATTTTGATTTTTCAAATTAAAATCCTTTTTTGTTTAATTTAACGTCATCTTTCATTTATAAGCAAATAATATATTTCTTTAATTTGGTAAAATGACAATAATGTATATATATTTTTTCTTTTAAATGTTTTGTTTTAAAGAAAATTAAAACTTAAATGATGTTTCCATGGTACAATAAAAGTTCTGAATAAAATTTTACACTTATATTAAAATACGTACAAAGGAGAGTTTTAACACTTTTAGGGAAAGTGAAAAAAAAACTATATAACTTTTTAAAACAAAATACAATTTAATCCTCTTAAAACTTTAAGAAATAATAAAATGCAATCGTTTAAAGTTTTAATACTCTTTAAAATTTCATATAAAAAAAAAGCTTTCTTTGCAATTATAGTATTAGTATAATATATTAAATAAAAAAAAAAAAGTAAAAACAATCTTGCAAAAAAAAAAAAAAAAAAAAAAAAAATCTATGATAAAAGTAAGGCACTACTTTATTTGTTCGTAGGCTGTCATGGGAATTTAACTTGACCAGAATGTACTTTTGTATCCATTTCATACAATTACTAAATCATTGCTTACACAGTTGAAAGTTTTCATTTCAAATTTCTTAATAGAATAAATAGTTTCAAAATAGTATATTTAGATATTCAATTGCACAAAGTATAATTTAGAATCAGAGAGTAATGCTTTAATATTATATACATTTATAATGGTTTGAAATTTAAGAACTAGATTTTTTTTTCAATGTCTCTATTGTTTTGTTTGCTATGTATATTTATATTGAATTAATTCTGCAAATTTTTTTTATATAAATAAATAAGTATTATCCATTATTTTCATTTAAAAAAAAGTGCTTAATTTTAATTTTCATTTACAATTTTTAATTTTAACTTAAATGATAAAAACAAAAGGTTTTAAAAGATCTGAAATTAAAAAACATATTTTAAAATAACAATAATAAAAAAATACTGATACATTTTTGTAAATATTGCATTAAAGTAGGCTACTTAACATTTTTACTGTACATCTTAATAAGTTTACAATGCTTGTATAATTTAGTATAATTTTTTTTATATGTAAAATTGCTTTTCTTACTATTATACAAACAAATGAAAGTTAAAATTAAATAACAGCTAACCGTAACTAATATAATATGAAAACAATACTAGGCATATATATATATATATATATATATATATATATATATATATATATATATATATATATATATATATATATATATATATATATATATATATATATGTCAGCATCAAAACCCGAAATTGACCTAAACTAGGTATTTTTGCTCATTTCGGCTTTTGGTTCGTCACTTTTTGCCAAAACGCGGAATGCCACTTTATTTCGGCTTTTGGTCACGAAATTTTGATCCATACTAGTTTTGAGCATTTTGCAAAAAGCAAAACCCGGTGTAAACATTTATATCTAGTTTTGGTCTTTGAATTTTGACCAGAACTAGTTGTGGTCAAAATAGAAAAATCAAAACCCGAAAAATGAACATTTCTCAACTCAGAATTTTATGCAATGATAAAAGACTATGATTATATTATAAATGCACGATGTTTTGGTATTATAATTGAGGTGTTGAAACAATATATTTTATTATTTTACTTGAAATGCAAAATATATGGCCTGAAAGATTAATTTGATTAGAATGCGCTGACCATAATCTCTAAATCTTATGGCTATATATAGATACGGAATATAAATTGAGACAATACGAAAAATAAACTTACTGTTTGACCTAGCAATGGACCACTTGCAATGAGCGTACTTTTTAAATTAATTTGAAATTTTCTTAATGCATTTCTTACAAAAAAAAAAATTAAAAATCATTTTCCCTTTTTGCAACAATTACAAACATTTTATTGCAAGTGGTCCATTCAGTAATGGAAGTAATAGAGTATATTATTATTATTTTAAGGGGCTACTTACGATTAAATGTAAATTAAGAGCTAATCCATTAAACCACTAACCAAATGTTCACTTATAATTTGCGCACCAACAATATACGTGTGTTGTGAACTTTTTAAATTCAAACACTTTCTTATCCTCTTTCTAACGAATATTATGCAGTTATAAACCATGTTTTCAGCACAGAGACAAACAGTCAACTGAATATACGCACAAGAAATATTTTAAAATAAATCGTTATCACTGGATAAAGTAAGGTGGACTTGAACTTTGAACCAATATGAGGGAAATTAGTCATAAGTCATAATAATATCACTCTTATTATTGTAAATTAAAATAAATATTTTTACTTTTTATATTTAACGGGTCGTGATATAATCTCTCTCTCTCTCCCTCTCTCTCTCTCTCTCTCTCTCTCTCTCTCTCTCTCTCTCTCTCTCTCTCTCTCTCTCTCTCTCTCTCTCTCTCTCTCTCTCTCTCTCTCTCTCTCTCTCTCTCTCTCTCTCTCTCTTTCTTATATCAAATAATTGAGTTGAGAAATGTTCATTTTTCGGGTTTTGATTTTTCTATTTTGACCACAACTAGTTCTGGTTAAAATTCAAAGACCAAAACTAGATATAAATGTTTACACCGGGTTTTGCTTTTTGCGAAATGCTCAAAACTAGTATGGATCAAAATTTCGTGACCAAAAGCCGAAATAAAGTGGCATTCCGGGTTTTGGCAAAAAGCGACGAACCAAAAGCCGAAATGAGCAAAAATACCTAGTTTGGGTCAATTTCGGGTTTTGATGCTAACATATATATATATATATATATATATATATATATATATATATATATATATATATACATATTATATTCCTTTAATAAATTTATTATAAAAAAGTAAAGATATAGGAATATTTTGCAACAACAATATATCATATTTTTCTCTATTGTTACGCCTTATAAAAAAAAATGACGAATGCCTCCGTATTTGGGATGATGTCACTTTTACTTATGTACGGATACATCACTGATTTTTATGTGTGTTGGATGTATTAGTATGTAATATTATAAAAGAATATTATTTTTATACTTCGCCCAAAAGGAAAAAAAAAAAAAAAAAAAAACTTTCACAGTTTCCTCCTTGATGTTCTAACAATAATAATAGTAATAAGTAATTTTTTTTCTTTTTCTTTATACTGCGCATAGTTTAATTTTAAGACTTAAGTGAATGTATATAATAACAAAGAATAATACAACTTAATAATTTTTGCTAGTCATGTATAAATTATTATAGATGCAAATTTAATGACATCGTGTCATATTTAAATTTTTATATATTAAGATTGAATCTTTTCTCTCTGTGCGCACTATTACTATGCACAAAATTACTATATGGTATATTATGTGGTATGTTTAAATATTAAATATATTTTGAACATTTGAAGATTTTGTTTAAGTATTATTATTTTAAAATATTTAAAGGTACTATCTTGCTTTTTTTTTCTTTTTTTTTTTTTTTTTAAAAGAGAGTTTTAGACTAAAAATTCGTAAACCATATGTAAAAAAAAATTATATTTGGGAAAGTGAAATATATTTATATTAAAATAAAAATATATTATTATATTTATTATATAGTACATTAAAAATAGTGCAGCTGTTATTGTGATTATTTTTGTATCGATGCTGAGTAATGAATAATAATGATGACGATCATCATCACAAAGACTTAAATTTGTAACAATATTTGAAACATAAAATATTGAGAAATCTGCGTAATAATGATTGAGAAATTTCAGATCACCATGACATGAAATTGAAGTAATTTTTTCTATATTACTTTTTAAAAGTATATTGATACAGTAACTAAATACTGTATTATTAAAACACATAAATTGGTAGTTTGTAACACCACTATATAGCTATACATTTTCATGTCATAAAAAATCATTCTCAATGACTAAAAATAAATAGTAGGCTTTAATGCAACAAGCAAAATCTAAAAAAAAAAAATTAAAAAAAAAAAAAAAAGTGAAGATCTTTGGATTTAAAATTACTAAAATTAAATTTTTCTCAAGAGCATATTGATGAGAGTTATTGATTTTTTTTTCTACTGTAGAGAAGTATATCATAGTATCTTGTAAAAGGATATAATCGTTCTTCAGGATCATTTCAGAGGGAAAAATTAAGGGGCTTTCGTTTTGCAAATATAAATAATTTTGTAATATCAACTCCACATAAATAATTAAAAATTAATTATTAACCAGGAGGAGAATTATTTCAAATAGAAACCAATAAACACATGACAGGTGTAAAAATAATTACTAAATCAGAGTGAAAATTTACTAGTCTTTTAAATATTCTAAAGCAAAAAAAAAAAAAAAAAAAAAAGTTTTGTTTAACACATTAATTACATACATTACAATTACAAATATGGTCTTTATATTTTCACAGCTACGGAGAGCGTATAGTTCGTGTCGAAACAACTATTATGTCAACTAAAAATAATATATGAATGACATATATATTACAAGCAAAATACTGAATATAACAAAGCAGTAATAAGTAAAAGGCAATAAAAATAAAATGTATAATTAATATTATTGATTACAATACAATAAGTGACATTTATGTTAATAAACTTATATTATTCATATACGAAATATATTGTTGTAAAGGAATTTTTCTTCCTGATTCATTTCATTCATTTTTAAATCTAAGTCTTAATAAAATCATTATATAAAAAATTACAAATTAAAGTTTTTTTTTTTTTTTTTTAGATTAAATTAAAAAAAATAAACACGTTCTTATTTATTAATGAATTAATTACAGAATCGAGAATATAAATAAATATACTTACTTCCTGGAGCTTTTTTTTATTTTATTTTTTAAATTTTGTGATGAGATTTTATAGCGTTACGTGAATGATGAACGAGTAAAACGGATCACTGACTGCTTTTTTTTCCGTATTTTAAAGGCAGTAAGACAACTTTAGGTAGGCGCGATATACTCTGTCCGATCTATTCAACCACGCACTCGCACTTGCGTTACCGGTTACAATTTAATGTATATTATATTACATGATATCAAAGTCTCTCTATGTTTTTGCCTCTACTGATGATGTTTCTGCTATAACAGATGGCAAATGTTAAAGAAGAAAAAAAATTCACCGTTTTACCTCAATACCTTAAAACACAATATAACATTTTTTTTTTGTATATCAAAATAATCAAAATACCTTTAAGATAAAAAAAGTGTATATTATACAGTATATAAAATATGTTTGAAAACACTTTAAAATACGAAAACTTAAAAATTTATGTCATATCTTCAAATTTCATTTATGTCAAGATAATATTTAATTTATTTATTGATTATAATTTTATTAAACATTGATCAAAATTTTTTTTCAAAGTATGTCATATGAAAGTCAATGCCAATTAAATAAAATTCTGTAAGTTAAATGATCATTATAAGAAGAAAAAATACAATTGCATATATTTATTTATACGTATATATAATTTCATAAGAATGCATAAAAATAATTTATTTTTATAGTGGATAAATAAATAATCAATAACGTTACTATCATATGACAAGAAAAGCCATGACCTATTGATGTGATGCTTTTTTTTTTTTTTTTTTTTTTTTTTAAAGCAATTTTTCGTTGAGTTTCTTTCTTCCACGCCCGTCTCTTGTCGAGTCGTGCATTAAAAACTTATGACGTAATATATACAGAGCATCGTAGTTTGCCTTTTGTAACAACAGCAGCAGCTATTGCAAACCAATTACTTTTATAGTACGTGAAATACTTTTTCAAGTACCTATTATACTTACTTAACCGTTAAAGTATTTTCTTATTAAAATCTTTACATCTTTCTTATCTTAAATCCCTTATCAACTTACTTTTTTATCATTTAGAATACTAGATTGATAATTACCATACCTTATTATCCATGAATTAGACACCAACACGTTGATTTTGTATTTATTTTCATTTATTTTTCTTTTTGCGGTTATATCACGTATCTAACGTCACAATGTACCGATGGGGCTGTGATAGGGGTAAAGAACTTGAGGGAAGGGCTTAAATTTATCACGTGACCAGAGTGGTGACTGTGATTGGCGGCGGTACATTGTGACGTCAGATACGTGATATAAACGCAAAAAGGAAAATAAACGAAAATAAATACAAAATCAACGTGATGGTGTCTAATTCATGGATATTAAGGTATGGTAATTATCAATCTAGTATTCTTAATGATAAAAAAGTAAGTTGACAAGGGCTTTAAATATATAAGAAGCAGAGACTTGAATGCTTGCAAAAGAAAAACGAGAGTTCTTTTAAAATAATAATTATCTGTAATATATTATTTTGCTTTAGTTACTTTGATACAACAAAAATTTATTAAAATAATTTTTTTCCGTTATAATAAGTAATATTTTTTTAATAAAAAAAAATCAATATGGTTATTTGATTCCATATACTTTTAAAATCAAGTAGAACATCTTATTTTAAGTGTATGTATACACTGTAGTTTCGATACTAAATAATAATTGGCTTATATTAATATTTGATTATTATAATTTTGACGTTGTACATCTAGAAAACTTACACAATCGGAAATACACAAATGCTAAACACCTTTCATGTCTTAAAGGCATAAGTGTAACCACATCTCTATATAAATAAAATATATATATATGTTATCTTACATTTATTTGAGGTCAAACCAGGCTCATCCATACACACTAATGGAGAAGAAATAAATACCATTTCATGGAAATATTCCAGCAAAAAAAAAAAAAAAAAAAAAAGACAACATGATTATCAAATGTTTTATGTTACTATAATATATTAATTGCCTCTTTGTTTTTAACAAAACGGAAATAACTTTTCAAATTTTATACATTATTTATTTGTGTATAAGTAATAATCTTAAAATTTTGTTAAAATCTAATTAACGTTTTGAGTATAAATAAAAATTAGTTTAGCTTCTTGTTAATAATATAATAATACTATAAAAATGGGGGAATATATAAATATGTGTATAAATATAGAACATTAAAATGCTGAAGGCTAAAAATTTATATCATAAAATTTTTTCTTCTTCTCTCTCGCATCATTTTTTTTTTTTTTTTTTTTTTTTTCTAATGAAAAATGTCACTTTTGGCTTCAATTTTTAATAAGGAATGCGTTTATAGTCGTTCACACTTAATATCAAGTTTTTATATAAAAAAAAATATAAATAAAAAATATTTTATTATGTATCTTAAATTATATATTTTATTTACTTTCTTCCATAAACATTTTATCATTTCTCTTTTTTTTTGTATACCCTTGAAATTTGTACTGTAATAAAAAAAATATTTTGAAATATATTTTGTAAATAAGCGTGTAATTAAATTACTTTAATTATTAATTTTCTTCGTTATTTTAAAAGAAGGTCAAATTTTATGTATATAATATAAAATTGAGACAATTATTTATTAAAATAAGAAATCCCTTGAAAAAACAAAACACAATATGAAGATCAATTTTAATATCATCAATTTACAAAACAATAATAGCTTTCATTTAGGTGACATTGAGAAATAAATAGAATTACAGGTCATAAAACATTTTTATACGTTAATAATAGTTTATAATGCTACACAAATACTTAAAAATAAATATTTGAAAGCAGTTTTGAAACTAAATTTTTAAATTATTGTAACATGTATACTGATCTTCAAAATGTCGATCTGATTATTTTGATTTATTTATTTATTATTTATACTCGGGAAATTTATTTTTATTCTAAATTTACGTGATTTTTTTTTCATTTAGAAAGCTTGCAGTTAAATTTTCAAAAAAAAAAAAAAAAAAAAAAAAGCAGGAGTAGATTGTAAATGTAATTTAATAAATGATAATCTATGAAATCCAATTTAATTTTTAATATCTGATTATAAAAAAACAACATTTAATTGATTTTAACTTATAATAATTATAGTACTAAATGAAGCATATCAAATATTTATTTTGAAGTTTATTATATCTTCAATATAGTTTGATCCCAATTAGAATTCACACTTTTTTTTTTAATTTATCAATCAAAAAGATCAGCTCTAAATTTTAATTTATTGCATGTTGAAAAAAAAAAAAAAAAAAAAAAAAAAAAAACTTGTTCTAAATTTAATAAAAAAAAATCGTGTATAACGTGGGAAGAGTTTATTTAAAGAAGGAAGTGAGATGGGAGGTACGAAACTTCCTGCACTTTCGGCGCCAATGATGGCATCCATGAGCATCTATTTATCTCTGTAAAAGAAGAAAGAAAGTGCAAGCAAGTCTCTCTCTCTCTCTCTCTCTCTCTCTCTCTCTCTCTCTCTCTCTCTCTCTCTCTCTCTCTGTCTCTCAAATACCACTTGGTATGCATGTATTTCGAATAATCCCACACTTAAAAACCAACCTCCCTCATCTCTCTCTCTCTCTCTCTCTCTCTCTCTTAACTATTAGATCGATATCTTAAAAATTAGTACCTTAAAACTATTTTCACGCATTTTTGACATTATCTTTTTATCGTGTTTAAAAGTGAAATGAAAAATACTTTTTTTTTTAATATATTCAAAAAAAAAAAAAAAAAAAAAAAACATCCAACATTAAATTATCAAAAATTATCTTGACGTGTAATTGATTATTATTTATTATTATTACGTATCTGCAATAAAAATAAATTAGCTCTTATATTACACATGTATAAAATTGAAAGTTTAATCATAACGTGCATGTTTCATCTAAAAATTTACAGAAAAATAAATAAATAAGACATAATCAATGAAGTTCATTTTTTTTTCCGGATAATTATTTTGAACTTTGCAATAAAAAAACTATATTTCTCTCTTTTTATAGATATCGTTTTCTAGAATTCACTCTCATTTTTATGGTGGTATTTTCTATATAAATATAAATGCCGGGAAAAAGATTATAGATAATTACAAAAAGTAATTAATGAATTAATTCAAAATATAATATTTAATAAATTGTAACTGAATATATAATATGAGAACGAAGTTTTTAGCTTAAATAGTAGCTTTTTATACAGGGAAAATTTCTACTGTCTATAGGGTAAAGATTGAACAAAGGTTATAATATTTCGATGAACTGATTTCTAACTTGCCATATATAATCATTGTAATGAAATGCAATTGGAAGAAGAATTTAAAAACGTCGTCCCTTGCCTTCGAGGGTTACAATGGAAAATACGCTGAAAGAAAAAAAAATTGCTGAGAAAATATAAAAATAAGGAAATGACTAATTATTGCTCTTCAAACTTTCTTATCCATTTTTTATAAAGATAAATATATGCACTGCCACCTAAGTAATTATTAATGTAATTGGTTTATTATATTGAATATTTATATACGTAAATTCATAACCTATGAGTCATCATATAATAATGTAATTAATAATTTATATTTAATTTTATTTCAATATTATATATTTCTTTTTATTATTTTATATTTATTGTATATTATATTTAAAAAAAAAAAAAAAAGTTGATAATTATGCTTCCGGGTCAAATACACAGAAATGCCATATGATATTTTATGTCTTTTTCTAAAAATAAAAAAAAATAAATTAACATATAAATCAATTTCTTTTTTTCTTTTTTTTTAATGCAATCCGATGAAAGTTTGATGAACTGACTGAGAGTGAGGAAGCAAATAAATTGACAATAACGAGCAAACAAACTCGACAATGGGTGCTAGGAAAGTTTTCCCCTTCAGTGCTTAAAAAGCTGGACTGCATTCTTTGACTTGATCATCATCAAGTTCTCTCTATATACCTACTATACTGCATACATGTTAATGGCTAGTCGCCAGCAATGCCTGCGGGAAAATTATTATAGTATTCAGCGGGCGTATAGTATGTATAACTATCATACTTCCACATATGGGATCAAGTCCTAGATCATCCTTACTGCATCATTAAAAGACAGATAATGCAAAACGGTATTATTATTTATCAATATAATATACTCTACTGGTCTCAATATCTTTTAAATATTCTCTTTCTAAATATTATATTATTATATATGTACTCTATATTATGCTGTCGAATTTAAGTACATAAAATTTCAATTTACACTTTATTTATCTAACAGTAAGTTATGTTTTCCATTTTAAAAATGACAACTAGTAATTTAATATCATAAAATATATTTTGACAATGTCAAGGTATATACATTTATTACTAGTATTATTATTATTTTTAAAATATGTATTTTGATAAGACAATCTAATGGATTTAGAAATACAGTTACCAAAGTTATATATATATATATATATATATATATATATATATATATATATATATATATATATATATATATATATATATATATATATATATATATATATATATATATATATATATATATATATATATATATATATATATATATATATATATGAGTAAAAATAAATAATATTAAACTTCTTGTGATAATGTTTTTTATTGTATATTGCGTATAAAATGTTCTACAATAAATTGTTTGAAATACATAAATTAACTATAATAATCATTGAAATTTTTGTGTATGTAGTTAATACTGGAGACGTAATTCAAGTACTATAGCGGAATAGAAATTGATAAAACTTTTTAATTCATTATTATTATTATTTTTTTTTTTTTTAGAAACTTTTTTCAACTTATCCACCTTTTTAGTCCACATTATGTACGTAATATGATGTTATCAAGTTGGTCACGTCTGGAGACAATAGATTTATCTTAATGGCTTATAAGGTGGTTTCATTCTTTGATTTAAGCATGCACTTTGATGCCATACTTGAGCAGTAAATAAATAATAATGAGCAGTATAGTTTTTTTTTTTTTTTCTTTTTCCAAACTAAAAAATAATAAATTTACACATGAACTATTGTGGTTTTTCATATATAGGTTAAAATAAACTGTTTACACCGCGAGGAAAAAGAATAAAATTAAAGAAACAATGTTGTTGTTGTTTTTCTTATGAAAAAGGGCAACAATAACGTTTATCCTATGCTAGGCTAGGCAATGTATTTATCGTGCTAGCGAGAAAAGGACCACTTGCAATGAACGTACTATTTAAAATAAATTTAAAGATTCTTAATGCATTTCTTATGGAAAAATCGTTTTCATAAATACTCCACAACAATTAAAAAAAAAAAAAAAAACTTTCATTGCAAGTAGTGCATTTCATGCAACCCCTCATGTAGAGTCAGAGTCCAAGGATTAAGTTCGTATTGTATTATGATCAATAATTATTTAGCCTATTGATGGTTACGCTTCAATAACATATGTATAAGGTATAAGATATCAAAGTTGTTTCTAACTCGTTTTGTTAAACTGAAATAATTTATAGACTGTTGATCCGCATAGAAATTTTATCCACGTATATCAAATGTTATTGTGGAAACATTAATAATACAAATCTGCTATATTGAATTACAGGAAACATATTTTGTCAAAAATATGCGCCGTATACGTATAGATACGCGATTTCTCACGAAATAGGTAGCGAGAATCTTCTACTAATTTGATGGCTTAATAACTAGGACACTCAAGATAAAATTTTAACACGTACAAATTTTTTATTATTATTATTTCCCATCATATACTGATTAATATTTCCAGTTAATATTTAAATTTTATATTCATAATTAAATAAATAATTAAATAATATTGAGGTTTCACTATGTATGATATAGAATAATAGTTGTTTTTTTTAAATTTATACCAAGAATTATTTATTGATTGAAAGTAAAATTCAGCATAGTTTCCAATAAAATAATAATAAAACATTTGAAATATTACTTCTATAATATTATATCAGTATAGGATGTCAGTAAAAGTACACCATTTTTTGTAAAGTTTTTTTTTTTTTTTTTTTTTTACTTTTGTTATACGAGGTTTTTGAACTTTATATGTCAAGGAAATGAAGCTTGTAGAGAGAGATATATATAATTTTTAATTAAGAAAAAAATGACATATAGTTAGTTACCTCTATGATGAACTTTGTTACATGACATGTACTGTACAACTATATGTACGTACAACGTACAAGAGAGAGCTTGGCGTATATTCAAAAGCCTAAAGCAATGAAGATCGTATGCATCTTCGCCCTTTAATAATTATATGCTCTTATTGTTAAGAATCTTTCCAGGTATAATATATGTATGTAATATGAAGTGTACTTTATCTTTCTGTTATGACTTTAATAGTAATTAGTTTATTGAGGTAATGCAATGAAAAAAATTACTATACTAATGGCAGCTAGGTACAATCATTCCAATAAAAAATGAAATTGTATTGGCTTATGGCCATTCAATGCAATCAGATGGAGATTTCATTTGACGCAAAACTCGACTATCTAATCTAAATACATGTTATTCCCATATGCCAATAGAATTTCATTTTTTATTGGAATGACTGTACATACATGAATCCTGTATATTGCAATATAGGTAATTATTCACCTGGAACAGGTATATTGACATACTATACAACGTCACCAAATCTAGGTAAAATATCATTTAATCTGTCACAACTTTATTGTGTTATGTTTTTACCTGAATTAGGTGACATTGTAGTATATTAATACCTGTTCCAAGCCAATGCTTACCAATGAGGAAGCTTCCATGAAGTTTCCCTGTTTTGAGCACATTTTTAGAAATAGTACGGTAGTATAACCAGTAGATTCCATTAAAGTCAATATTTACCTTTATTAATTACATTTCAGTGATTAATTCGCCTATAAAAAGTGCTCGATTACTGTCTCCCCCTAGAAGACCCTGATGTCATTTTTGAGATCGTCTTCTGCAAATTTTATACTCTTTCAAAAAATGTGCTCAAAACAGGGTCTTAGTTTTATGGAAACTTCCTCATTGCAATTTAAAGAATTTAAAATCATAATAAAACTTTATTAAAGTCGCATACAGGGCTTTTCCAACCCTATTACGTGAACCTTGACCATAAATGTAAGCCAATAATAATATATAAATACAGAAAATTTAATATGTTAAAATACCACAGATAAATTTACCTATTTTTAGGTGACCAGATTATCTTAATTCATGTACAGTACCTGCTGCGCCATTAATAGCAATTTTTTTCCGTGTGGTGCAGTAGATAATATTCAGAATTTTTAAAGAATGATAAATAGGAATGGTTTACAGTACTGTACTCACTTCTAAACATTTTGCTCACTTTAACATGCTTAATTTTAAACGTTTTTGTGTAGTAAAATAATAAAATTATCTACAACGTATTTAACTAAAAAACTATTTCAAAGAGTGTTATTTTTATATTTACTGCTACTAAAAGTAACTTAAAATGACAAATTGACAATAATTATGCCCGTGAAGATCACTATTAAATGATATGCATGCAAGTTGTATTCACGCTGTGAAATCTCACCTTTATAATGCATTTTTTTTATGCTGCACCTTTTCTATATCTATATATTAAAAGTGACATTATAAAGTAGCATTTCTCTCTCTCTCTCTCTCTCTCTCTCTACCTCAATATGTCTTGTAAATCATCGTCATTCATACATTTTCCTCTCTCTCTACATCAAACTTAATCATCATGATGAACTTGTTATTTGAAAATCTATATGAGCTGCTCTTTAATCCTCTCCAATTTTTCATATTCCAACATATGTGAATATATACAGTATGGAGAAAGTAATAATAATATAATTTAATAATCTATAAACTTTCCATGTAAAAGATTTATAGATAAAATATTTATTTTTTATATTTTTTATTATTTAATTCAAAGTAATACGTTGTAAATATATCATATTAAATCATACAGTAATTTATATATTTATATATATGTGAATTATTTTCTTTTAAATAATATAACTACATAATTATAAATAAAGTAAAATTATATTTGCGTTTAAAAATTCAAGGAAATATACTGGAAAAAATATATATCAAGATATTATATGAATACTTATTAGCTTATTACTTATTAGATTTTTTTTTTAAAGTTGTGCTAAAATAATAAATTTTAATTTTTTTATGGAAGAAAGTTTGATAATTAATTAAGAGAAATATTTTATTTTTTACAAAAATGTCTTTTAAAAATATTGCAAGTTATTAAAAAGATTAATGCCCTAAAGTTAAAATCGTGATGTATTCATTAATGAATAATAATTATAAAATTTGTACATATATATAAAAAATAACTTCGTACTATATTTTAAGGAGAGTGGATTTTTTTTTTTTTTTTTTTTTTTTTAATACCATATTTTATTTCCGGTGTAATATGGGCGTTTAATATCAACCTCCCTGATGAAAGACGATAGAGAGAAAGTGTTTACATATATTATGAAGCAGCATCTTTGAAATAAAATTTAGAGAACATCCCCGCCCGCCCCCACTGAAGGCAAACACAATAAGGTAAAAAAAAAAAAAAAAAAAAGCAAAGGCGTAGCAAGCAAAAGCAAGAGAAGTCTGTGAAAATTTAGCAATATGGGTCATCATTATCATTATCTTTATGTATGTGCCTTACCCTTTCTCTGCTTTTTTTTTTTTTTTTTTTTTTTTTTTTTTTTTTCTTGCAGGCTTAAATATTTTTATAAAAGGCCTTCTCTATTGTTCATGTATCTCATTTATTTAACTAAAGACCATATTTATTAAGTGTCTTATACTTTATATGTCAATTTGTATTCCTCTTTTTTACATAGTGTTAGTTTAATAATTCTATTTATACAAAATAATTGATGAATAATTATTATTTAACATTTTTGTGTTGTATTTCAATTATTAATCTATTGTTATGTGATGCGTGACACGATACACGATCATATTTTAACAATGCATGTTTGTTAGAACTATAAGTATAATTATAGTGGTCCTAGCTTACCCCTCAAGGAGATTATATATAGTCAAAGATGTATCGTATCTTTGTTAGAGTAAATAACAACAAATTACAGTGATAAGTTTTCTGGGGTGAATTTGCAAATAAAAGCTACTCTTTTATCTCTCATTTTTAAAGACACAGATGAGATTTTTTTTTATATATAACCTGAGCTTTTAATACTTTGTTAAAGAAGGTTTGCGGTGCATGATTGAAATAGAACTATAATATGCAGAAAAGCAAACAACTTTTGTGAAACTTTTGAATTAGGGTTGAGTGTGAGCAAGGGCCGATGCAGATCAACTGCAATTCTAAGATATTAATTACAAAGTTAAGGAAGGTCAGGTTGATTCTTTGTTTCCGTAATTAGCCTAATTAGGTAGTTGAACACATGACTCTGTCAACTTTAGCAAGGGTTGTACAAACATTATTTCTTCTATTTCTCATTCCTTCCATCATACAATAGAATCTGCATCTATTTACTATTTACTTTTATTTCCCTTTTTAAGCAATATATTGTCAGTACTGTTTTGATTAAATCTTAGGATTGAAAATGAACTAATGCTATTCCAAAGCCTTTTTAAAAAATAATAACTAATAATTTTTGTCTCTTGATCATGACAACACATGAATTATATCATATCATGATATATCAAATAAACTAACCTAATACAGTTACTTAAAATTGATATATTAATTCAATATAAATTAAAATTACTGTGTTTAAATTTCTGAGTATACTTATTACTTTAAACAAGCTACTTCAAAAGTTGTTTGAAACACAAAAAATACACTCCTAGGTCTATTATCATAGAATTAGAATGTGTTAGGTTTTATATATAGGCAAGAGAAAACAATTGAAAATCAGACATAGAACTTTTATAGAAATTGTGTTTATTGTCTTTAAACATTAATAATAATTAGTTATTATTTATAGATAGTTATAGAATAGAGACAAAATGAATTATATTTTTACGATTAAAAAACTTAAAAAATAAAATTCTGGGTAGTTGACCTCGTCCGGAAACTGATGACCCTATACTTTAATATACAAATAATTACTTAATAATACTTTCATTACGTAAAATAATAATAAGGATGGTTCTGCTTTAAGGTATATTGCTTCATTACATTTCAGTATATAGTCAGTGTAAGTAGTATATTGAAGGTTCTTCATTTTTGCCCGGATACATATCCATCCGTTCACTTTATACAACAAGCAGTCCTCGTCTTTTTTTTTTTTTTTTTTTTTTTTTACTTACAGGGAGAAAGCAATTAAAGTAACATTAACAAAAATTACAGCAGCCAGCACTCAGTAATTCACATTCTATGTAAGTGAGATGATATCAAGCTGTGAAATTAAAAAAAAAAAAAAAAAAAAAAAAAAAGCAAGTACGTGAATACACTTACACGTTATATATGTGGAAACATTTCTACATTATACATAAAAATAAAATGTACAACTTAAGATTTGTTTATATAGATAAAAATGCTAATTTAATTTAATTGAATATTTAACAAAAAATAATAATATAATAGAAAATTGTACTTTCACACGCATAAAATATTTTCAGGATCTCTTTATAATAATGAAGGTTATATACTATAGTGTCTAGTTTATGGGACAAAAAGTTAAGTATGGAAAAAATATTAAAAAAATAATAAAAAATAAACAGTGAATTTTTATCTTTCTGTGCAATTTTTCTACAGAAAACAATAGGTTTCATATATCAGCAACCAGACATTATATTTTGTGTCTTAAAAAGTAAAAATTGTGAAATAATAAAGTTTTCATGATGTCTTTACTTATTCTATACAAGTCACAAGATTACTTTTTACTCCAATGTTAACAAAAAAAAAATATATATATATTATGCAATATTCTTGGTAAAAAAAATCTTTACTTTTTATTTAGAAAGAAGAAGACAGAATTAAATTATACGGTATGAGCTTCATTTATTTTTTCCTTCCTATATTTAAAAAAAAAATAGTACTTTTATAGTAAGATATCATTATACAGCATTACAGTTAAGTAATGTTACATAATTTTCTTAACATTACCTTGAATTGTTACGTATTTTATCTTAAATAATAAAATATTTACTATTTGCTTAATACATGTAGCAATATACATACTTATTTCTTCTTCTTCTTTTTTCTTTCTAGAAAATTGATTGAAAATTATAAGATAAAAAAAAATCTATTGTGTAAAATATTAAGTTTTTATATACATACATGTATTTCTTTTTGATATATAAAAGTGATAATATTGCTAAGTCATCGTCTTTTACATAGTTTTCTATCAACAAAATCCTTAAGCTGAAAATCTCACACATTGTATCTCAATTTAAATAAAATTTAAAATTAAAATATAAATTATTTATTAAAAAAAAAAGTGACACAAATTTCCGCATAGTCGTATCGGGCGTGTATTTCTAATATTTTTGCTACTGTTTTTTTTTTTTTTTTTTTTCGTGTAGGTATATATAATTTTTTTTGAGTCGATTGACTTAGAGGGCGGTTACCTGTGTACATTGTTATCATCAAACACGACAAAACAATGCTTTCGTCTGCGCTCAATTAGAAACAATGAACTAAGCATTGTATACTATTGGGAAATCTTTATTATTATGTATATATTATAGTCTTTCACTCTTTTAAATTTTTGTCTTGTCGTTTAAATACCATCATATTGCAATATTATATTTAAATTTTTTATTTTGAAATATTTTAAACAAAAGAAAAATAATTAAACATATTGAAAAAAAAAATGACATTTTGATTTGAATACTTTTAAATTAATTATCTATAAATGAGATTAATGAACCTAACATTTTCAATTACTTGTAAAAGAGTGATAGAAAAATGCTAAAAAAAAAACTATATATTTATTTTTATGGTATAGGATAAAGACATGAAGTTTCGTGATTTTTCAAATACCAATTTATAAATAATTTGTTGGGTAGTTTCATAGTGACGATAGTATTATTTATTACAGTATATTTAAATGAATTCTTCACGTTTTATTTTGATATTTCAATATTTTCTTCACAATAAAAATGCATTTTATATATTTTAATGCAATATAATATAATTTATGGTAAAAATGTAAAATTTTAAAAACATTAAATCTTGTGCTCTTTTTTTCTCTCGTGATCCTTTGAAACTGTTATCCGATGAAAGTGAAATATTAATGAATTTTTATAATAATAATAAAAATAACTTATGAAATAAGAAGACAAAAATCGCTTTTACTATATTATATTGAAAATTGATACGCTATAAGAATTTTATCTTTTATATAGAATCTCTAATTGTTATGGAACATCATCGCTATAATATATAAATGAAACTATAACTGTTCAACACGATTTACAAAAGTTTATCATTAAAAAAAATCTTCCTTCAATTTGCTTTTTTCTTTATTCTTCCAAATTTTGTAATCCACGTTTTTTAATTTAAATTTTGAAATCAGAAGATTTCAATTTTTTTTCCTCTTCTTCTTTTATCTTTGTTGTAATATTACACAATAACATTATCACATTGTAACAATAATGTTTAAAAAATATAAAGGAAAAAAAAAAAAAAAAAAAAGAAAAAAGAAAGAAAAGAAAGAAAGAAAAAGGCGTTTACCGTTTTGCTAATCTTTATATTTTTATAATACAAATGAATAAAGAATGCTTTCCTTTCTTTGAAAGAAAGTATAGGTAATATTATAAAAAGGTGTTATTTTTATTGCTCTAAGTAAAGTTAATGCAAAAAAAAAAAAAAAAAAAAAAAAAAAAAAAGAGGAAAGAGGAAAGAAAAAAAGAACAGACAACAAAAATAACTCAGTCACGCAGGTCTTAAATATCCATGTCATTTGGTTTTATGTGTGGATTTCTTTATTGTTAGGACAAAAAAAAGCATTTTAAAGTGTTTTTTTTTAAAGAATATTTTGGAAATTATATGAAAAATGATGATTTTGTTTCGATAATATGTATTTTTTGTTGACTTATAAAAAATCTGTGTGCTATATGAATGTTAATGAAAGCGTATTTTATACGATGTGTGTGCTAGTATTTGAGAACGACGGTAGTTTTAAAAAATCACATAAAAGGTCAAGGTTACTGACCCACTGGCCCTTAAGTAAAGAAAGAAGATTAAGCAGAAAAAAAAAAGTTGATATAGCAAAATCTCATCCACTTAATATTCACCTGGACAGGTATTTGCTAGAGGCTAATTTAATTTTGGTTACATGACGTTCAGCTGAAAATTACGCAATAATCTTTTCTCATGATCTTACAATATTATTAATAATACATCGATTTCTTATACCTTCTATTTTTGTTTTTTATTTTTAAATAGAACTTTATACTTATTACATATTTTAATTTAATTTAGTCACGAAATTTATGTAGTAATATAATTTGAATTAAAAATATATTACTACGATGTTTTATTAAAATCTAATTTCTATGTAAAGCAAAAGGGAGATAGAATTCACGACTTGCATTAGTTTTTTTTTTTTTTTTTTTTTTTTTTTTTTGCATTGTTGCAAACTTTGGGATAAAATTCGTTTTTTCCATAATGGACTGTTCACAATGACGCACAAATTCACAGAACTCTAACGTGAAGATATGACAATCAATGTTACTTGAATTCTTACGTGAAAGTTAATTGAAATTACGCGTTATTGTGAACAGCCCATAATAATTTAATCACTAATTTGATTGCAAAAAAAAAAAAAAAAAAAAAAAAAATGAGATTTGTGAAGGAAAAAAGTGCAACTTTTTTCAAACTTTTTTTACGTGGCTACAAAATTATCATTGTAAATAAAAATAAGCACCAGTAGTTTTAAAGGTGTAACTAATTGTTGTTTTAACTCGTGTGTTTTATTATCATTGTTATGAAGCCGTACGGCGTGAAAAAATATTATGGTTACTTTATTACTCATTTACTTAAAAGCTTACAATAGCAAGACAGTTAATTTGCATAAGGAAATAATGGAATATTCATTATAAAGAGATTTTCTAAGAATTTATTTTTAATACACGCAAATTTATAACCATTTTTTTTTTTATGAATGAAAAGAGGAATCTTATCTTTCTAAATAAAACTTATTATATTATGATAACAGTTTTGGTTTAACATTATATTATTTCTTAAGTATAAATAAGTTATAATATAAATGTAAGAGAACTGATATAGCAAGGCCCACGGCCAAGGTATTAATGGTCAAGATAATGAGGGCATGGAACATGGCAAAAATTTTGTGGGGTCAATCTGTTTTACATCTGCGTCGTAAGTATAAGAAAAAAAATTGCGAAATATATTTTGGAGAACGGAGGGAAATAAAACGATTACGGTATTACATCTTTTAGATTTGAGCATTAATACATAAAATATAAATATTGAATAAAAATGAAAATTAAATGTATAAAATGAAAAAAAAAAAAAAAAAAAAAAAAAGTAATAAAAAAATAATAATAATATAAATAATAATTACATAGTAGTAAAAGACGTTAAAGTTATTTTTAACAAAAAGAGTGAAAATTTATCTCTTACTAAAAAAATTCGCGTAATTAAATTATTTACTTTTTTTTTTTTTTTTTTTTTTTTTACAGTAAAAAATCATTATGACAAGTTTATTAAATATTTTACAAAATATTTCAGAACCTTCTGCCTTAAATTTCTCACTATAAAATGCATTAAAAATAATTATCATTTATTATTATAATATAGTAAAAATTCATAATTTTATGATGACTAATATAACGGGAAAATCAGCTACTAGTTCTATAATATTAGTAGGGATAATTATACAGAGAGAGAGAGAGAGAGAGAGAGAGAGAGAGAGAGAGAGAGAGAGAATTGATTTTATGACTTATAAGCTTTCAGTATTTCTTAGTAAAAAAGAGACGAAAAAAATTATAATGTGAAATGCAATTTTTATTGGTCAAGATTTTTTCCCCCTTTTTTGTCAAGCTAAATTATTTTATGATGGAATTTTTAGCTCATCTAAGTGTTGAATATTAAAGGTGCCAGAGGGAACGTTATTATTATTTTTTTTTTTAGTGCAGAATTATAACTGAATAATTATGTATAGTAGGAAAAAACAACAACTAATGACTTGAAATATAGGCAGCATATTAAAAGTATTTATAATAGATTATACTTATCACGTTTTTATTTACATTATTTTTCTTATTAAAGGAGGGTTTAAAATAAAATATGATAATTAGAAGAGGGATGAGATCCGGAATTATATATTATTCAAGGATGAAACAGAAAGACTCTAGCAGACATGTGGAAAATAACCATGACATTTGAAACGAGCATGCGAAGAGGTGTATGTCAAAAAATTTTAACTTGAGTTATATACCGTTGTCGAGGTCATTTAGAAGAAGGGTTCTCCATAATCCAAAGTATAGTAACATACAGTACATATAGCCAATTGAGTGAAAGGGCAAGCAAGCAAGCAAACAAGCAAGCCATCCTCAATTTAAAATCCATATGTATATTCACAAAACACGCGAGGTTAACAGGCCAGTTACTTTTTTTTATTTCTGATCAGTCGGAAATTATTTTTATTTCATTTGAAATTATTATCTATATAACCTTCATTACATTCTTTGAAATTTATTTAAATGCATTATTATTATTATTTAGCAAATTTAAGCATATTTTATCTTTTAGCTATAATTCAGAAGTATGAATATAGCTTTTTAAATATAACGGTATTATTTAAAATGTAGTAACTTTATATATATATATATATATATATATATATATATATATATATATATATATATATATATACATATATATATATATATATATATATATATATATATATATATATATAATAAAATTTATAGTAATTGATAAATAATATACAGTTTAAAATTTTTGGTATACAATTAAAATAACTTTATATATATATATATATATAATATATATATATATATATATATATATATATATATATATATATATATATATGAAATTGATACTATATATTCTTAAGTTAAGTCATAAAATAAAGATTATATCAAATAAGAAAATGGTTTATTTACAATGTTGTGTGTTAAAGTAGTACACCAGTGGGAGAGCAGAATTTACTTTAAATCTTATGTCCTTATCTTTACACTGCTTATTTATTTTTGCATGGCCTTATTATTGTAATTTAATCAAGCTTATAATATTTTGATACTTTTTTTTTATTCTCACAAGTATTTTTTTCTTTTAAACAGGAACATGGTTATAAACTTTAATCCTACACAAGTTACTAATTCTTCGTAAATTGATTAACATTACGAGATTTTAAACACATTTTAGAACAATAAAAGTAATAAAATACTCACTTTATATTATGGTTTCTAAAATTCTAGCATCAAAAATATATAAATATAAAGTTCATTATGTTAGCAAGAAACAAAACAAAAATTCATATGAAGATAATATCAAATAGATGCAATCTAATCAAAATCTTAGGAAACTTAGAAGTCCTTCAGCAACTTGAGAGTTCCTATGCCTATAAAATTCCATAATGTGCAGAAAGTTCCTATCAGGTTCCTATGCCTATAAAACTTCTCAATGTGCAAAAATGAAGGTAATATATATATATTGATCTTGTAAAAGTAAAATATGAAATCAAAATAACTTTTTTCAATAAAGAATTAACAAAAAATACGTTCACTTTTAATTGGGCTAAAAGATTTTTTTTTTCTGTGCTAAACACATTGATGAAACGTGAATCACTTGTTCAAAAACTATTTAAATTCCAATAAATTAACATTGTAACGTACCTACATGCTATACACACACAAAAATAACTCTACGTAATAAAATTTATTATCAAATTAAATTTTATAAATCATCACTTGCAAATAACCTTGATCTAATTTTATATTATGTTAATAAATAAATATATTGGATGTGAATTTATTATCATTAATATATTAGAAATATATTAATAATATTCTTCAATTAGAAATACATTATTCATTTAAATTAACTGTTGGAAAAAAAAAAGAAGATTATAATAAAAAATCAATTAATATAATATATAGATTATAGAGTATAATATAAGTATATTTATTAGTATATAAAAGAGAAAAGAAAGATGAAGAAGAATAAAAAAAAAGGTTGTGATTTATATTGCTATTGTATTTATTTGTTTAATAATGAGGATAGTGTTCTTATTATATAGATAAAATGTTATAAGATTCACCTAGGGCAAGTCTAATTGGACTGATTGTATAAAGTGCATTTCTTGTTACTTTACTTACTTTTTTTCTAGACAGGATTCTTCTCAGAATAAACAAGATTCTCATGATTGATTTACTTATGTAGGACGCATCAATATTATTATAAAGTCTGGTAACAAAAGAGTAACAAAATAAATAAATTACATTCCTTAAAAAAAATTAAAATAACAAATACATAAATTAATTTAAGTTAAGTTTTAGTTACTGTTGTCATATATGTAAAAAAAAAATTAAAAAAAAAATTTTTTTTGATTGTTTTTGTTGTGTGTGATGAGAAATTTAATCGTGAATAAATCATGAAGAGAGGAAGACAGAGAGAGAGAGAGAGAGAGAGAGAGAGAGAGAGAGAGAGAGAGAGAGAGAGAGAGAGAGAGAGAGAGAGAGAGAGAGAGAGAGAGAGAGAGAGAGAGAGAGAGAGAGAGAGAGAGAGAGAGAGAGAGAAGTTGCATTGACTTGGTTTCGAAACTAAACCAGTTATTTTAAGGATGAGCAAAACAGCATTTAATTTATATATATATTTTTTATGAAGTGTTACATGTTACATACTGATTGGTTATAATACTGGTTTTTTTATTTATAAAATATTTTTTATGTTTTAATTTATTTATTTCGATAATATCCATATAAAAATTTGATATAGTATCATAAAATTATAAATTAACATTATTGGTAAATAAGAATAAATCATAGAATAAAATATTACATAAAAAAAAGATATATATTTTAAAAACAAACAATTTAAATTAAAAACAATTTAGTAATATATATTAAGCATTATACTCTTTATTTATTTTATTTGGGTTATAATTTTTATTACCTCTCTATATACCAGTAGTAATAAATTAACATTAACAATAAATACACCCAATTTGTGCTGATTTTATTTATATCTAATTATTGTCTCAAACTATACGTTAAAATACAAACAACAACTGGTTATATAGAAACGCGATGAATAGATACTTTTGACAGTTTTTTTTTTCTTTTCTATATGTATAAAAAACTACTTTTAATTTCAACATAATAATCACTGAAAATATATAAATCATAGATTAATGATATCCTCTCGTTTTATATAAATGCATAGAGAAAAAAAATATATGCATATTATATATGAATAGATAGTTAAAAATCCATTAATCTTATTTAAAAGAAAATGAGGAGATTAAACTATAATGAAAAAAATAAAAATAGATGGGTTGTCACAACCTATTTAGTGATGACTTTTTTATCATGCCCAAAAAATTATGTAAAATAATGAAATTTTTTTTTAACTATATAAATAATATAATACTCTTTAATTATTTTACCAAAATGCTATTTCATTTTTTATAATAAATAAATAAATAAATAAAAGTATAGAATTTCATAATAAAATTAATTAGGTTAAAATTAAATTTATTAGTTTAATTAATAAAAATATTCTCTCACATGTGTTCATGTTTAGTAATATAACATAAAGTAGTGTCGTCTCCTAAATTGTTGTTGTCCTTCAGTCGCGTTTTATTCCCGCGGTTGTTGCGACACTCTCACCTCTGAGACGCCCCCTCTTACTCACACACTCACGTAACATAATAAATTTGCAACAAGATTCATATACTCACTTTTCGCTTCGGTGTACAACCATTGCCTCAAGCAAATACTTAATGTTTTTAAATATATTTAGAAGAAAAGAAAAATCCCACACTATATAATTTCTAACTGAATTAAAATTTATTTTAATAATATTTTATACCAAAAAGTGTTCTGATACAATACAATATAATATTAAATTAATTTTAAATTAATAACAATATGCATTCAAAATTTTTACATGCAGAAAAATATATGTATAAAATAAAAATTAATTCAACATTTCAAAATTAAGATATTTTAGTATTATAGTTACAATTCATTATTGCATTATTTTTATTATTATTTTAAAAATTCTTCGAAATTATTTTCAATTATATAGAGGTGTATTCATTTTAAAATAAATGGGCGCGTGAGGAAAAAAATGTTAATGAATATTGTGGTATTATGAAATTTATAATAATGAATTTTATTGCTTCTTTTTCACTTTTGTTTCAAATAATCATTAATTGAATTTAAGCAAGCTAATCAAAGTTATTTTTATTATGGGAAAAAAATTACATGAGCAATAATATTTTTAATTTCCTTCAAAATACTGAAATAATAATAAAACTGTAGCTATTTACCCTAAATTAATTTATCTAGATTTTCTTCTGTTATGTTAAATATGATGCGATACATCATACATATAGTTCCAAATTGTTATTTAAAACAAAATGCAAAATGTGGGTAGGAATTGTAAAATTTATTGCTACGTTGAAGAACATTTTTGGTCACTTTCTTCATTGTCCTATATTTACCCTATTGCAAAAATAAATTAGTTTTTTTTTTTCAAAAAACTTGATTGATTTTTAAATTTTAAAGAAAGTAAGAGCTTTATTTAAAAAAAATCATAATAGAGTTATTTCATAACTTACAAAAAATAAAAATAAAAAAAGCATCACAAATTTGTAATTTAAAAAAAAAATGAAAATAAATGTTTGGAAACTTAAAGTTTGAAGAAAATCATCACATTAATTTAACTTTCTTAGTCAATACATAAAGTACGAGCAACAATAAAGAAGTCAGAGAATTATACCAAGAATTGAAGTTTGATTCATAACGTAAAAGTAGAACATAAAAAAATGAACTAATTTATATTTGAAATCTAAATCAAATAATGATACACGCGATTTTTTTTTAAACATCTCAATATAAAAGATGTGCCTTTTTATAATATATTATACCGATATAAAATATAGAAATTATACTTTTTAGTATAGGATAATTTTTAATACTTAAATAATCATATATGTAGTAGTAAAAAAAAAAAAAGTTATAAATATTTCATTTGTAACGGAAGATTGAAATTAATGAATAATAAAAAATAATAAAACATTGTTATTTAGAGTTTCGTTCTACAAAAATATATATAAAGTAACTTTGAATTATTGCATATAAGTACCACCCTTGTGATATAGCAGCAGTTGTATTTTTGTGACATTGAAATATGGGATCCGCTTTCAGCAGTTAAAAACATATATAATATGTACTAAATATATGCAAGATCAAGAATAAAAGTATATTATACTCTCTCTCTCTCTCTCTCTCTCTCTCTCTCTCTCTCTCTCTCTCTCTCTCTCTCTCTCTTTCTAACTTAGTATCTATACTGGCCATACCACCCACATTTTTTTATTTTTCAAGTTTGACCCGACTCTACTCAATTGAACCAAATTTTTAAATTGTAACGCACCATTTGCACATCACCTCTAGGCATTTTTCAAAAAAGCTATATTATTATACTACTTAAAATTTATCAAATCAATGATCCAATAATAGTTTTTACTCTCTTCTTTTTTTAAAATTTATTATTATTGTTATTGTTTTATAAAGAAGTTTCAGAAAAAAAAAATCCTGTCCGCATACTTTAGACATATATTATTATTATTATTATTGTACAGTATATTATGATTTCTACTAGTGAATGTTTCCTCCTACTGGCCTAATTTGTATATATTATAAGTTTAGTAATTGACAAAACACGGAATAAAAAGATATTATATGGTAATAGCCATACGCCCATCATTGCGAATAAACAGCTGCTTCTAAAGTAATTTATATTATGAATTCCAAAACATCAAATTGAATGAAAAACTAGCTTTTTATTTTTATATATATACTATATATATTTCAAGATAATAAAACATATTATTGATGTGTCAAAATTGTTATATTGTTTTCTTAAATTTATTTATTTTATATTTGAAAATTTCACATTAAATTTCTCGACAAGTTGATATCAATTACTGGATTAAGATTTTGGTAACATATACATTTGAAATCAAGAGATTGTTGAGAAGAGGGAAGGGTAGTTTTCGTAAAATGAGTTGCCGAATTCCTATAGAACTTTTATTTTATAATATTTTGTTGTTTCACTCCCTTTTTCAACGCACAGGAGCTCAAATGAACACACTTCATTGTCAGACTAACATATTACTACTGCACTGCAATATACAACTACTATGAATTGAAACAACTGATATACTTTGATATAGTAACTCTAATTTATGAAACTATTAACTTATTCTTAAAAAGTTAAAGCCATATAGACCACCTGAAACAACATGATATACTTTTTAAGGATTTAACACAAAATGGGATCTCCAAAACTGATGACAGTTTTAACCAGAATGTGAATGTAGCCCCACAAAAGAGCGTGAAAATATTGTAAAGTATGCTATTTGCGTGACAATTCCAGTTTCTGACGTCATAAAGCGGCAAAAATTAGTATGAAATTAGTATGAATTATGTAAGTGCGGGTTGCATAAATCGAAATTTTCTGATCTCTGCTACGTAGCAAAAGTTGGGTTTTGAGTCAAACTAATGTTATTTATATCCTCTTGACATCTTCAGTCCCAGTATACAATCAGATAATTAAAAAAAAATCGAAAAAAATACCTTTTTGCTTTTCTGAGAGCCGCACAAAAAAACCTGGTTAAAATTTACGACAATGAAATATATATATATATATATATATATATATATATATATATATATATATATATATATATATATATATATATATATATATATATATATATTAAGTCAGGGACTGAAGAGGATATGAAGTCCCATGAAGTGTTTTGTGATATAAATGCTTATATTTTATTATGGTCTATGCCTTTAAGTAATAAAATTTAATGAATTGATAAATGTATCATTATTTTTTTGGTAGCTACGTTTAATGGAGACATAAAATGAATATTTTAACGGTGAAGAAGAGAGGCTGTCATGTAGGTAGGTGGCGACAATGGGGTTTGCTGGAGGCGTCTGGGCTGGACAGTGGGTCATTGCATAAGACATACACGGTGTACACACCACGTCGGTGTTTTGTCAATGAGCAAGTCGTACGTACAGTAAGTAAGTGCGTTCCCGCGGCCTACATCAAGCATCGCGTCTTATTTGAAACACCTCCAACATTGGCTCACGAGTCACTCACTCGCGACTCATCCATCCTGTGTGAACAGCATAAAAAAATTATATATTTTAAGGACAAAAAAAAAGTAACAACAAACAGACCATATTTTGAAACATGTCTTGTTTTAAATGTCACTTAGTTTAAATTATAAACCTTGAAATTAGAAAATGTATATCACAATTTTTATATACAGTATATTATAAAGTATAATAATAATAAAATATAATGCTTTTTATGGAATATCTTATATGAAGCTTTGAAACGGATTATAAACTGATTTAAAATCATGATAAGAATATAAATGATTTCTGAAAAAAAAAAGCATCAGATTATGCAACTACTTATTGATATTTGGTAATAATGTTAGAATGATTATATTATAAGAATTATTGCTAGCAAATATTAGACGAAAAACAAAACAAAATTATATTTAACATGTGACAACTTATGCGGTAACTTGAATTTAATTTACTATATTTAATTAGGTAATTCGTATATTCATAGTACAGAGATCTATAAAATCAATCATCTGAATTTATTTTCTAAAATATTAAACTCAAGTTTAAATGTTTAAGAAAATGATCACTGTATGATGCAAGGAAACTGGGATGTGCATTGAGCAGAGCTGAAATCAAACATTTGTGAACGTCTTTAGTAAGGTCAGATGCAAAAAATTATAGACTCAACAATGAAAGGGAGAAAAATGTGATTTTAAATTTTGATCCTTTTTAAAAGTAAATATGAATGAACAAGTTTTACTATTATTTTATATTTTATTTTTTTTATAACAATACAATAAATATATAATATTCATTACTCATGTTGGAACTATTTCTTAATATAATTCTAGAATTGTTTATGTTTATTATTATTTATTTATTACTGTTTTTCTTTTTTTGGCTCTTCGCCTTTAGAAAATAAAACTTACAATTTCAAAATCAGAGTGAAAATACAACAGTATCGTGATTAGCATTTATAATATACTTAAAAATTATTGAAAGTACTATGAGAATAAAAACTAATTTTGTATATTATTTATACCACCCAATGGGTAACAATTTGATGAAAGGTCAAAAATAATGTTTTACCATATTATATTTTAATATTTCATCCAAGTATAATAATATAATAAGCAATTATTAAAATAATAATAATTTTATTGTATGATAAGTAATACAAAATAAAAAGGCATTACAGTTTATTTTTAACAACTATAATATTCAATCCTTACCTGCTGGGAAAAAAAATCCCAGGGACAAAAAAATACACATTAAGTTTTAATAAAAAATAAATAAGCAAATAAAATGTGTATAATTACAAAATTACATATAAAGAAACCACAAGGATCAAAATACAGTAAGACAATAAGACCACAAAATGGTGTATACTGTGGTTAGTACTATTTTTTGATTTAATATTAAATTACAATTATAAAATTAAAGATGAGAAAAATTGTATCTATTTTTCAAGGGTATTTTAAAGTCGTATTTTTGTAATGAATGTTCTATGTTTTATTTCATTTTTTTTAATTTGGAGGTCCGGTAGAAATGAAAGTGTGTTTATTATACTACATTTAAAAAAAAAAAAAAAAAAAAAAAAAAAGAATCCTACAAGGTTACGTAAAATTTGTTGATTTTAAATAAAAACTACACAATACTTGGCAATTATTCATAAATTAAATTAAATTAAATTTATTTCATTATAAGTAATATAGTAATTAGTACAGAACACGATACCTCTTAAACGTCTAATATTAAATTACTGTATTAATAATTCATTCTTTAATTTCTTATATTTTTATTGCTTTTTTTTTCCTTAAAAGTTCTTGTGGTATTCTCTCTCTCTCTCTCTCTCTCTCTCTCTCGCTCCATCTCTTCAATTATATGACTTGTATTTTAAATCCAATTTCCAATACAGATTGATATTTTATTTTTATAACGCACACTTATAGTACAAACATGAATGGGGATTTTCCTTTTTTTATTATTATTATTTTTTTTTTATTCTACACGGAAAATAATTACTACTAATATGGTATAGTTACGTAACATAAATATATAGAGTAAATTATATACAATGGCTAAATATTATAGTCTGGAACATGTATTGATTCTACAATGTTGCTTAATGCATGTAATAAAAAAATTATATGATAAAATTTTATCTATATGAATAAGGTGACGTTGTATACATAATACTGATCGCATCATAATCTTATACCACTGGATGTCACCTTCCGGTTTACAGTCGGTAAGACTGTATAGTGTAAACTCAGTGGTTATGACATGCTGCAATTTGTGTATGTAGTTACTCTATCAATACCTGTTTCGGAGGTTAATATCTACTAATTGCAATTTACAAGATTCAAATCCCTGCGCCACTAGAAGTAATTTTTTTCCTTTTATAATATATTGCCTTATAGTGTATGTATATTGTATAATGTATATAATGCATTGCGTTTTCATGTACGTCTTCATACGGATGCATTGTACATTGTATCCTCTTCAGTCCCCGACTTTTTTTAAAATTATTTCAAATTCGTAAATTTTATCCACGTTTTTGTGCGGCTCTCAGAATGACAAAAATATGTTTATTTGTCAAAAAGGTTTTCTTGCTTTTACGGATCCCCTACCCACTCTAGAGAATGCTCAAAATAGCGTTAAAAATCGTGTAAATTCAGGGGTGTCTTCTGGTTCAATTTTTGCATTTTTATCTTGATTTTTTCTATTTTTTTCTAGTTTTTTTTTATATTTTTATTGAATTATCTGATGTCCACTGCATTATTTACTGGGACTGAAGAGGGGATAAAGTAACAGAGTAGTTCTTTTTATGTTACAGACATACTGTTTAAATTGAAAATTTTCAATCTTTTAGAAATATTTTGTTTATAATATAATGATCATATTATATAATGGAAGCTTTTTATATATATATTATATAATGCATACAAGGTATTTGGTATTTCCATACTAAAAAAAACATTAATAAAAATTGTACACGCTATACTATATTATGAAGAAATACGTTATAAGTGAAGGATACGACTTCAATCTTTATCTTGAAAAAGTGCATCTTTGATGCATCCTTTATTACATTTTATTATTTCATGATGATATAATACGGATGAATGCAGTTGTAATAGAGTTACAACATAATAATAATGTATAATATACTTGCCTATAGGTTGCATGATTAAATTTGACATTTCTGCGTGAAGCACGTTATTACACTAATCTGAAATCAAATTGATTTTATGCTTCTATGCAAAAAGAAAAGAAAAGAAAGAAAAAATATTTTATATCCTCTATAGTTTTTTTTTTTTTTTTTTTTTTTTTTTTTTTTTTTTTTTTTACATAATAATAATTCTTCCGGGGTTCAAAAGGTCTTCTATAGTTATAAAAAAAGGTTACGCATGTTGAAAGTTAATCTAGATTATGGAAATATAAAGTCAAGTGTTAAGTGTTACAAAAACCTTTCACAATATGGAATGATGACACTGGTAATAACATCATAATTAAAATCATTATTTAGGTGGAGATTCAATCAAAAAATACTTTTAACTTTTGTGTGTGTGAGTGTGCCCTTTTGCTTCTAAGATAAAATTATAGAACGTGTGAGAAACTATAACTAAAAGTGAATAAATTATAATAATATATTTCTTCTATTATAACGTTGTTTTGTTGTTATTATTTATTATCGATTTAAATTTCATTAATGCAGTTGGAAACTAGGCTTTTACTATTTAGATTTTAACTTCTGAAGTTTTAAAATTAAACTATTAAATAAATATTATTATTTATATTAATAATTAATAATACATACTGCTAAAGTTGTGTAGAAAATTTCTCCATCTCCTTCATCGCATCTTCTTTTTCTTTTTTATCTTTATTCTCTCTTTTTTATTCACTTTTGACGTTTTACAGTATGTACTGTACACTCTTCTCGAATAAATCTGACCGCAGTGTTCATGTCTCCAAATTTTAAATATGGGGAAACTTGAACACAAGCGGTCAGATTTATTCGAAAAGAGTGTACCTTTTCAATTATCTACTGTATCTGCATGTGAACATATTTTCACGAGAGAGAGAGAGAGAGAGAGAGAGAGAGAGAGAGAGAGAGAGAGAGAGAGAGAGAGAGAGAGAGAGAGAGAGAGATTTATCTGACAATTGAAATAAAATCAGACACAAACCTAAATTTCTCAAAGTTTTTACATTATATCCTGTAAAATGTTAAAATTTATGGCAAGAAAGAATCTTTTTGAAATCTAAAATAATAGGGTAACAAGTTTGTTCCAATTTAGATGTAAAGATTAGCATAAGCTACTTTTTTATTTTTTTTTATTTATTATTATATATCTTGAGCACGGAGTGTCAAAACGTCATGCAGACACAAAAGGTCACTTGAGCGATGTGGAACGAATCCTTGGTGTGTAATTTTTAATGGAGCTACTCTTTATGTCAAAGTTCGGCTGACGGTTGTTGAAACATCTTCATTGAAAAGTATTTGTTTATTAAAAGTAGTTCGGTTTTACAATCCAAATATTTGAATATATAGTTTGTTATTTTTTCTTTTCTTGTAGTTTATTATTATTATTATTATTTAAGTGGGTGGACCTTTTGTGGATGAAAAATGACTACAAAAAGGAAAGAACTCATTTTTTTCTGAAAGTTTCAGAGCAATCATCAAAAAAGATGAGAAAGTTGAAAAAAAAAATGTCATCATAAAGTAATCCATTTCAATTTACTAACAATAATACTGTCAACTATTGAACTAAAAAAAAAATGAATAAAAAAGTCTATATACTTATTGAATTATAATATAAAAAATTCTATTCATTAGAGGGAAAAAAACTGTAAAATAGCCTTTATATGTCAGCTTATAATTTTAAATTTAGTATGATATCGTGGGAGTAAAGAGAGTTGAAATTGCATTGAAATAAACTTTTTTTTCTTCTATTTTTATGTCACTATGTAATGTATAATATACAATTGTTTATTTAAAAGCATTGTTCCATAGACGTTGAAAATAAAAAGATTTTATTTTTTTGAATATGGGTCTGTATAGCGTACTTCTCTCTCTCTTTTCTCTCTCTCTCTCTCTCTCTCTCTCTCTCTCTCTCTCTCTCTCTCTCTCTCTCTCTCTCTCTCTCTCTCTCTCTCTCTCTCTCTCTCTCTCTCTCTCTCTGCGAGTGAGTTCACATACTCAGGGCGTGGAGAGATGAACTCCAGTGATCATGGTAAACCTCACCTCCTCTCTCATACAGTATATAAAATAAAAACCCTCAGGCAAATTTAACATACAATAAGATTCATTCCTCAGCTGTTCTGTGTACTATGTACGATACAAACTTTCAGTTTCATCGTCGTTCGTTACAATACTGGACGATTGATATGCGATACTTTCACTTTAAGAATATAATAAGCACCATCAAGAAAGAAGGTACCCTTTTTTACAGTTAGTTAGTAAGAGAGGAACTAATTTATACTATTTTTCTTTTAAATTGTATAATAATTAATAGTATACTTATAATAATAAGAATTGAATAAAAATGTTATTGAAAGCCATTACTAAAATAATAATGAATACATTTTTAAAAGTATTATTAATTAAAGATATTATAATTGAACTTAATTTTAGTTTATAATTTATTTATTTCGTCACTTTAAAAAAAAAGTAAAATAGATTTCAAAGCTTCTTTAAACGTGAAATTATAATTTATTGATTGATATGTCTTCAGGCAAAATATCTCAATTATATTTAAGAAAAAAATATATATTTTGCAACTGCTAAACCTTTTCAAAAACAAAAATCGTTATAAAAAGTCAGTTATTAGTCTTAATTTGACGATAAAACAATTTTGTTTGCAATAAAGAAAGATATATCAAACAACAGTATCACGACATTGGAAATTGATACGAGTAGTTTAATATTGATTTTTCTAAAAAGATTATTAAGAAATATTATTATAGTAATTTTATTTTTCTTCTTTCTTTTTGCCAGTCTATTCACCGGATCTCATCTTATAAATATAGCCTTGACTCACTTTATGAAAAACAGATCTTAACAAATAAAATCATATAATAATAATGCAAAACTTAATAATATTGCCAGATAAAATTTTTAATCATGTTAAATTACATATATTTTTTTTGAAAGGGTTGCATTTTAATATTATTTCAATTTGTTACACTTATTAATTATAATAGTGCAATAATAGTAACTTTAAAAAAATTAAATTGAAATATATAAATATAGGTACAGGAAAATAATAATTTAAAGCCATTACAATTCATTTCTATCATAAATATCCAAATCTATCTTTAATGTGCTTATAAGCTACTTAGAATTTTTATTAAGATAATTTTTTTTTCTTACGTATCTATTCTTTAATATTAAATAGTAAATACACACTAACGGTCCATTACATTTAGCAAACAAAATCATGTGTCGGTTAATCAAAAAGTTAAAACATCATAATGTTATTAAATCTGAGTATTATTTTTTTTTTTAATGGAGACGATCATGATGATATTATATTTAATTAACTTTATAATATTTTAAAACTAAATAACTTAATTATAAATAAATATAAAATATAAAAAATAAAAATAGATTTCACTTGACTATTATAAAGTCGTGATAAGTGAATGTTGTATATAAAACGCGTGAGAAATTAAATACAGATAAATCTCTTTTTACATTTTTTTTTAATATTAATTTTATATATACAGTGTATATATACAAGTAAAAAGTCTTTATAAACTAACTACTACCTCATTAGAAGATTTAACATCGCTGCTGGCTAAGTATGTTATACTGTGATTGATTCAACACTATCAGGAAAAAAAAATTGTACCATCAACATAAAATATTATCTCCTCTTCTCCTCTGTGTACTATAAGTGAGAATAATTGAATAAATGAATTCAAAATTTCTTTATTTCTCTTTTTTCTCTAATCGTATACAGCATAACATGTGTGTATATATATATATATATATATATATATATATATATATATATATATATATATATATATATATATATATATATATATATATATATATAAGAAACCTCCTACTATATCCAAGTTAAAAAATAAAATAATAAAAACAAAAATAACCTCAACTTTAATAATAATAATAAATTGTATGAAGTTTTTTCATTACTTGTTAAATTTATAAGTAGAAAAAAAAAAACGAAAAAAAAACAACAACAGAAATTTCACTTCAACTTTATAAATTACTAAAATTATCTTATTTATTGACACTATATATATTCAAATAAGATGTTTTTCTTTTATAACTTTGTATAATAATATTATTCTTTAAGGCTAAAAAATTAGAGAAGAAGAGTTTAAAAAAAAAAAAAAGCCTTAAGATGATCCAGTTTTATATTTAAATTTTAATTAAAGAAAAATGAAATTGTTGAATACTCACTGCGTAGTAAAATAATTATTTTATTTTACTTTTAAATCGGACAGAAGAAATATTTTATTTGCTAATAGTATCGGAGAAAATATTAGCTTTTATTTTTTTAGCTAAGAATCATAACAACTAAATTATTATTTTAATTTTTGTACGTGCATTTACTTTGGTTAATTTTAAAACATACATACTTGATTTAACAGTAAAAAAAAATGCATAGATGATACAATGTATGCTGATGAACCTAAATTTAAATAGTAATAAATTTAAAGTAATAAATGGATATAATATATAAACATACATACGGTGACTTAAGTATTAAAATTAAAGTTCACACATTAAATATATTTATTTTATAGCATAATAAAAATTTGCTAGCACTTTTTTATACATTAAAAACTATACATAAATTTATTTATTTTTTAGTATAATTATCCCCATGTTTCTCATTAGTAAATTTACTTAAAATAATATGTAAGTATATAGTAATAATAAAAGATCATAAAATTTTGATATATCTTTCATTTTTTATTCTATTTTATTACTTACTTTAGAGTAAAACGAAAGCAAGAAGAAGGATAAATGAAATGCATAACAGCTCGGTGACTTCAACGCTTGCAAAAGTAAACACTAAAGTAAAAAAAAAAAAAAGAAAAAAAAAGAAAAAAAAAAAAAAAAAAAAAAAGAAGAAGTTATAAACTATCATATTTTGTTTCTACGCGCTGTTTTAAATTGTATCTAAATAATAAAAATTAACATTTAATTATCTTCACTACACGTTATTTCCTTTACCCATTGTTGATCAAGCATAATAATACTTTTTCTTTACTTTTTATATACCATAACACAAGGAAAACGAATAAACTATTACTAATTTTTATTACTAATTACATAATTCATTAATTAATATTACAATATAATATTTGCAAGACAACAATCACATAACAATTACACAAGCATCGTCATAAAAATAATAATAAAAATAGCTTGTGAATAATACCATGTAAAAAAAATGTAATTAATTAAAAAAAAAAGAGAAAGATATATATAATTCAGTATAATATATTCAAGTGTATAAGTTCTATAATTAATATGAATGTATAAATATGTGTAAAAATTATTCTTTTATATCGCAAAGTAGTAGCTTAGTTATACAATAGATAGACTTTATTAGAGCTTCAGGGTAAAGAGTATAAATTTATTAAAAGAGCTAGATCAAGTTTTCCTTGTGGTACACACAAGTGGATGGCCTCGGATGGCACTGTAATATGCCTGAAGCTGTAGAAGTGCGGGAGGAGGGAGGATCTTTTCTCACAAAATTCAGGTCAGCTTCTTTTTCTAGTTTATTAATAGATATATTTTGTTAACATAATAATACTAGAAAAAAAAATTAGATTGGTATATGAACTTGAGATAGAAAAACTAATAAAATAAAATTTAAATAAATTAAAAATTAATAAGATAAACAGATTTTTAATTTGAAAATTTCTCCATGCAATACTTTTTTTTTTCGTTACTTAAAAAGGGCCATGTTGACAATATTTAGAATAATTTAAACTTTTTTCTTTATTATAAATCAACAGGTCGATAATCTCAAAATAAAGTAAATTTATAATTATGTAATAAGGTGCTCTATTAAATTATAAACAATAATGTATGTATATATAGAAGCTCTTTTAGCACTACAATACTGCCACGCCCACATACTTCCTTTCTCGTCGTCACATTATTATTATTATTATTATAATAATAAACTTTCTCAGCATCATATGTGATGTAAGTGTGACTCATATCAACCCTTCCCACACGTGTAGGTCATAGGTCAAATTCCTTGCGTGCTTACAATTCAAGTGTTCAAGACATGCCTCATGTAAGTGTCGTGTCAATTATTAACGAGAAAAAATAAATTGTTGTCTTTTTTTTTTCTACTTCTAAATATCCATACAATAGTATTTCGTGTTAACTTAGATAAACAAACTGCGTAGAAAAACAACAACAATGTTTGGAGATAATCACTATCATGAATATAACTTACATATAGCTTTTCTATATAAGAAATTCTATTATTCCAATACAATGTATTAATTTGAATTCAAGTAGATTTTTTTTCATTGTATAGAGTGTATGCGGATGATGTCATATTTATTGAGCTTGGAGGCCATACTGGAGTAGTGCATAACATTGCTCAGCATAGGAAAAACTTCATTTAAGCCAAATTTCTTTGGGAAATCGGTTCATTTTTTATTTTTTTTATTTTTTCACATACTTGAGATACTAGTTCATCAATCATCATCAATACAGCATCAATACTCTCAAAAATATTGCATAGTGTTTTTAAACTGGCAAAATGAGTTTTTTTCCCTATGCCACCCATGCTATTGAGTTATCCAACATGGTGTCGACTTGAACATGAATGCATAGATATTGTTTAAAACTGAAAAATATTGATGCACGAAAACATTAAATTTTAAAAGATGCACTCATGTATAAAATAATTACGTTATACATATAACATTATCTTTCCTACAAAATGAATAGTTTATCTAATCAGTAATTCGTTACCTTTCAGCAGCAAACTCGTGTGATTTGATCTAAATCACTCATCTATAGCACAAAAATTGCAAAAGAGTACAAAATATGGGCGTTTAAAAACAAAAATTGATTACTATAATTAAAAATTAGAGTGTAATATGGAAGAAAAAAAACTATATTTTTTTCTTACATTCCCACGAAATTTGATGAAATGAAATGAGATACTAAAGTTTTCATGTAACTCTTAAGAAATTTAAGATTTTTTAAAAAAATTTAATTAAAACATAAATAATGATTACGTTACTTTACATGAAGTTAATTTATATATATATATAGTATAAGAAAAAAACGTGCCTATGAGTTTCTTAGTAAAAATAAACATTTATATTTATTTATTTTTACTCATTTTATATAATACTTAATATTCTTATTTATGGAAGTACTAAACATTTTACTTATGTTGTCATTAAATAATTTTTTTTGTACTATATCATAATAACAATAAAACTTGCATAAAAAAGGAACAATTTGGGTGATGTTCGTTCGTATGGTGTTCACGCTCCGTTGAACTCTACTTTTATGATCTGCTGAGTTTCAAAAGTCAACACTAAAGGTCAACGTGAAAGGCGTGATTTACAAAAATAAAAATTAACTTAACAGTTGTAAGATTTTTTTTTTAAAATAAATTTGACTATCTATATAGTAAAGAAAAAACTGACATATTAGAAATTAAAAGTTAATCAACTGTCCATTAACAAAGGAAAAAAAGTATCTATGATGTTGTATTGTTAACTTCCATAATGGAAACAAAATTGAGTCTTTCTATTATGAAAAATATGTTATTTTAAAATTTAATGCTAATGATATCGTATTCAAATTGCAATTTATATTGTGGAAAAAAAAAAGTTATTTTTCTTTCGTGATGAATTCAAAATTTCTTTATTGTCATTTTTTTTAAGAAAAAATTTCAATATATTTAGCAATTTTTGTTATCTTTTTTGAACACGATTTATTTTTATAATAGTTCATCTTTCAAATATTGTAAAAAAAAAAGTAATTTAAATAATATAAAAACAGATATACTACGCTTTCTAAGCATTAGTATAATTAGATAATATTATGTACGTATGTAATCAAATCCTTCAAATATATTTCAATGCAATTCTAGTAAATTGTATCTTTTGATGGCCTTACATTTTTTTATAATTTCATTATATTTTTAATTTAAATCGTACAAAAACGAAATAATTTTGATTATTCAGTGCAAGTATAAAAATCTAGTTTTAAAAATATATATAAATTTATATATCCTTGGTAACAATTTTTAATACTATTGACCCAAAATAAAATAATAATAATAATGTAATTACTGTATAAATATAATAATTTTAATAAAGTTGTGTTACAACATTATTAAATTATTATTAAACTGCTATTAAAGAAGCTAGCAGATGTTTTCTTTTTTCCATTTTTTAAAATCTACTTTAAATTTTAATGTATGTATTTTTTTTATGCTTTAATATACTGTAAACAGAAGCGTGAGAAAGAATTATAATATAAAACCGCAAAGTATAAGCTTTTACTTTTATTTATTTATTTATTTTTATTTTGCAATCATCTATTATTAGGATTAATTAATATTTTATTTTAATACTTCAATCACATTTATAAGATTTTTTTTTTTTTTTTTTTTTTTTAATTCGAAACAAAATAATGAGACTTTCATATGAAGTTTTAAACATTGCGTATGGATAAGAAAAAGTGGAAAAAAGAAGTACGTGAGTTTTTTCACATGAAAAAAAGTAAGTGATTTTCACACCTTTGACAATTCTTTATTATTGAAACTACATATTTTTCAATTTTTTATAATTAATATAACTATTTTTCATGTAATATATATATATATATATATATATATATATATATATATATATATAAGTATTAATATATATATTAGTATATATATATTAAGTTCAATAAATTAAGTGACAAAATATTTGAGAATTAATAAATTAACGTTAAAAAATTAATAAATTAATTTCGAAAACTAACTTAAACCCACACACTTTTAATTTATATAGTAGGTGAAGATGTTGAAAATTAAACTTGAAAAATCAATCAAACCTGTAAGTAAATAAAATTGGCGACCTACAGAAAAAAAAGTGATGTAAGTGTTGATGTTTGATTTAGGTAACACAAATAAAAATAAAAAAAAATAAAAAAACACTAGTCGTGTCTAAAGATTAACATCAATATCTTCGTAATAAAATAAACGTAGATATTTATTGTGTGTTTACTAATTTTTTTGTCTATATTATATTAAATTATACAACACTACACTACGTACGTGTTGAAATATATAAATCTACCTCTATTGTTATATATGTATATTAATTGAAAACATGCCACATTATATACGTAACCTCAATTATTAAAATATTAGTACATGGTTAAATTTAATTATTATTTTTATAAATAACTTAAATTATTTTACTTTTTTTTAAAAGATTTTAAAAATTGATTTCTTTCTTTTTTTTTCAAATTTAGTTTTGAATGCTTAATTAGTCAATTTAATTACACTTAAAAAAATTCATCATTGTGTGTTTTAAGATTCTCCGCCCGCCCTTCTCTCTCTCTCTCTCTCTCTCTTGGTACTTATTTTTATAATCACCTAATTAATTTAACAAAAAATATTTAATAGTGCAAAGGGCAAGGCAAAAAGTTAATTAATGTCCTTAAATAAATTTTTAATTCACTTTTACAAACTTTTTTCCTTGCGATGTATCAATAATAAATTGTATATAGTATAATAATCTAGAGTAAACATGACTTTTGAAATTGAAAAGTTACAGTTTAACTTTTCATAAACAATCTTATATTATATACTTGACATAAAAGATATTATTTATCTTTGTATCTCACAGTAACTCAGATTTAAAATAACGATAATGTCACCCACATAATTCAAAACGGTCTTACATCTAAAAAATAAAAATAATAATGAAATAAAATCTGGTCAATCTCCTTTATCCTATAGGCACAATAACAAAAAAAAAAAAAAAAAAAAAAAAAAGTAATCCAAAATATTAATATTATTTTCACAATTGTTGCGTGTACTGCATACATAGAAAGAAGGCGTGATAAATAAAATGTTAGCATGGAATATTCATGATGCTTATTCTTATCTTTGTTTAAAATCAAATTTTTACTGTAAGCTTCTCGTTAGAGAGAGAGAGAAAGAGAGAGAGAGAAATAAGATGTAAGAAAAGTAAATTGTTTACATATTTTATGCTATTTTTATCTATAAAGTTTATCATTGAATTTAAGTACTTATTAGAGTTATTATTTTAACCCATAGACCCAGAATCCCACACATTAAAAAAAAAAAAAAAAAAAAATCCACAACAATGAAATGCATTTTTTTTTCTCAGCATGCATCCGGACATGTGGTAATAATGTAAGTTACAATTTGAGGGAGAAAGTACCTTGTTTTCGATGTTGTGAGTAAAAATAACATACAAGACAATAGTACTCATAACATTATAAAGTGGACAAATGGCCCATATAAAACATAGTAATAACTAACATTATAACGTAATTATCATTATAATAATTGTTATTATGTATGTACATATTATTACTATTATTATGTATGAGTTAGATTTCTATTGGTTTTAATAAACTAAATTATAAACTTGCACTTTTTATTTTTTGTGTTGTTTTTAATATTATGATATGTTTCCTTTATCAGAGAGAAAGTAATTTGAATATTTAAAAATTAAAGTTTTATATTTACAAACAGTTTCTAATACACAGTTTTTTTTTGTTTTATTTGTTACAACTTTTTTTTAATAAATGATTTCAATAATACTGATAAAACAATGAACTTTAAAGTTGACCTATAATAATTTTAAACATATATATAAAAAAACTAATAATTTTAACATGTTATTATTTTTTTTTCGTGAATTTTAAATTACTTTGAACAAACTAAATTAAGGCATTATAATCCTCTAATATACCTATATTAATGATATTTGAATTGAGCTCAGTTATTGATTGAAACGAATTTTTATTCTTATGCCTTTAGGCAATACTAAAAATAATAATAAAATATTATTTAGTGTAAATTTATATACCATATCATTATTTTAAAGGTGTCAAAAATTATAATCTTTAAATAATATCTTTAAAAATATATAAATAATATTATGAATTTATATACACTCTTCTTTATTTGAATTCCATTTTTTTTTTTTTTTTTTTTTAGATCATGACCTTTTTAATATATTTTGCAATAAAATGTGGTATTTTCAATATAATAACATTGCAAATTCATAGGTCATAGTCATGACTATATATAATATTGGTAAATTAAGATTTTCTAGTTGTCATGATAATTTTAATACATGCAAACAACAAAACATTTATCTCGTTATTTCATTGTTTTACATGATAATCTATTTATTATCAAGTATTTAACATTTTTCATTGTACTAAAATAATTTACATTTGACCTTTCTTGTAAAATTGATAAATTTTTCTCAGATATAATATATATTTTTTTATTTTAATTATAGATCATAATGTTCTTACTTCTCCCGTCTCCCCTCCCTTCCATAGTAAAGTAGAAGTAGCCTTAATGAATAACATTTCTCTTGAGAGAGTATTATTTGTTGTTGAGATTGGCCAGACTGTTAGTTACATTAGGTAATCATAACACAATGCGAAAAAAAAAGTGTCTCCCACAGATTACTTATACAATAATACAATTACTTACGTTTTTCAGTCTGTCTTGTAGTTTGATAGTGTGCAGTTATGGTGTCTGGTGCTTATAGTGTAGGGCAAAATAACTCAAGGGTTTCACCCCCTAGACCTTCAGAGAGTCCTCCTTTACCACCTTTAATTAGAGTTACCAATCCTCCCCCTTCACCACCCCCTAGAGTTAGTAGTCTTTTTAATTATCTTTCCGAGGATAATAATTTGGATTATAAACATGATAAATGGGTAAGTTTTACATTATTACGTCATCAATTAATTATTTTATTTCTTAAGACGGGAAATCAGGTACTGCGGGATTTGACTAAAAAATTGTAAAGAATGAAAAATCTGAAATTATGCACAGTGATACATTAGGATATGGTATCTTCAAAAATGTAAAAAATAAATGGGGGGGGGGGGGGGGGGTCACCATGCTAGATTTAAAATTAGGATTTTTTTGAAGTTTCAGTCCCATAAGAGCCCATCTTAATTTCAATAATTATTTTCTCTCTTATGTGATGATCACGGGTTCTGAAAATTTTATCATACAGTAGGTAGCTGTTTCTATTAACTTTTAAATGGCATCAAAAAGTTTTGAAGTTTTCTTTTAGATTTTGAGATACAAGCCATCTATATACAACCCCTAATGGAATAGAAAATAACTATTTAAATAGTATATAAATATAAATTAATATAATATGAACCGGCCCTGTGGCGCAGTGGTTAGCATGCTTGGTTTCCATGCCGTCGGCCAGCGTTCGATACCTGCAGAGGAACTTTTCATGAAGAGTCACCTGTGCTTGGTGTGGAATGTTGGTTCGCGGTGTGGCTTGACTTGTGTGTGTGCTACTGAGTTGCAGAGGTCGGCCAGGCATCCAAGGTAATACTTGGATGTCGGCTGTCCACGCATGCAGTTTTCTGTGGTTTCCTGCATGCACCACCCTGTCGAATGACTGGGCAGTTCCTAACTATATAGGCCACAGCCGCTACCTTCCAATCCTTTCTACCAACACTCTACCTCTTCCTTTACATCCTTTCACCCCTGAAAGGGTAGATCAGGTTTAACATGGGCGCTTGCGCCTTTCCTGGCTACCTTCTGTCACTGCTCAACGGTCCTCTCGAATACGGGGGCTTAGTAAGACATACAGTAAATATCAAATAAAAAAAAAAAAAATAAATATAGTTTAAGAATTAAAATATTTGTGAAGTGCTCTTTACTTTGTTTAAAATTATCACAAGCTATTTAATTATATTTAATATTTAATTATTATTTAATTTATTTATTGCTTGCAATATTAGAAACTGACCCTAGAATGAATGATTCAGCTGATATATTATTTTTTTTATTTATATATTTTTGTCGTCAAATACACCCCTAAATTTATGTAATATATAATACATGTTATATCAAATCCAAACCGTTGAGTAATTCGTAATTTTAGATAACAATTTAGTTTCTAAAGCTTATTCTTTCAAAAATTTATTTCATTTTAAAAATAAAAGATGGATCTATGGATAAAATTAGTGTATATTTATAATTTAAATATGATGTAAAATATAATAGATTACTTGAGAAATAATCTTCTAGATCGTTTTTGCCCGAAGCTACAATCATCACACATAAATTGATGATCAATATAAACTGATATGGCATCTTAATTTAAACTAATTTAAAATACATATAAAATTTGAATTGATTTTTTTTTAGGCCAAGGATAATGTAATATAACAAAAATGACATTATTGCATTAACACCTAAAGTTTTATATAATTCTACCTACATTTTATCATATTCATATATGGATATAGCGCATCACATTATAATAATTTTTGTTTTATACATATTATAATATGTATAATAGAGAGAAAGAGAATGAAAAATGATAGATAAGTTGTTTCTTACTTGTTTGAGTACTGACTTAAACAATCCTTCATTTCAAAAGTATGTATGTACCATTATTCATTTGTTTATTAGTGTCTAGATATCTATAAACATTGGAAGCTAAATGACCAATAGGTCATAGGTCGTAACCTTTATAGAAAAAACACACACACATAACTAATAATAATAAGTGTATAATTTGAAATATTGGTGCAGTTTATAATAGATGCAGTTTATTAATTTTACACATAACAAAAACATGTTTCTAAATAATCATTTTTACTATGACCTAAACACTTTTTTTTTTACTGTACATATTGTATAAATATCCAATTATAATTATAGGTTTTGTAAGCTATATGACTTGGGATAATAATTTTCTTTCTTTTTTTCTTTTAAAAGATCAAAATCTTTACTAACAAAGTACTTGTACTATACATCACTTTAATATACATCACAAAATCATATATATATATATATATATATATATATATATATATATATATATATATATATATATATATATATATATATATATATATATATATATATATACACGTTTATATTTTATATATATCGTGACTATTTTTTTACATACAAAATATTAAAGCCCATAAGGCAAATCTATCGTTTTCTACGTATATATAAGCAATAATACTAATAAATAATAAGAGATACATAAATATAATACAATACAGCAATTTAAATTACTATTATATAGTAAACAAAAATACAGTAATAATATCTTTAAAAAAAAAAAAAAGATTATGTAAGAATCTAATGAGGACAATAAAATATTATATCAAAATTGTGATCCTTTATTAAAATTTATCATAAAGTAATATTATATTTTATAAACCATATGTTTTTTAATATATTATTTTTATAAGCATTAACATTTACGTAACTTAAAAAGAAAAAAAATGTAGCAAACAAAGGTAAGAATAAAAGTGAGTTTAAAAAGATTACAGAATAATTTCTGCGTGAGAAAATTCTCTTGAACATTTTAATTTTAATTACGTTTACATCATCTTATTTGTAAAGTCTTATATATATATTTTCTTGAAACAATAAATTTTTCCCTTTTGTTATATTACATAAACATTAATTACATTCTTCAAACGTTGGATTAAAATTATTACAGTTATAATATTTAATCTAAATTCTCATATAAACTTATTTAAAATAAAAAAAAAATTCTGGGAGTTAATATTTTTTTAAACTAAAAGATATAATCATTTAAATAAAAAAAAAGGTGTTACTTTCGTAAATTTTTATTTGATTGCTCTGATGCTTGTCTTGCTACATAACATACAAAAATACTTTAAGTAGAATTTGAATGATTGGTAATTTTGGTACAGGATCCCTGTGGTTTATACACAGTAGTGGCATCAACTTTTATGTAAATTTAACTTGTTCTTACCTGACTACTTTTTTTTTTCTTCTTTAATAACATAAGTTCTCTATCTTATAATTATTATGTGAATGTATTAATTTAGTACTAAATTTCACATTTCATCTACATATCAATAAATACTTTAAAAAAAAGTAGTTTGTAACATTTATTAAATTTGATATTAATTTACAAAAAAAAATTTTTTTTTCACTTTTCTTAAAAATATGATACGAAAAACATCGGTTTGTAGCAGCATAATAGGTGGTATTTGCCAATTTATAGACATTTTTAGATCCCCTATTTCTGGTTAAAAATGGAATTTACCATGAAAAAATAAATGAACCAAAATTACACGAATTATGATGTATCGTGCTCAGAAAATATGATGTAGAAACCTTAGATTAAGAAAGAGTTAACTTTTAAGGCATAATCGGGCAGAACTGTTAATTTTGAAAGAATTTGTTCATTTCCAACAAAGAATTTAACAAATTGTGTCTAATTTATATTAATCATTAATTAATTTCAGTAGTGCAAAATGGACTCCTTTAACTCACTATAATTTTATTTAAACAATAATTAATAAATATATGGACCTAGAAATGAATATGAATAATATTTATATGTAAAGTAATATGTATTTATGTAATAATATTTTTATTATTTAATAAATATTATAATAATAATACATAAAGGCGTTGCATTTTTTTTTAATGTATGGGAAATAAATATTTATGAGATAAAGCATAAAAATTTAAAGAACAAAAAACCGCAAATTTCATTATTACATAACTGTGTAATAAAAATGTGTAAAACTATTACATTTCATGGAGAAATAATACAATATTAACACACCCAATATAGCAAAGGAGATTGCAAACAAGTTCTCTCTATTTATACGCGTAAAGTCCATAAAAAAAAAAAATCTTGTTCAAAAAACTTTCTTGTAAATATAAATAAATATTCTACGAATTCAAATGGTTTAAGTTAAAAATAATTATAGTTGTAATAGAAGCAAAATATATAATAACATTGCATTAAAGTGAGAAAAATTCCATTTTATATATTATTCTCTCAAAGTATTTTGCAATACATTTTTTTTACTATAAATAGTATAAATCTTTACACTAACTTTTGATTACTTTAAAAATTCTTTGGATATACTTAACATTACTCTCACTTTATGTAAGATTGTAAAAATAAACAGCCTTACTCTGTAATAATATATTATAATATGCAATAAAAAAAGTATACATATTACCCAACACTCACCCCTCTATAAATACAGTGTATTACATACAATACATACAAAATGATGAGCGGAAAAATGCATTTTTTTTTATTATATTTTTTATTTAAGTCACGCTGTGAAAGACATAAGTGTGATCTTTTGACCTGTGTTGATTTTCGTTGTTTCTGCAATATAATACGATCCTATATACCTTATTATAATAAAACTTCGTGTGCCGGCCACCAACTCAAAAGGTCATTCTTATCCAAAACTTTGACAGGAATCATTAGTTTTATGATTCTGCAGTTTAAATAACGATTGTACAAACAACAGATTTTAAATGTGTTTTTTTTCTGTTGATTTGTTTTAAGCAATTGCGATTATACTTTCGTAAGTACGTATACTTTTATCTTTCTTATTATTTATACTTTCCTACAAAAATATTAATCTTTGCTTAACAATATTTGAGAATGTGAATGTGCGTGGTTACAAAATAAAATGAGATTTTTTTGACAGCCTTGACATTTATATAAATATTATAAAGAAAGATTTTAATTTGTGATTTAAAATTTTACATAAGCGATTTCAGAATAATAAACATAATCTAATACTATTATAAGATATGTGATCCTATTTTTAAAGGATTAGCACAGCAAAGCAACACAACTATTTTTATTCATTCATATATTCAATTAAACTTATTTGTATACTATAGCAATTTTTTTTTTTTTTTTTTTTTATAATATAGTTAACAATTATAATTTACATTTTAATCGTCTCTTTTGTAATCAAAACAGGGACAAATCTAGTTGCTAACAAATCATAAAAGAAAAATGTATATTATAACTACTTTCTATTTGCATTTGATTGAATTAATAATAAAATTTCTCAATTGAATGAATGTCAATTGTATAATTGTAAGGATATATATATATATATATATATATATATATATATATATATATATATATATATATATAATTTCCTTTATAAGAAAGCTTATGTATATAAAATATTTCGAAGTAAAAAATTAATATTTTTCGAACACTTATCACGATAATTATTTCACTCTTTTTTTCTTTTTTTGAGCACAATAAATAAATATGCAATCTTGAAAAATTATATTTTAAATTTTAAGGAAATTATATTATAATCAAGCGTCATATTAAAAAAAAATAATAATATTAAAAAAATAAAAAAAAAAAAAAAAAAAACGAAACACGAAAGAGACTATCAAAACTTAATAAATTCCTTTTCAATTAAAAAAAAATCCATGATGGTTTACATTTTTTTATCAGGTTCCTTAAAATTTGTTTACAGTCAGCTAGTTTTCTTATTTTAGCCACTTGACTGATTAATCCATTTTTCTAGTTGAAATCTAAGAAGTTTTAAGTTAAAAAAAAAAGCAGAAATAAAAGAGAAATAAAAAAACGAGTTAGTCGCGCGACTTTATGTTATTATGTTAATTAATAAGTAGTATTTTATTATTGTAGGCAGTTAGGCATTGTTGTTACGTCTTACTGAGAAAACATGCCAGTAATTGTGTGTCACAATTGCCAAGTCTAGCCTCCACATCCCAATTCTCGTGAGAATCCTTTCATAATATATTCCATTACCTAACTTTTGTTTTTGTCAGCATATTTATTAATTAGTATGTATTTTTCACTTTTTTATCCCATTATTTTTTTATTTTTAATAATTCATTATGTTTAGACAAATTCTATAAAAACAAACACAACTAAATCTTTTAGCAAACTAATGAACACTTTTAACACTCAAACTTTAAGATTATAAAACTTCTTTCTGGTATTTAAATGGAATATTTTAAGGGTTATTTACCCTTTACCTTAAAAATATAGGAAAAAAAAAAAAAGAAGAAGAAGATGAGAGTCCGAGTCACTGTATGATAAAATAAATACATAAGTCGGCAATAATATTTCAAAAGAAAACTCATTTATAATGTTGTTTATCTAACTTAAAAAAAAAAAAAAAAAAAAAAAAAAAAAAAGGCATGATAAGTAATACTGCACGCAAATCGTTTTCATACATTAACATAGTTGACAAGAAGTATAAATCAGTCTAGTCTTAGAGTTGAGAGAGAGAGAGAGAGAGAGAGAGAGAGAGAGAGAATAAAAAAAATGAAAAACTTTCTCTAAATATGTTATGCAGAAGACACACATACATAATATGGAATCCTCTTAGTTTATTATAGTTGTATAGTAGTAGTAGTAGTTTTTAGATGATATAAGACAGCTTTTAGGATTTAACTTGTCCCATCACTTGTCACCTTTTATCTTGTTATTGCATCATATTTAAAATATAAAAATGAAACTGTTACATCATGTGGGTGGAGTGATATTTTTTTGTTTTTTTGTTTCATATGGTTTAGAAAATCTTATAATAGAAATCAAAAGTTTGTGTAATAATTTGTACTTAATAACATGAAAAATTATTATTTTCTGTTGTAAAAAAAAAAAAAAAAAAAAAAAAAGTGTGAATTATTATTATGGAACAAAAAATACCCATCAATTATATTATAACAAATATTAATTATTATAATTCCAACCTTCAATTGTTTTTCATCAGTAATTTTCTATTGTGTTTTTCTTTTCTTTTTCTTTTTTAATCTTATCATATATGCATCATGTTACATTATAAAATGTTCAGTGACAATAGATATTATTTAAGTGCTCAATTACACTTAATATTGCTACATCAATCAATTTAAAAAAAAAAATCTTATAACTAAATTTTGTAACAATATTATATAGATATTGTCTTTTGATTTATTATTGCTCCTAATTAAGAACTATTGATTTTAATATATGATATATATATATATCCAAAAGATTTTTCTCCCATTGATCTGTATATAAAGTGACATTAATTAATTATATAGCTTTTTTTCATAACAAAAAATATTAAAATAGAGAAAATTAAAATACAGAAACATCATAAACAACATTATTATTATTATTGTTTTATTATAGAAACATTATATTAGAAATATCTCAAATTTAAAATGAATTATGATATCACTATTACACTGATTAATTTGAAAGGTATTATATAACTACATACAAGAAAAAAAGAATTGAAAATACAAGAGATGCAGGTTTTATGTATTATATATACGTATATACGTACGTCCATACATCATATTTAGCACGATTTTACAATGTGAGAGCGTGTAATAAAGATTAATCTGGGAGGATTTTTTTTTTTTTTTTTTTTTTTTTTTTTTTTACACACAGTATTTGATTTTGCAATACATAATAATCGCACAGCTCCACTAAACCATAAACTTCTATAAGAGCAGCCTTTCATTATATTTAAAATATCAAACATTAAATTTGATGCACCAATTATTAAAAAAGAGAAGATATATATTTTTAGCATGCACGAATATTATTATAGAGATTAAAAATCATAATATAATATATTAAGCAATAACATATTAAAGGTAATTATAATTTTGAAATATAATTTTGTAAGCAATATGTAAAAAGAAAGAAAGAAAGAAGAAGATGAAGAGTCTGGTTTGTTGTATCCGCCAGGGTGGGCTGGGTTTTCAAAACATACGTGATTCTGATGCATTGAACTGTACTGTTTTTTTTTTTATGTATTTTATAAAATGTCGACGCCCGCAACAAAGAAAACTTCTTGTATCGTATACTTCATATAAGGACTCAATTCTGGACCATGCAAGTTTCTTTATAGGTGTGAATCAGTATTATTCGTGATGGGTGAAAGGCAAACGTATATTATAAGATATACGCGGTGAATAAGCCGGTAGGGCAGGCGGGCGCGGATGGCCATCACCTTATATATTATTGTTCTTATAACCTATAGGCTTTTAATGCACGCCCTTTACAATATATGATATATTTTATTATATAAAATAACTACTAATGATAAAATTATTGAAAATTATAAAAACAAAATACATTCACTTTTTTTATAAATTTATAACGCATTGCAGTGTCTTACTTTACTTTTTACTGCAAGGGTTGCATTTTTTTTTTTTTTTTTTTTTAGAAAATTTAATTAATTTATGGCATAATTTTTTAACGGTCTGAAATAAATTTAATACAAGCATCTAAATCTAAATATCCTTCTATTTGTGTTCAATTTTAAACATTTTGTCATATATTAATTGACGGTTAATATAGAAATAAAATATTATGTAAGAAATTAAATTTCCTCTTAATTCTTTTAGGAATAATAAAGGAATTAAAAATGCGATTGGATACGGCCATTAAAAAAAGAGAATATTATGTACTTTTAAGTTTAGAAATTCTTTATTCAAATAAAACAATATCCCGGAAGGGCGAGTCAATAAATATTATAGAAAAATATACAGATTTTCTCTGAATTTTTAAACAACTTAGAGAAATGAATTGAAATAAAAGATCAACAAACTTAATAATATACTATTATCTTTTATGTAAAATTTGTGGCTATTCCTCTCAGTTCAAAATACCCAACCTATAAATAAAGCCAACTTCCTCAAAATTAACTACACATTATTTATATATAGTCACAGTATTTTTACTATAATACTTTCTCATTATTTTATTGTACACTCTTGTTAAAGTGAATATAATATATAGTGAAATATAGTGAACATTGAATGCAAGGTTTATCTCTATATAAACCTTGCATTGAATGCATCTTTGAATGTGAATTTAGTGAATATAGTGAGATAGCAATTATAGCACTATAGGCACTAGAGAGTAGATATAGTGACAATATAGCACTATAGTGAGATAGTGTTGTCCTGTATAAAATACTAAAATAACTTCAAAATTTTCATTTTCATTTTTTTTTTAAATAAGAATTTATTTGTGTTTTAAAATGGTCCATTTTTAGAACATTGAAAGAATTATTGTTGAAAACCAAATTACTCCAAAATTTATGCTATTTTCAACAACTCTGAATAACCTTATTATTTTGTTGGGGAGGATGGTGGCGGTGATGATTTTTAACTTTTCTCTGGATTAATATTTGATGAATAAAATTTTGCGTTTGTTACGCATACATTTACACATTACATTTTTAGAGGTACAGCAATAAACAATTGTTTTATTCTACCTTTAATGTAACTATTGATTTATGTATTTATATTAGCATCAGTCTCTCTCTCTCTCTCTGTAAAAAATTATGGAGGGAAATTCAATTTGGTATTGATATTATAAAAAAAATCTATACATAAAAAAAGAGAAGAAGTCAGTAGTTATAAAAGTCAGAAGCTGCTGGAGAGAAAATAGTCGTCTGAAAAGATTTAAACCTTAGGCGCCACGGCGCCTCGAGGGCTATCATTCATGAATATGTGGCACTCTCGCTCGCTCACTTGTGCACGCAGCATTCATAAATTGCTCTAATATGTCTGCTATTAACTGTATATAAATTATTCAATGACACACTTTAACAATTAAATATAATATCCCTATAACTTTTTTTTTTTTTTAAATATTTAAATTCATTTACACTGACGAGGATGGTATGAATATAAATAATTATAATTTCATATTCATAATGATTGTTATTAACATTAATATTTACCCTGTAGTATTAATATTTATAAATTATTGATAGTTTTAATTTTTTTACGTATGAATTAATTAACTTAAAAGAAATAAATATTTAAATATATATTAAATATTGTTATTAATAATCAATTATTTTATTATGGTAAAAGTAGTTGTTGTATGCTATATAATATATTTTTCACAATAACTAGATCAAATTTTTAGTTAAATTATAATATGTATGTTGCTCTGCTTATAGCTTATACTTTATTTGGAAGTATAATATTGTGTATGCATTGAGGGTTTTTGTATATAGATTAAAATATATATAATATATATATATATATATATATATATATATATATATATATATATATATATATATATATATATATATATATATATATATTTACCGTTAACTACATTTAATTTCCAATTATAAAAATTGTACTTGATGTTTATATTCAGTATACTTTATAATTATCTATATTACATCTTTTGCCATTTAAGAGCACGTGCAAGTAGTTTAAAAATACAAGATATTCAATGCTTAATTTGGTTTCAAAATTTTGGTACAACCGTTCGTGTAAAAATTATCTTATATACTGTGTTATTATATGGATGGTTTTAGGATGGGGGTTAATTGACTTAATGATTAGTATAGGTTGGTTGGTTAAGTACCTTAGTGAATCGATTCATTGGTTGATTATTGATTTATCAGTATTTCAGTATAAAATGTATCTTACAATGTATTGATTTAACAATTCATTTATTTATTGAGTATATATAAAAATAAGTATATAGTATAGCTGTTGAAAATTATAATCACCACTTAAAATATGAAATCCAGCTTGGCAGGAATAAGTTGATCAGACATAATAGAAAGAAAAAAAATCTTCCAATATCCTGGCATTCAATCAATATTCGATGTGACACATGTCTATACTTTCTCAAAACATACAGTATTTATATAAATATATGTAAATATATAATATTTATTTCCAGGGCCCTGGTCGATTGCCAATTTATCGTGCTGAAAGCCCTTCCAACCCTGAGGATGGCCCCACAGGCACCAAATGTTGTTGTCGTGCACGTCGCGGTGTGTCTTTGGCATCAGCTCTGCTTACGGCTGCCGCAGCTCTACTCGCACTTCTTCTATTACTTGGCGCTATCGCCTACTTCCTTTTACTTGGTAATTATATGCTCATCAATTTAAATATATTTATAAAAAAAAGTAGGGTAAAATATATATTTAAAAAACAAAAGTTGATGTAATTCTATTTATTGTTTTATTCTATGTTAGCACGTTATTTTCATTTTTATCGTATTAACAGCGGATTCGTCAGGACCTGCTGAACAGAGCAGAGCTCGCATAGCTGAAGCAACAACTCGTAATATTATTGATAAAAAGATGCCTTCTTATGTACCACCTCCACCAAGACCTGCTCCTACACAAGGGACTAATAAAGGTTCGTATTACTCACCTTTTTTTTCTAGTCGTCTTATTATTATATTGCAACAAAAGTTTCTTTTTTTTATGAAAAAACACTTTTTATACTTTAAAAACAATAATAATATTAATAATCAGATCACAAAATGTGACTTTGAACGTTTTCTTGTATTATGATTAAATTACTTCTACGAATGACATTAGAGAAATTATAAATTAGTATAATTTACAATTTATCGAGAAAAACAGACAAACAATAAGCTTTTTACTTATAGTTTTAAATGATTAAATATGTGGCTAATAATAAATATACAAGGTGCTGCAAAGACTCTAATGACCACCACTTTCTATCTAACTTTTTATGCCTTGCAATATAATCTAAATAAATTCAGTCAGACGTCTTTTTTTTTTTCTTCTTTCTTTCTTCTTCATAATAATAATGATAATAGATTATTAAAATATATGTATATATGTGTGCAGTCTAAAATGATTTTATAATTATAAGTCATTATAATAAACTATTAGTATTAGTGATGTTAATAGTTTGAATCATTAATATTAAATTAATAAACTACATTTTTTTTTGTATTACAACGATGAAAAAAAGCTTTGACCTCTAAGGTTAGGGTTTTTTAAAAAAAGAACATCCATTTTACAGCTTTCTTCGTTAAACTTGTTTGTGAAATAAGAGACAGAGTGAGCAAGAGAGAGAGAGAGAGAGAGAGAGAGAGAGAGAGAGAGAGAGAGAGAGAGAGAGATTTGCGCAACTAATTTGGTTATATACCGACGTTCATCTTCATTAAAATTAAGACACATTAATAATGTAGCTTGTATTTATTTTTAAATACACTACACAGTTTTTGCAGCAATACACATATAATTTAGTATGTAGTACTTAATGCTTTATTATTACAATTAAAATAATTCTATATAATATTTGCCAATATATTAAATATAATATTTATTAACATCAGTATTGTACGAGTATGTTGTGTAACCACAAAATTCATTTTAGATTAATATCTTATATCAGATTTAATATGACAAAAATATTTACAGATGTGACAGCACGATCGACAGAAAAATATGTGGTTAGCAGTTCTTCAACACCTCAGTATGTAAAAGATGGAGCAGAAGAAGAGGAACCACTTTTCAAAGACATCGTTGTATCTTATCAACCTTACCAACCTCCTCCCTCTGTTAACCCTGGAGATGTTGTGACCGCAGGATTTGTCCCTCACTGGTTCCGCGAAGAACTTACAAACACTGGAGAGGTATATATATAAATATATCATAATGACAGTAATCAATATTTAATTCTAAAAATATATGCATATAGTTTTAATGATCAAGACGCTGTAGTTTAGATAAAAAATAAATTTAAATGATCAAGTTTCATTTTGGACATGGTTGTCATTAATTTATTATCTCAATAGTTTTCTTTGTTAGTTCACGCATAAATAATATTCTCTCATTTTTTTCTAGGACAGTAAAAAAAAAAAAAAAAAAATGCTATTTTTGCTTTGACTGATGTATCTTGTCGTGTTTTTTTTTTTTTTTTTTTTTTTTGTCCCTTAGGTTCGCTCCTCAACACCTAACCGCTTCACAACTACATCACCTGTTCACGTGTCTCCAACTTTGCCCTCGGCTCTGAGCAGCGCTGTCACGATTTCTCATAACAATACCACAGAGAGTCAGTATAATATTACATTATTGCCACGCCATAATCTTTGTGATTTGCAAAATTCTTTTGTTTTTTAGTTGCTCGTTTCTCAATATAATGTATGTTGTTATTTATCATAGCTTTATGTTATTATCATTAAAACAAATTAGCAAGTTTATTGAGTTATGAAGCAATATAAAATGTGTGCATCACTTTTACACGTATATAATTATATATTTAGTATTTAAAAATATATCTAGCTATATCCAAATTTTAATTTGCTTATTGTTTTTTGCAACTTGGTTTTGAACCTTTAACTTTGAACTCATGTACTTTGAAAGTAAACTATAAATAATTTCACATGCCAAGATAAGTTAGTATTATAATTGTAAGAAAAATCACATTCTCATAGAATATATTAAAACTGAAACCGTCAAATGTACAATCAAACGATGTAACTGAGCTATAATATTTGCAGCAAGCGCTCTGTGTCACTCGCCACGTCTGGAAGCATGCCGTGGTGTGCTACCCTATGACCTGACGACGCTACAAACAGGTGCAGTTGGAGCCGCTACTGCAGGACTAGAAGCAGCGGCAGGAGCACTTGGCTTCGCTCACGTGGCACGAGGTGCTTGTCGTCTTGCAGCTCGTCAACTTCTCTGTGCTTTGCTTGAACCTCCGTGTCAACCAGATAACCGCGTACTGCAACCCTGCAGAGCAGCTTGCCAAGGTAATTCGATCCTAATGCTAATTTGATGCTCAATGATTAATATAACTGAAATCTCACGAAATGATGTTTTTCTATTGTTTCCCAGCTGCTGTATCTGAGTGTGGTGAATTTTTGTTAGCTACTCTTGGACTCGGTACTGAGTTTGATTGTCAGAGATACCCCGATTCACGTGACTCGACAGTTTGCGTTGACCTCACTCAAGGTAAAATAACAATTGCAAAATTGCAGAAGAAAAAAAAAAACTTATACATTTATTTTATGATTTAATTTCAGACTGCGATGCACCCAGCATGAGATGTGCATCCTCAGGTGCATGTGTACCACCACAATGGCGATGTGACACTCGTGATGATTGTAACGATAGTTCTGATGAAAGAGGATGCAGAAATTTGAGTACACGTAAGATTTTAAATCATATTTTTAAGATTAAGAAATAATGAGTTATAGCCTGTTTCATAATTATAGATATACTTTTAGCAACATTAAAATTATATACTTTCTGGTTTGTTGTTGTAGCTTCGCTCCGGTCACCACCACCTCCTATTGTCACCAATGCTCGTGCGCCGCCAGCGTGTCGACCCGGTCAGGCGCGCTGTCTCGACGGTGCTTGCATCGAGTCTGCGCAACTTTGTGACGGCATCCAGAACTGTTCACGAGGCGAAGATGAGGCTGTCTGTCCTCCTTCCTAGATCACTAACTTAAAGATCTCGAGTCTGCCTCTAAGAAAAGAAAAAGAATATTATTATTAACTTTTTTTTAAATAAGTAATACATAGGAACTTTAATACAAAATTATGTCAGATTTAAAATTACAAATCATTTTTTGCAATTCCGGTTATTATGTTTTGATCATTCAAAAGATAGAAAAAAAGAGAGATTCAATTTTTATGTATGGAAAAGTAAAGTTTCTAAAAAAAAAGAAGATTTTATTTAAATTATTTTTAGTAGTTATTATTAGTACAAGTTAAATGTTTTGTAGATTATAATTGAAAATCTATATTCTATTCACAGCTGGAAAAAAAAGTATGTTAATGTATTTTTAATAAGTAATTTTACTTAAAAAAATGTTTGATAAAAACAGCAAAACGTTTTTAATAACAGAGATTATTAAAATTTCGTGACTTTTTCTCTAAATTTATTAAACAATTCTTTCTACAGTTTAAATTAAATGTTCTAAAATTTTAATTCGATTGTAATAATGCTGTCAGACAAACGAATGTAAGGGAAAGAGTTTTGACCGTGACTTCTCTTTTTTTTATTATTATTATATTCATCTGAATTGTAATCTCACTTCAGCCACGGTCAAAACTTTAACTCAATAATCTTTCTAAAAAAAAAAAAAAAAAAAAAAAAAAAAAGACGACGACGACGACTGGAATGATGTTTCATAAATTCATTTCTTTTCATTTGTCATAAAAAAAAAGCTGAGAAGAAAAATAATTATTTCGACATTAACTTCTTCGATCATCTAATATCAAAATAATATCCATCTTTTTCACAACATATATTTTTTTTATTGTTATTTTATAATTGTGACATTATAAACTTTGTGAGATTTACAAACTTTTTATATTTTCCACATCAATGTAGATCGTAGATATTTTTTATTGTGCAGTACTATTAAACATCTTTAATGCTGCTGACATTGGTCTCAAAAAAGACTCCTTTAAAACAAAAAAGGTATTTTTACATTCTAAAATCGATTATGAACGATTTTTTTTAGAATTTTATTGTAAATATTATAATAAATATTATCATAAAACTTTTCTTATAAATGTATTATATATTTTTTTCCAATATTAAGAAAAAAAATTGGTTTCACTAACATTCTGATAGAACTTTATAATATGAACTGAGGTTCTATAGTGATAAAAAAAAATACTTTTTTTTTCTATACTTTTTAGCTATTATTTGTGTATGTGTATAATTTCAATTCTTAATAAAAGTTTTTTTATATTATAATGTTTATTCATTAATCCCTATACTTGAAAACCCTTGAAATAGGCAACTCTTTGAGCAGTCCAGCACTGCGGGTTGCGTTTAGCCCCTGCATGAGCAGCAGAATTATATTTAGCTTCAAAGTAAAATCATTTCGTCAATGCGTCATAAATATATGTATATTTTATATATATATATATATAATATATTATCTTCACCTATGTGTATAGCCATTGTGATTCTGGCAAAAAGTTCGCGAACGATTTGCATAGGCAACCCGCAACCACTCTATGTTATCTTTATGAGAAAACGCAACGGCCGTCGCTGCCCCGCTTGGGAACTTTTGTCCAGAGCTGTAACTAGTACGGTCATTTTATTAAAAAAAAAAAAAAAAAAAAAAAAATCTATTGGCATATGGGAATAACATGTATTTACATAGAGTTTTGTGTCAACTGAAATCTCCATCTGATTGCATTGAGTGGCCATAAGCCAATATCAATTCATTTTTAAGTAAAATGACTGTACTACATTATCCTAAGGCAACACAATGCATTATATATTATATTGGAGAAGTTTCTTTATATATTGCTCCTTATAAATGTCTGATAAGGCAATAGAATAAAATTTTATATCACAGTATCTGTACATAGAAAGCCCTTGCTTGATTTGAAATTGAATAATAATAAAACATCTCATATTAAAATATCAGCTCCTACACACGCTATACAATATATAATTTTAACATTTGAAACTAAATGGAGGTTTGAAAACAAATAATTTCAATATTTTTATTTATATATATATTCTTTATTTGCATGTAGTAAAAACAGAAAACACACATTAAATCCGTAAAATATTAATACAAATTCAGTTCTTCTATATTAATTCTTAGCCAAAATAAACAAACAAAAAATATGGCTCTGCAATTAGAACACTTTTTTTTTCTTCCAAAAGAAAACACAGCCCGAGATGACCATGTCAAATCTAATTTTATTATTTTTGTTATTTTAATAAAATTTATCATCTTTTAAGATGTTAAGATTGCATTGACATCCCCTTCAATTACAATAATATTTAATACAATACATAATATAATAATGGTTAATATAAGTATTAAGATTAGTGACAATCACCAAATGTTAGACACGAAAAAGTTAGTAAAGCTCACACGACTATATGTGACTTACAGTCACAAAATTTAACTACGATTAGAAAACAATAAAAAGCTATCAACTTGATCACTAATTAAATCAGCAAAATTTTCCTCAGTTATTATTATCACCTCAGCGTAACTTTTTTTTTTAAATACATAAATACAGCTTGAACATTGTTAAAAGCTTCAAATATTAATATTTTGGTAGGAAATTTATACAATATTTTTTTTTGAATACAATTAATATATTTATTAATTCAGTCTCAAGCATAGAAAATATAGGTCGTTTGTCTAAAGTATTCAACTTTTTTTTTTATCAGATCTAAGAAATGCCACGACCCTAGGGGAAATAATAATAATAATAATAATGATACGCTTCTAATTAAAATGAATAAAACACAAAATAGACTTAATTATTGTCAAGTTATGCAAGAAATCAAAGCTTGACAATAAAACTAATACATGATATGATTATATTCTTGCTAGGAATAAATTTAAATACAAAACAAAAAGCTTTATAGTTTATAAGACGACAAACATTGAAAAACAGCAGAACAAGAATAATTAAGTAATATGTAGTGGTATCTGTTTTGCATGGGGGGCGGGGGTCAGGCATTAATTTGGTCTTAATAATAATAATAATTGTCTCGAGTCTAAAAGTATAAGGACAAACTATCCAATTGTTATAAGAAGGAGAAAGAAAGGGAAAACTTCTGGGCTACAGCATTTAGAGAAATAAGGGGCAGGTACAATAAATGACCCATGCATTTTTTTTTTTTTTTTTTTTAATTCCACCACCATATTAAAATAAAAGCAAAATCAATGAGAATAAAAAGCAAAGAGTACCGTAATTATATGCGTATGATAAGTTATCACCATTTGGATTTCAAGTTTGGTTGTTTATTTGATTTATTTTTTCCCACAATGATGTATCAAAATTGTTACATGTTTTTGTTATTTTGTTTGTGACGTTCTGCTACTTTATGGCTCTTGAAATTGATGTCACTGCACCACACGTCTCACGCAATCTGCCACAAAACGCTTCTTCTCACTGGACTTCTCCTTCTTAGCAAATGCTTCCTCGACGACGGCTACAGCATCTTCAGAAAACTTCTGGCCTTCTAGACCAGAAATCACAGATACTTCACCTTCAGGGGCGCCGGATACAAAGCCAGGGGGTACGGCAACAGTTACTGCAGCCATTCTGCCTTTGCTGACGCGCATCTGTACCTTCAGATTGCCCTCGTCACACACAGTAAACTGACGAGGCACAGGGAATTCACGAGTTACAGTGAAGTCGGGTGTTTTACCATAACGCCATGCCCAGCTAGCAAACTCAGCCCTCAGCTTCTCAAGTCCTGCATTGAAAATAAAACATTGTATGTATTTATATTAAAGTATACTGAACAAAATTAGGTAAACTTTGACTCTAAATTCCGTAAAACATTTAAATAGGGGGGGGGGGGGGTGCATGTTATTATCCAATTTCTCAGAAATAAAAATATGTACAGCTCTGGCCAAAAGTTCCCGAACGATTTGCATAGGCAACCCGCAACCACACTATGTTATCTTTATGAGAAAACGCAGCGGCCGCCGCTGCCCCTTTCGGGAACTTTTGGCCAGAGCTGTACATGCAACACTAGCGGAAACGAAGGACCTTTCAAAGCTAAAATCACGACTCTGCTGCAAATAAATTTAATTAAAAAAAAAAAAAAATAGCAAATAATGTACTTTGAATTTACATGAGTGTAGTTGTTGTTTTTCTAACATATTTCCATAGTAAAACAACTAACCAGGGAACCAATCGTTGGTGGGATTGATGAGGGTAAATCCACGTTGACGAGAGATGGCGGCCTCGCCTCGGTCACGTCCTTCTTCATCTGATCGTAAGAACTCTCGACCAACTGAAGCAATCAAGCGTGGGATGTTTAGAGCAGGTTCCAGCTCACATAAATTGCGTACTGTAGATCTTACGCTGCTCGTTGCATTTGTCTCAATACCACGCTGAAAAAATAATTAAAAATAATAATTAAAATTATATACTGTACAATATTTTCAAACTGCTTGAAGAGATACGTAACCCTAAAAATAAGTATTTTTTGTTACTTTCTAAAACAATGCAATACCAATCAGTCATTTATTTGACTTTTTCAGTCCGCGGGATAAGCGAGTCCCGCGAGGCAGGATAAGCGAGTCCCGCGAGGGTAACAATATAGAGTACATGTCCCTCTACTATGAGATTAAAAAAATTGTAACCCTTGCTCTACCTGCTAAGCTTACCTAAAAAAGTGTACAGATTTTTTACTCACACAGTAAAGGAAATCTACTATGCCAGATTTTTCCTCTTTACCCTCGCGGGGCTCGCTTATCCCGTTTGCTAGAAAAGCCAAATAAACGACTGATATCGAGTGAAGAACAAAAATGACTTATTTTTAAGTACCGCTTTAAAACACGTGTCAATTTTGTTTGTATTTTTATAATAAATGATTATATTGCAAAATAATCAATCAGAATCAACACGTAAAGGCGTGAACTATCAAGTTTATTGCACATTGAACTTTAACCTAAAGATGCACAATCATCATCAGTCATATCCAATATAAATTACTCACAAACAAGACGGCAGACGCGGATGCCAACCCTGCAAGTTAAGCGTGAACTCAATAGTGAGATCACAAACACGATGTCACGTTTAAATTATCACGTGTAATATCTATACACGTGATTACTGATAAGCGGTTGATAGTTCATACTTATTTTGTAACCTTTTTTTTTTCCATGTGGAATACCATAATAAATTTAATGCTTATAATAAAGATTGCGAAAATATACACAGGTATATATTTCATGCACAGTTTTTTTTTTTTTTTTTTTTTTTTTTTTTTTGAAACAAATATAAATAATGTGCTAGTATTACTGCAACTTTGTATTATAATGTGTACTTTGAACAATACATGATTTTGCGCACGTATATTTACTCTGTATGTATGTTTGTACTGTGTACTGTAGTGCATATACACAAGTCTAACAAGATCAAACAAGTCATTTAAAATATATGTATAGCATTTGATGTAATGCATATGTTTATTTTATATTTATATTATGTACAATCATGCACGTAATATGAGAATGCTATTTTTTTTTTTTTAATTGAAAGCAGAAACAAAATAAAATGTCTGTATGAGTTACGATTAGAAATACATTATTACACATATATTATACACATTATTATACATATTATATTATATTTTTTTCCATCAATTTGCAGTAGACCTTCATTATTTCTTCATAACGCGCAATTTTTTTTTCTAGCTGCAGTTGACCTTAAGTGCTACAATTATGCTGCGTTAATTGCGTTATATATATGTGTGTGTGTGTGTGTGTGTGTGTGTGTGTATATATATATATATATATATATATATATATATATATATATATATATATATTATTATTATTATTACATTACAGATTATAGGTTAAATTGCTAAAAGCGAAAATAACTATTTATTTCGCATAATCAATTTAGCCACAGTAAAGACGGATAGAATGGAGAGGTAATTTGTTATGAAAAATTGTCACTCTAGTAAAAAGACTTTATGTAATATTTCAGGGCAAGTGAGCAGAAATTACCTTTTATTTGTTTGTTTTTTTGTTATTTGGTTGAATAGCTTTATTGATTAATAGATATTTTGTAAAACCTTCCTTTTTAATTTTATCTTCACTTACACTAACTACACCACAATGCAGGTCTGCTGTTATTTTGACAAATATCGTAAAAAGTTGTCAAATTTTATATTCTCATCCAGAAATACGTTTTTATAAAACTATCTGTTTTAAACTACTGTTTTGATAAATCTATCATTTCAATCTTTTTTCTACTCTAACAATTACTTAAGTGCATATATTTTGCAAGCATTAAAATTGCAGAGCGAGAAATAAAGAAGAAAATTAATATAGCTAAAAAAAAATAAATAATAAAATAAAAAAAAATACATGCAATGATAATAATATTAATATATTTTACTCCAGACATTTAAAATGTTTAAAAATATTATATTATAATGCATGCAAACAAGCTTCAATAAGATCAATGACCAATGTTCTCTCAAGGTTGCCTTGTTTGTTACCCAAGTCCAGACGGGAGTTAAAAACCTTGTACTCGCCTGAATGTCACCAGATACGAATATGTTACAACACCAGCGAACAAACAATTGGAAATAGCATGATGCTAATTAACCCTTTTACTATCATAACTATAACGCAACACTGTCAGTGACTTATAACGATAGTAACTGGGGCCCGTAAGGTTCTTAAGTGACCGCTCTCAAATCGTGCGTAATTTTAATTTATTTTAATTCGAGAGAGAGGAAGAAAGGATATTGATTTATGACGAAAAAGTGACATGAAGTTGGAAACAAATTTTTGTCCACTCTCAATTTAAAATATTTTGTGTAAGACGATAACAATATCAAAAAGAGATGTTAATGAATTCATGCATATGATATTAAAAAATAAATAAAATTAATGAAAAAAAAAAAAAAGTTTATTTATTGTGAATAAAATTAAGTAAAAAATTAGTTATATTATGTAATAGTTTTATGTGATTTGTTTATGGTCAGTAAGTAATTTGTGATATTTTTGAAACTCGCTTATGCTTCAAAAATTCTAAAATTAAGTAATATTTATGCAGTATTTTTTTCTTCTCTCTTCTCTCTCTCTCTCTCTCTCTCTCTCTCTTTTTTATGTTGCAATATTATTAGCTAAATGTAATGGGCAAGGTTCCGTTCGTAATATGGATGAAAAAGCTTTAGTAAAGCACATTTATTATTTATAAATATCATATTAAAATGGTTGCTCTAAAGTTATGTTCACATATAGGGTATACTGCAATATTTCTCATATTTGCAATAAATCTGATTGCAAACAATCTCCATTTAAAGGCCATAATTGTAAAAACCTTACACGATTAAGATGTAGTAATTATTGCTTCAATGGAGATAATCAGTTTAAAAAATTCTTAAAAAATTTCTAGAGCTCAAAACACGTAAAATATGTCTAGTATTTCTCACTTAAATTTCTCCAAAATTACAAAAAAAAAAAAAAAAAAAAAAAAAAAAACTCATTGTTCCCCATAAGCGTATGTTAAATAAGGGGACCCTTAGCTTTCCCCTCGTCTCCCCACGCGCTAAACCGATAAGCTCCATTGTTTATATGTGTAATGTTGCAGTAAACTACACCTGTGTCTAATAAATAAACAAAAGAAAATTATTATTGCACTCTATTACAATTGTTGAACCATTAAACCATATAATTTACCAACAGTGAAAAAATAGTCATAATCTATTTCTGATTGCTATCTTGTGTGTCAACTGCACTATATGCAGTAAGCTAAATTTAAAATTTACATTTCTTTAATTAGTTAGTGTGTGTGTGTGCGTGTGTGTGCACGTGCTTAACACGAGCCGGCCGGCTGCCTTGCAAAAGTTGCTTCTATTTTCATTTGTGCACCGTGTATTGTGAAACACGATGAGGTTGCAGTTGCTACCGCTGGCTCAATCGCGGCCGCAGACAGACAGACGCGAGAGTTTGGACAAAAAAATATATCTAGAGGAGGGGGACTTGAATTTCCTATACATTCCATTGACCCACATATTACCACGTGAGGTTATATTGCTATGTACAGTCTTAATTTTATATTATACATATTATAGTTAACGCGCTTCTACACATCTTTGCTCACACTTGTATTTATTTAATGGAAAATCAAACCCCATGAAAAACGCCCACTTACAATTATATTATGTGTAAATTGGCTGTTCAAATTATTTTAAAATATAAATTTAAAACTTAATTACATTTTTCCAGATATACAGTTAATTTTTCACCCTGAAATATTGCTGTTATTATTATTCTTATTGATATTCCCTTCACTTCATGACAGAGCTTATTGACGTAAAAATTTAGTATCGTGCTTTTTAAATTAGCATTTTTGTTTTCAATGGCATATAATTATGTCTCATATACTATGCAATACTAAATACAATTACAATAATTATATTTAAACAAAAATACAGTTTTGCAATCAATCTCTAAAAGACAACTTATAGTACTGTGTACCTGACACATTGACGCAAATTGCATACGTTTTTTAGACTTTCTTATTTGAATAGCCTATTGAATAACTTATTCAAATTTGATACCATAATTTTCATAACAAAATGCTAATGGGTAAGCAAACAGAAAAATAGCTCGACAAGACTCATATAATGTATATATTATTTTTACATTTATACCGTGAAAAGATAAATGACCTCGATTTTTTTTTTCTGCCTAGCAACAAGTATGAACCTTGCCAAGATCTCTACAGTTGAGATATTTTATGAAGAAATTTTTATATTTTTATATTCTACCTTGGTCCAAGTCTCACGTGTATAATCACGTGAGATTTGACTAAAACTGAAGGTCATTAACCACGTATGATGAGGACAGAGTAGGTGGTATCAGTTTTAAGCCGGCGTTTGCTTGGCAACCTATACCAGTAATAAATAGAATAACTTTCTATAAGTAACAACGTACTGTATATAAGTATAGTACATGCGATAGTAATAATATATTTCAACATTTAAATTCAGCGCTTTTTTTTGTATGCAAATTTTGCGCGAGTTTCATAATAATGGTAAAATTATCTTATGTTACTTGAGTAGGTTCATTTTTATGGTATATCTTTATCGTATACAACAACATTATCATTTTAAAAGTATATATTCCTAAACAGCTGGAATAATAAGAAGCAACATATCAATATGTATACAAGCAGCATTTTTTTTTTTTTTTTTTTTTAATGATTTAAACACTGTACAATTTCAAAACCATTGAAGACTTTTGTATATTATTTTTTATAACCCTAAATAACAAATGTTAATTTTATTTTTCTGCAAAGTATATAAATATGTTAAAAAATTAATTTTAACAGGAAAAAGTAGGAGAGATTAGAGCACACTGAAATGAAAGCTAATAAAACGGGAAGATTCTCTAATTTATATAGTTATTTGGGACTTGGGATTAATGTTCTAGCGTACGTGTACCAAATAAAGCAAATTATGATTGAATATAAAAAAAACTACAAGCTACGCAAAGACTGAGGTTAAAAAAAAAAAAAAGCTTATGGTCTTTATTTTGTATTTAAAAATTAAATGCAAATATAAGAAAGCAACTTAATTAATGTTATTGTGCAAAAAGAAAACACGAGTTTCAGGACATTCACATTCAACACATAAAGAGTACGTGCCAATAACTTGACTTGATCGCGCGAGTCACCCTGACCCAGGCATCTATGCATGGTAAACACTATTTTATCTGACCAGTTTACAATAACATGCAAAGCAATGACTTGTACAGTGTAATATATATTTTTTAATTTGTAATGACACACAATTTTTAGGATAAATATATATTATTATTATTATTTTATTTATAAAAATAAAAAATTAGAGAACCTTAAAGCCATAGACCACATAAAACAACATGTGCTTTTTAATGAATAAACACGAAATGGGATCTTCAAAACTAATGACAATTTTTACCAGAATGTTAATGTAGCCGTACGAGAGAACGTGAAAATACTGTAAAGTATGCAATTTGCGTGAATATTCCTGTTTATGACGTCAGAAACATGCAAAAATTAGTATGAAATGTTGTGCGGGTTCCTCAAATCGAAATTTCTGATCACTGCTACGGAGCTACAGTTGGGTTTTGAAACAAACTAAAGTTGTTTATGTAAGTACCATCAAGTGTTTTGTGATATAAATGCTTATGTTTTTCTCTGGTCTATTACTTTAACAGAGAAGTGGCCTCATAATTTAGGCTAACCCACAATACACAGTTGGGGTACATTCCTGGATTTCACTCCCAAAAGTTGGTGTAATTAGCTACTCTTAAATATGGAGTTATTGCTGCTCGGGCTTCTTGAAAGATAAATAAAAGGTGCCTATTGATGTTTTTGCAAACAATATGTGTATCTCGTTTTTTTTCACGCGAAGCAAAATGTCTATCTCGTTATTTGTCGCGTGTAGCAATATAATGTAAGTCGAGCGTCCTCTCCATTACGTTTTGAATGACTTACACATTTTGCTTCGCTTGACAAAAAACGAGATACACATTTTGCTATCAGTGACAAGCAACGAGATAGACATATTGTTCGCAACAACATCAATATGTACTATATTTTCATAATATGCCAAATCTGTTACGAGATTTATACCTATATTATTTTTTTTTCCTGAAGGTTGGGTGTAAGAATTTTATTCACCTAGCTTCTGCTATAGTGTACACTCTTCCCGAATAAATCTGACCAAAGCTTTAATCTCTCCTAATGTTAAATATATGAGGAAACTTTAACGCAAACGATCAGATTTATTCACGAGTGTACTTATAAGGGTGCACCCCTGGACAAAAGTTTCTGAACTATCTGTATAGGCAAGCCGCAACCACACAGTTTATGAGAAAACGCAGCGGCCATCGCAGCCCCATTTGGAAACTTTTGTTCAGCAGTGTACAATAAAAAATATATATTGTTAAACAAATTTGTTAAGCTTTTATACAACATAGCAAAAAAAAAAAAAGAGTGTGTGTACTACGAGGTGTACGAGAGAGAGAGAGAGAGAGAGAGAGAGAGAGAGAGAGAGAGAGAGAGAGAGAGAGAGAACCCCTAAGCTCCCATATTACATGTACCCATCATGAAAGAAATAAGTTACAAAGGAAGTAAAAGGCAACATCAGGCAATATCTTTTTTGCCACCCGCTACAACCCCTCTATCTTACCTGTGTTATCTTTGTGGCTCTGTTTCTACATTAAATTTACGATTTTTACATGTATGTCAGGATAGGAAGTTGTGGAGGTCTATCACTGGGTCAGGATAAAACATCTGTGTTGTTGGCTTACCCCGAAAGGGATTTATAGCGTCATGATATGTATGTATGTATGTACATATATTCAATGTTTTAGGCGTAGAACACTTTGAACAAAAAACTTGCCTAATATCCTAACCATGGATCCTAACATACCTAAACATCAACGTTAATTTGGCCGGAGTCATTGATTAATTTTCCATTTACAAAATGACAGCTGCGGGTTTGTGACGTCACAGCTCACCAGTTTCCGCGCGCGTGGACAACACAAACACAACACATGAGCTGTGACGTCACAAACCCGCAGCTGTCATTTAGTAAATGGAAAATAAATTAGAAATCAATGACTCCGGCCAAATTAACGTTGATATTTAGGTATGTTAGGATATTAGGCAAGTTTTTTGTTCAAGGTGTTCTACGCCTTTTTATAACTTATTCCTGAATGTTTGGTACACTGGTTCCAAAGAAACTGACTTCTGAACCGCATAATATACCGGTAGGCCTTATTCTCATGACTCATGACCTTTGCATTCAAACTCTGTTCCCCTTAAGTTGTTTTCAAGACCTCCCCCCCTCTACCCATTGGCTATTTTAGTAATAGCAATAGTTGAACCAAAGGATTTATTATTTACACAGCGCTATGGTATGAAATTTAAGGCAGTATCATGTTAAAAACTATATAATATATTTTTCCTTGGGATTTTCTAAATTTCACACTGTTCTCTCTCTCTCTCTCTCTCTTTCAAAAATCACTTTAAAAATATTGAACAATTACAGTAGATTTATTGCTACCCATGTGAGCAATTCATAATTTTTAGGTCATTGAAAACAAAGGGATGACGGTATGCTCTCAAGCCTATTGTCTACAGTTTTCTTGACAAAATGGCTAGAAGTTTGAGTACTCACGTCATCTGCACTGAGACATCCTCGCATGGAATCCATGTCAACGTCAGCTAGCAGGGTGCAGTGATGGTAAGCGTTGGGACGTCCCAGCTTTGATGCAGTGCCAGAAATCTGCTGATTAGTCAAGGAAACATCACAAAAATTTGTAGCCTGTATATGTATATTTTACACAACCCAGTCTGTTTACATGGCATGAGAAATTCCTATAAGTGGAATGTTAAATTTTCAAGTTTTTCCCGGAGCTCAGCTCCGGATAGCTCCGGCTTACTTTAAGCCCTGCCTTGGAGTAAAAAAATATGTTAAAGTGGGGTGTCGAAAACTGGACCCTCTACCATACTATTACTCTACCTATACTATTGTTACAGATCAGCAGATCACTATTGTTACTACTGATACAGACTGACAGAGAGTACCAGTTAGGGAACATATATATGCATGAAAGGATACTTTGAGGTCTCCCTCAAGAATAAGGTCATCTCTAGGTGAAATGAGCGACTCGATTCCAAATTCACGATGCAAGGCAGAACTAATTACACTCAAATTAGCTTGACGATTGTAAGCTCCTCTTGGAGTGAAGAAAGACAGGTTGAGATTTCCTTGATCATGGTACACAGTACCTCCTCCACTGTTTCTACGAGCGAGGGTAACTCCACGATCAGCAAGTGTTGCAAGATGTGCTTCTCTCCACGGATTTTGGTGTCTTCCTACTACAACGCAAGGAGAATTGCGCCACAGCAACAGTACTCGATGGTTTGTGAAGTCAAAATTACGGTACAACCAATCCTCCAGAGCAAGATTCGAAAAGATGTCATTGGATTGTGAAATAAATACGGAACGCTCAATTTCTTTCGGAGGTTGGCTTGCAGATACAGCTCGGACCATCATAGTTGATAGTCTGGAAGCTGCTTTGAGCATCTTTCCTTGGGTTAAAAATGCCATTATTATATATTTACTTTTTGTGTGTCAATTTAACAGCCTCAAAATTCTCAAAATGCTGTTTCCCAGAGTAATACAAGAAATATTTAAAAGACGGTTAGTATAATACCATAGAGTTATGTTACCTAAATATTAGGCAGTAGAATAATGGTGATGATGGAAATTATTTCGGTGAATGACTATGAATATTTAGCAGTGTCTTTTTTTTTTTTTTTTACAAATATTCTTGTTCTGCTGAAGTCATAGAAACTAAAAAGTCGTGGACGGCAATAGTTTGGTGCAGCCACTTCCAAGTTTGATGGAGGGTGGTAATGCGGTACCGTAAATTGATACAATCTCTACAGTCCTTTAGCATTCCTCTTCTTGCTTCTGTTTGGGGTTGAAACACGGCGTCCACACAGCAGCTGTGCTACTAAATTGGTTTGTTACGTTTCAAAGAGTTCAGCGTAATCTGTTTAGAAACTATTCAGATCACACGGTGATAGTGCACAAAGTACTTACAATAAATATATTACTGAAATACGAACAGATCGAAAGCACGAGCACGTATGCACTGGAGAACAGTCGTTCTCTCAATTTGCAACAGATTTTTTATCTGACCTTTGGATCACGCACTGATCATGTGAACATTGTGAACACTTCGGAGCGCTTCGGAGAGAACACCAACCAGCAGAACTGAGCAGCACTGAGCAGAACAGAGACTATAGACACAACTCCCCCCCGACTCCCCCCAACCTACCCCGCCCCGCCCTGCCACTCCTCCGAACTCTGCCAACCCATCATTGCCAACATTCCAGAAGGCATATCCTGTTCATCTCAAAAGATGAGAGTACAGTACAGCTACAGCCGGTACAGAGCACATCAAGAGTTCTAGACAAAGACAAGATTAAATAAATCAACGTATGGTACGTATATGCTAATTATTAAAAATATCTGAAGTATTTTGTTATGTTGGTGTTAAAAATGCGCCAAAATATACAAATGCAGAATAAATATTTGTCTCTATACTTTTCTTTTCATATCAAAAAACTCAAACTATACCAGAAAATAAGAAAATATCTATAATTTTATGATATGACTTCGATAATGATAACATTTATTTGATTAGGAGTAGCACAGAGTAGATTCAAATATTTTATAAAGTTTTATGCAACACGCATTACTTGAATGCTGGAAAAGTTGCACTTTGGGGTTTATTGAATGAATTGAAACTTATTTTACATGATATTTTTATCGTGTATATTAAATTAATTCTAAAATATTATATTTAACAATTCATTTTCTTGCTAAAGTTGAAAATCAGTTAAATTATAAACATTTATGACACTTTTATTCAATTATTAAATTTGTATTTCCCTCGCTAACATCGATCAGCTGAATTTCGCATGACTACGTTCTTCTGTTTTTCAAGTACGATAAAAAATGGCCGTGTCCAGCAAAGCTCCCGGATTTTTGGGTAAATCTAGCTAAATTTAGTAATTTTGTGCTTTGTAAAACCTAAATTACTTTGTCCCTATTTCAGGCCAGTTCAGAGGATCTCTGAAAAAATGGGCATACAACCTCTCTGGCTTCAATCAATACGGTGAGCAAATGGTTTAATGTTCTACATTTTACAAACACTCACTGATGAAATGGGTTGTAGACTTGTAGAGAAGAGAATCGTTGATTTTCATTAGGAAACTTCACAAAATTTATTATGATAATATTGCAAAAATGAAATGAAATGTAAAGTGATTGTTATTGTTTAATAGTTAACAATTTAGTCATGTGAGAATGTAAACTGGAACAGAATGGAATACGTTGCATATTAAAAAAAAAAAAGAAAAAAAAAGTAAGGTACGGTATGTATGTACTGTACATACAATACATACATACTCACATAAGATTGTGATAATAGTGATAAAATATTTGACCATTTAAAAACCAGCGCTAAATTTTTAATTTATTTTTATCGTTCTTAAGAGAAAAATACATATATTCACTGAGTTTGAATGGTGTGCATATAGCATACATACATAATATGTTACATACTAGTGCTGTTGAAAAAAATCCGGATTTCGAAATCCGGATAATTTTTTATCCGGATTTCGAATTTCTATCCGGATCACGATCCGGATCAACGGATCCGGATAATTTGATCCGGATGAGTGATCCGGATAATTTTGATCCGGATCCGGATCCGGATCGTGATCCGGATAATTTTGATCCGGATCGTGATCCGGATAATTTTGATCCGGATCGTGATCCGGATAATTTTGATCCGGATCGTGATCCGAATAATTTTGATTCGGATCGTGATTTGAATCGCGATCCGGATAAATTTGATCCGCATCATATACTGATAATATTGATCCGGATCGTGATCCACTTAATTTTATCCACATCAATGACCCGGATCACGATTTGAAATAATTACGATAATAGGCGTAATATAGCATGAATTTAATAACGAATTATGAATATAGTTATTGATTTATAAAATTAAAATCTATTTAAAAATAATAAGGGTCTCTGTACATAACATAATTATTATGTATAATTGCTTTTTTCGATTGCGTGTGTATGTTTTTGCCCGCGTAATATCCCGACTATTTTTCATCGTATTTTGCAAAATTTTAATCGTTCTCAATATAGCTTTTAATTTTCATTATTTTATAATCTTTATTTTTATTTTGTTGTAAAATTATTTTCATGGGTTAAAACAAATGTCAACAAATATTTTCAGATTTGACATCTGGCTATTATCTTCTTTCCATCATACATCTTTAAGTTCACTGGCTGCACTTTTTACCACTGTTTGGTATTTCCCCGAAATAAATTTTTATTGGTGGATTTTAGGAAGCACACTACAGCCGTTCCTGGTCCTTGCGCTGCGATCAAGCATACTTTAAAAAAGCTTATTTTACAGCTTTCACCCATCCAAGTATTCCACGCTTGACGTTAACGTTAGCTAGCAATTGCTGAACTTCGGTGATCGCAACTTTTACGCTACTTTCAATGTACCACCGCGCTACACGTACACGTTATTAATCTAATCAAAATTATAAAGTTTTTGAACTAAAGTTCTGCTAAATTAATTATTGTTGGGTGTTTTTTTTTTTTTTTTTTTTTTTTTTTTTGCTTGCCATATTGTGTTAATTATCGTGCCAAACACCACTCAGTCCATTTTGTTAGGGTATTTTACAGGTTATATTAAAACTAAGCCAATATTCTAAATAGTATTGTCAAAAAAATCCGGATTTCAAAATCCGGATAAAAAATTATCCGTTATCCGAATTTCTATCCGGATCCGGATAATTTTGATCCGGATTGGATCCGGATAATTTTGATCCGGATTGGATCCGGATAATTTGATCCGGATTGGATCCGGATAATTTTTATCCGGATTTAAAACGGATCAGTAGATCCGGATAATTTTTTGTCCGCCAAATCCGGATCCACTGATCCGGATAATTTTCTATCCGAAATCCGGATTTTAATTTTATCCGGATTTCGACAGCACTATTACATACATTATATGTATATTATGTATATCATTCATATGTACAGAACGTTGAGTTACATAACACATGACAGCAGACTTGCAAAAGTAGGTTCAACTCACAGCTCAACAATACTAAACAGGTCCCAGCACCTGGGACCCAAATTTTAATTTTTTGGCTACCAGCACTAAAATTGCGCATGCGCGATTGCAAAAATAAAAATGCATTTTTAAAACTGCATAACTGGGAACTGGGACTAAAAGAAAACAACATTTGGATACCAGCACTAAACTTTTAACAACAAAATCCAAAGAAGCTAACGGAGAGTTCAGCGGATAGTAAAAAGTACATATTCTGGTAACACTTTTCTAAGCCATTTACAGTCACAGCCAGAATAAAGGGTTGGAAGACACTAATTATAGCGTCTTCCATGCAGTAATAATATTAAGTAACTTGTATAATTATGCATTATTTAACTAGTGCTGGTAGCCAACAAGAAAATATTCCAAGTCCCAGCACAAAACTTTGTTTTAAAAAAAATAATTATTCTTACTTTTAGTGCTGGTAGCCAACAAGAAAATATTCAAGTCCCAGCACAAAACTTTATTTCAAAAAAATAATTATTCTTACTTACAGCTGGTAGCCAACAAGAAAATATTCAAGTCCCAGCGTCCCAGCACTAAACTTTGTTTTAAAAAAATAAAAAAAAATCTTACTAGTTAGTGCTGGTAGTCAACAAGAAAATATTTGAGTCCCAGCACAAAACTTAATTAAAAAAAAAAAAAAAAAAAAATTATTCTTGTTAGTTGGTGCTGGTAGCCAACAAGAAAAAATTTGAGTCCCAGCACTTTTTTTAATTAAGTTTTCTAACTGAAATTGGTGTTATATAATTTAAGATATATAGCCAACAAAAAATTATTAGAGCACTGAGACTCAAAATTAAGACAATGAGGAAGGTGATTTTTTTTAACCCCCACTTTTAAGGACATTTTTGAAAAGAGCGTTAAAAAAATTTGAGGTGCTATTTTTTCTTAAAACGATTGGAGCATGGGAAGTATTTTTAATTAATTTTTGAAAATCGTCCTAAAAAGACTCTGACGTCATCAATCGGGCATTTATTTCGGAAAGTATTGACCGTAGAAGGTTCAGTAGCCAGTTTTTTGAAATCCTGAAAATGAGCTGATTTCATTAAACTGGTTACTGAACCTCGAATGATTAGTATTTGCCGAGAAAAAAGTGGAATGATGATGTCAGAGTCTTTTTAGGTCGATCGACTTATTGATTTTCAAAAATTAATTAAAAATACTTCGCATGCTCCAATCGTCCTAAGAAAAAATAGCGCCTCAAATTTTTTTAAAGCTCTTTCCAAAAATATCATAAACTCAACAAAAAAATTTCAATTCACCTTCCTCATTGTTTTGATGGCTATATATTTAATAGAATAGCCTATATTAGACAACTAAATTTTTTAAACAAAGTTTATATAGTGCTGGGACTCAAATATTTTCTTGTTGGCTACCAGCACTAACTAACAAGAATAATTATTTTTTTAAACAAAGTTTTGTGCTGGGACTCAAATATTTTCTTGTTGGCTACCAGCACTAACTAAGTAAGAATAATTATTTTTTTAAAACAAAGTTTTGTGCTGGGACTTGAATATTTTCTTGTTGGCTACCAGCACTAGTTAAATAATGCATAATTATACAAGTTACTTAATATTATTACTGCATGGAAGACGCTATAATTAGTGTCTTCCAACCCTTTATTCTGGCTGTGACTGTAAATGGCTTAGAAGTGTTACCAGAATACTTTTTACTATCCGCTGAACTCTCCGTTAGCTTCTTTGGATTTTGTTGTTAAAAGTTTAGTGCTGGTATCCAAATGTTGTTTTCTTTTAGTCCCAGTTATGCAGTTTTAAAAATGCATTTTTATTTTTGCAATCGCGCATGCGCAATTTTAGTGCTGGTAGCCAAAAAATTAAAATTTGGGTCCCAGGTGCTGGGACCTGAGACACTTCCACTAAAAGAAGGTGCTTGCAGACGACTTTGTGTTCCTGTCTACATTTAACATGCTTTCTTATGGGGGAATAAAGCAGCTGTAACTCAAAGTTAAAATTATTTCTAAGAGTTGACATTTTTATTGTAGCTTACTGAGCCTCAAGCTTTTGTTTTCCTGGATTTAAAGTCAATTGGGTGAAAATAATATTTTGTTACCAAATGGATTGAAATTCAAGAAAACAAAAGCTTGGAGGCTCAGTAAGCTACAGTAAAAATTTTGGCTCCGAAAAAAGATTTTAACTCAAAAGTTATAGCTGCTTCATTGCTCTATAAGAAACCATGTTAAATTGAGACAGGAACACAAAGTCCTTTGCTAGTATTGTTGAGCTGAGAGTTTGTTTATTTTCTCACTAAAACTACTTTTACAAGTCTCCTATTAAGCGCTCACAAATCCGAAAACAACTTGATATGTAGTAGATAAATCCATGTTATATGTAATAACTCACGTAGATAATACAGTCCTAACATATTGAATATGGCTATATATGTTGTTATATTGTGTTCGGAAATGCATACATTGCTTCGGCCAAGGCAAGACTCTAGTGTGTGTCGCGTACCGCACACACATAATGCACAATGTAACAAAACATAAACATATTCAATATATTAGGATTGAGGGTGAGGGTAGTTACAACATTTTCTTGATTTAACATGATTTTCTTGTGGATGAATAAAATAACTGGATACTTTAATTTTTATCAAGGCTTTCTTTGTTTTCTTGAATTTCAAGAAATTTAGTTAAAAATTCATCCAATCACTTAAATTTCATAGAAAAACATAGTTTTCAGACACTTGAAAAACTAGTTTAAATTTTTTCATTATTGGGGGGGGGGGGGGAGGGGGGAATCTAGGGGAACCATTCTCCCATAAAAAAGCATTTTAAAAATTGAGACAGAAACAAAAGCTGTTTACTAGCACAATGATTGGCTCTAAGCTGTTAAAAGTTTGTTTATATCTCACTAAACTTCCTTTTGCAATTCAGTCTTATAAATTATTCATAAGAAACATTTAATTTAATTTGAATTATGATTGGAATTTAATGGAACTGATTGGTATAGCGCACAGGGAAGGCTAAGGGTCACCTAATTTAACATTACACTTATGAGGCAAAACACTTTTTTATTATTTTTTACTTATTTATTTGAGAAAAGTACTCCACTTATTCCGGAGAAATTTGAATGAGAAATACTGTAGACATACGTTTACGTGTTTTAAGTCAGAACTTTTTAAATATTTTATTATTATTTAACCGATTACTTCCATTGTACCCATTGCATTACTTAGATTGAAGACAATTTGTTCAAAATACTAAATGTTTTACATACTCCATTATGCACATGGAACATAGTAAATATTCTTATACACAAACATATGGAAACATAAACATCCTAAACATATTTTCAGTTGTTAAGGATCTTTATGTTTGCCAAGACTGAATAATAGACCTGTGGCCAAGTTATTAGAATGGGGGGGGGGGGGGGGGGACGGGTTACTTTGAAATTGTCAAAATAGTTTTCGGTTAGATTTGGCTGCTGTAAAAATAATATTACAAGTAAATATATAAATAAAAATGGAAGGAAAAAAAAAAACGCAGTTTATCCTCTTCAGTCCCAGGTCCCAGACCCTTTTAAACAATATTTCATTATGGTAAATTTTAACCACGTTTTTGTGCGGCTCTCAGAATGACAAAAATATGCCTCTTTTGTCGATTTTTTTTTATTTATTTATTTATTATTATTATTATTTGTTTTTTGCTTTTTCTTACTTTCACGGACCTCCTACCCACTCTCACTGCTCAAAATAGCTCTAAAAAACGCGAAATTTTACTGCCTTTTTTTTTTTTTTTTTTTTTTTTTTTTTTTTTTTTGACACATTTTACATATTTTTATCTCAAATTTTTCTTTTTTTTTCAACTGTTTAAAGATTTTTTGTCAAGTTTTTTGTTATACAACTCATTGTATATTGGGACTGAAGAGGATATATTAAAAATTCAAGTCCCAATTAACTATTCAGACAATCTCTGTTTTCTTAAATTTCAAGTTAACATGCTCCAATATCTACCTACTATTCTTTTAATTATTTTTAATATTAAAAATTTAATACAGAACTCTATTATATGAAGCTCTATTTTAAGGACTGAACATGAACTAAATTGTACTCTTCTGTAGGTCTCCATCACGATGACTGCTTGGATGAACTCAGCGGTGATGTGAAGGAAGCACTGAGAAGGCTCCCTCAGCATTTGAAGGATGAGCGTCAATTCAGAGTCCACAGAGCAATGCAACTTTCCTTGCAAAAACAAATTTTACCAAAGGACCAGTGGACAAAGTTTGAAGAGGTAAATATTTGTCTTTTTTTTTTTTTAAATAATAATAATAATATTTAAAATAATTTTATATACTGAAGTGAATTCAAATGAAAATTGCACCTTGTCATTAATTACCTTATAGAGCTAAAATTTGATATTTTTAATTTTCTTACAGGATAACAGGTATCTACAGCCCTACCTTCAAGAAGTAATTAGAGAGAGAATGGAACAGGAAGATTGGAATAAAAATATGTAGATTTCTTTGTAATATTAGACCTGAGTTAAATTGTAAAATTATGTCATTTTGTTACTTGTTTTATTTGAATATATCACAATTTAGTTCAGGTTTATGTTATTGCAAGCAAACATTTGCCGTGCTGTCTAAAAGTTTAGACACTAGACAGACTTAGAAATTTATTGTAACTTTTAGGTCAATGTAAATAACAATAATAATAATGTAAAAGAAAATAAATTGTTACACTTTATTTAATCCAATCATATCTTAGTTTAAAAAAAAAAATTTCATGTAATATCTTTATTAAAATAGTAATGATCAATGAAAATAAATTCTAGGAAAAATAAAAAAAAATAAATAGAACGGATATCCCTGTAATGGCAATAACATGTCTTGTACTATCAGATAAATAATGAAAAGTTATTGGAATTAACACAGACAATGGGAGTAAAACATGTCTAAAATTAACAAATTCAAAATTTTGAATGATAAGTTTTTTACTTGTTTTAAGTTCAAGTATTCTTCAGCATTACTGGTTAAGAAAAAAAAAAGTGCTTTTACAAATTGCACGGCACCTGCCTACTTTTTATCATTAAAAATTTAAGACGTTTAAAACTTAAATTTTAAAATATATTACAATTTACTAATTATTTGATATGGGCTAAGGAATTTGTAATACCTTAATATAGGCCACTGCAAAGTAAAACAATGCTTCACAGTATAGTAATAAAAGGAAATGCTACAGAAATAAACTTGGTGGTTGATGAATGTTGTCCTAATTGCATCTGCATGGTGAAGACGCAAATAGGTTAATGGTTAATAGGTGCAAATACAACAACAGTTAATTCATTTAATGAAAAGTTTATTAAAATCTTAGCTTACATAATAATTATTAAAAATTGTTACAGTGGTGGTAAGTTGCAATTATTTGACATAACCAATAAATTAATGTAATTTAAGAATTCATATTATATCATATTTAAAAAAAAAAAAAAAGAACAATAAAGTTAAAAAAGTAGATAAAATTAAAATCAGTTTAAATAAAATATTCATGGTCTCTCATGAAAATTCAGTACTTTAATAATATAAATAAAACTAAAAGTTGCAGAGTATTCCATGCTAGACAACTATAGATTTAAAAACAATTAAAATTCAACATATTTTGTTGTGTTTGACTTTCTTCAATAATAACTTTTCAGATAAATATTGTATAGAATAAAACGGGGGGAAAAGAAAGAAAGAAGAAAAAAAAAAAAAAAAAAAAAAAAATGGTTTGTAAAATTTTTTTGAAAAGAAAGTAAATATCATATCTTACTTGGTTAAACATTATTTTCCCGCAAGGTGTCGCTGACAGATAATGCAAACCCTGTGCCAAATTTTTTCAAACCATGTTTTTTTCTTTCTATAAAATATCGCATTGTTGTTGTGTTTTTTTTCCTTAATCAATATAATACATAAACGACAAATTTAAAAGTAAAGGGTAGAGAAGACCAGCAAAGACTTTACCATATTAAAGTGGGTGAAAATTTTTCTAGCACAGAGATAATAAACATAGTGCAATTAAGATTTTAACACTAGGGCTCTTCACTATGGTAAGAGTATAAGACCCTTGCAGTTTTTCTCAATCCTTAACTATTTATCATACCTAATTGCAATGATTTACTTTCCTTAATATCTTAATATAATATGTAAGGATAAATTAAGGAAAAGAAACATTTTGGTAGGGTACAATAAATTAAAAGGAGAAGATAAATAAAACCAGCAAGGATGTTACTATCGTGAAGAGGTGTCCAATTGTTTGATGAAAGATCTTGCTAGTCCAGAAAGAGAGAGAGAGAGAGAGAGAGAGAGAGAGAGAGAGAGAGAGAGAGAGAGAAGGAAAGCTATGAACACAGATCAATTTGTTTGTTTGTTTGTTGAGTGAAAAGGGAGTGTGCTTTCCTTAGTCCTTACAGTATTAAAGTTACACTAGTTTCTGTTTCTGCAAGTCTTTTACCAAAAGCATGCACACTTTCACTGCACTAGCAAGATTCATCAAGGCACTATAGAAATTTTCTTCACTAAGGCAAGGCAGTTGCTGGTTTAATTTAATTTAACTTAAATATTGTATAATATTACAGAGTTTTTAGTATTTTATATATGCCAATATAATAAAATCATTTATGTTTAAAGCTTTAAGTTATATGATAAGTAATAAAAACCTTACATCTAATTTTAAAACCTATACTGAAGTAATAATTTTTCTCACAATCAAACTGTATTGACTTGACATAAAAAAGTATCAGGCAGGTAGCAATTTTATATGTGCAGTAACATGTTGTAAGATTACATTCTAGTATTTCTAAATTTAGTATATCAATAATTCTAAATACTTCTACAATTATGCATTATGTATAAAATATATTTACTTAATTACTAAAAGTAATTCATGTTAGTTCTACTATGTAGTTTTGTATTGCAAACATTAAAATATATGGAGTTGACATAAAAAGAACCTTAATTATAATTTATTATTCACCTCATGTACACTTCTTTTCTTGTATCATCCAAAAATAAAGTTGTACTTAATTACTACTTGTTACTCAGGTAATTCTACACTTAAACAATCTTCTCCTAAGTTACTTGGCGAAGTTTCAACTTCAGCCACTTCGTTGGATTCACTGTAGCAAAAACTGGAATAAAAATAACAATAAATAAATAAAGGAAACAAATTAATTTTAATGCATTTACTTAACCTTGTTGTATGGACTGACCTGTCAAGTGATGGTTCATTACTAAACATTTCTGTGGGTACTGTAGGTGGTGCTCTTTCAGGGACAAGTTCCAGGTAGCTTTGACGAGATTCAAGGTGTCTCTCAACCTCCTCTGGTGTCATGTGACCATCAGCAAGCATCGGTGATCTATTGGGTAGCTCCTAATAAAATAAATAAAAGAAAATACAGTAGGATAAATTAAAATACTAAGTTTTTTTTTTTTTTTTTTTTTTTTAACAATAACAAGTTTGAGATACTGATGAGTTTTAATAAACTTTACTCAAAGCAAAACAATAATTTAATTAGCAATGAACGCACTTTTCATTCTTTATCATAAGTATAGATAAATTATTCAATTAAACAGATGATGAACACTTTTTTTTTTCCTATTTAGCTTGCTTTTCTGAAATTGCCTAACAAAAAAAAAAAAAAAAAAAAAAAAGAAAAGAAATAATGGCTATACATACAAGACAATCCAACAAAGTTGACAAATTATTTTTATCTGAAAAAATATTTTAGCAAATTATACTTACTTGCTGAAGACTATTTTGTTTCAAAATAACTTTAGCAATAGGAGGTTTGCGTTTTTTAGCAGATGTTTGAGGCTTACTAGGAGCACCAGAAACACCAGGGGAAGTTATATTATATGCAGGCTCAGTTTTTTTCCTGAAACAAAGAAATTACAAGTTACTGTACTGGACAGTATTTATATATTATGATATACAACACACAATTTTATTTTATGTCGTCAATTTTGTGGAACTTATAAATTTAAAACACATAAAATGTATTATGTTTATTTAACCACATAATTATATGTAGGCCTTTTTGTACTATATGCTGTCTTTAATGTATTGGTTCAGAGTTGCCCTGACTACACCTATTGCATATCTGTTTTGTGATAACAAAAAATATTAAAGACATAGAAGATGTTGAACAAAAACTTGTCTATAAATGACAGGTAATATCATAAAACACCTGAAAATCAACGTTGATTTTTAGGTATATTCAAATATTTTTCGTCATTAATAATCACATCAAACTTTGACTTCTCCACCTACTGTGGTAAGGCCCTTGCTGGTAATTCTAGCTACCCTTTTCTTTATTATTGATTCTAACCGTGATGTTTTTTTTTTTTTTTTTTTTTTTTTTTCTTGAATTAATTTTCTGTCATTAGACAAGTTTTTGTTTAACGTGTTCTATGCCTTTAAGGAAAAATTGACTATGATATAATTGATAGTTAAAAGTTGTGATAGATAGAAAAACACAAAGATACATTAGGAAAAATTGGGGAATGGGAGATAGTAATGACTTTAATGAGCTTAGACTGATGGATGCTGTGGTTGAGGAAATAATTTCTAACCCAAGCCAAAAAAATATTAATGCATAGAACATTTATTAAGCATAAATTATATACTAGCTGCTCATATTGCTCTGTAGAAAACAAGCTGCATAAATAGGGGGGGGGGGGGGGCTTGCATTTGGTTTAGACTGCATTAGCATAGAGCAGAACACACTGTAATTTTCAGCACCTCATCTGTAGCCATGGACAGCTGTGTCGTCCATGGACCAGAAGTGGAACCGGTTTTTAGAACCGCCGAGAATTGGTCCTCATGAACCATACATGAACGGGTGCTTCTTTTTAAGAACTGTTTGCAATATTTTGAAAAACTCACAACCAAGGGCAGAAATAACACATTCCGGTTCTTTTAAATTTTGATTGACATGTTTGACGAGGGAAAAAATGTCGCAATGGAGTGTAAGGGTTAGTGCAATGCATGAATCTTGCAATGGGGGTTTTAAATCATGGTACTGATTTTTTTTTTTTTTAATAATATGCATGACAGAAAAGAAAAATGTCGTACAGGAGTGCGGAAGCTCTGGCGCTGCATAAATATCACAGTAAGGGTTTAGAATCAGGGTATTGAATATTTTGAGTGAAGTGCACAACAGAACAGCCACAGTATGAATTGGAACAAGAACCCGTTCCCAAGAACCGCCTGTTGAGGAATGAATCTTGAGAGTTGCAAAAGTTGGAGGTAGTTGCAATCCCTGGTTTTGTTGTTAAAACTGGGACTCATCAGCATGGCGAGAGAGGGAAAGCCTTTGCCCTACCTCCAGCCTAGAAGGGTGGAGGAGAACCTGTACTCTGGTCGGCAGAGCATCCTGGTAGTCTGGTGACGTAGGTATTTAAGCTAGTCTATATGTACCTTTTTGGTGGTTCTGGCTTCAAAGGTTCGGGATCTTCCGAAGTTTCTGTGTCATCACTATCAGTAGATGAGGCTTCAACTTTTTCATACTGTAAAAGTCTGTCTAGAAGAAAGCTGCGATCTCGGCCTGCCTTCAATAAACGTCGTTGTGTTGAACGAAGTGCTTCTTGAAAACTCTCGTTTTCCTAAAATTTACAAGAATTTTTAATTTTTTATTCACAACTTTTAAGTTATGTTCATACAGTATGTACTGTACTTGTAATGTAACAAACTACCGATACACATACATACATCAAATGCATAATATGGTATGTGCATACATAATATGCATATTGCATATGTATTATGTATGCATATGTCAGAATTTAGACAGACTCACTGTATGTATGATGTATGATGTATGTATGTTAGGTTATTTTGCTAGTTTTTTTTTTTTTTTTTTTTTTTTTTTTTTTTTTTTTTTTTTTTTTTTTTGCATACCGATTATGATACAATATACACAGATACAGATAAGTTCGATCATAAATGCACATCATGATTTGCAGAACTGTGACCTGATGTGACTGGCTAAACCCAGGCTAAACCTGCTGCGTCCATACATTATACATATTTATACAATAACATATTAAAAGTTGCTGGAACGTAATTTTTTTCGTTGATGCTTAAATAGAATTTTGGGTGTAGCAAACTTACATAAATAAGAAATTTTAATTTTCTCTTCAAAGTTCTGTATCGTGTTTTATAATCCACTCCATCAGCCGGCCCGTCCCCATCAATGTTGTGAACGTTTGCGACCATTTCTTGGTGATTCGATGGACCACACCAACCATCAATCATGTGAAAAAAATAATAAAATAATATATGTATTCGAAATATTCTGTAAATACTACTTATTTGTCCTTACAATCTTATAAATCAAAGAAAGAGGCAACAAAGCTTGCTCTTGCTTTGCTTCTCGCACTCACAATGTTTTTGTTTTGATATTTTTTATGCAAAAACAAATGCCAAACAGCAAGCGATTTCAGCAGCTGGTAAAAAAATATTTCCGTAATGGCGGAAAACAACGGATTTGGGTGAGTTGATAATAATTTTAAATAATTTTTTTGTTCCATACTTACAATTTTAAAACGTAATTACTAATACATAGTGTATTTTAGAGATGTGGAAGTTGTACGGGAGGTGTACGATTCCGAAAACGCACATGACATATTTGAGAAACAGCTAGATCGACTCCTAGAGGCTGGCGTGAATGTGATAGTAATCGAACCCAGTCGCCTTGGTGACGAGACTGCTAGATGGTTGTCAGTAGGAAGATGCCTTCATAACACCTCAGTGTGTTCTGGACTAGGCGCAATAATTGCAGGTAACTATAAGCTCGAAGTATGTTTATTTCACTATGTAATTTAATAAGTACATTTATGTATGGTTAACATTTCTCCCAATACCCGGCCAACCCCAACCAGCAGTTTGAAATTGAAAATAATAATAATAAATAAAGTGCAGTTCACTTATTCATGGTATATATACATTCAACAGATAGAAAACCCGAGGACAAATACCCTACCTGTGCGCAGCTCGCCGTTATGCTTTACCTGTGCACACAGCTTAGGGCCTTTTGTCCGGGGAGCTTCTGATAGACATTACATACATTACAGAAAAGGTGGTACAACTTTCTAGAGAAAAGTGTCTCAAAGTGCAATATTGCCAGTTCTGTTATCACCACCCGTCACTGATTGTAATACATATATTTTATTGTAATTTCTATGGCAACCTTACTCAGATTTGTGCCCCTTTTATTGTGAGCTGCAACGCAACGCCTTTCATGTAAACATAAGACGTGGATTAGTATACATTACATACACTGCGCACATACAGTATTATTTGAAGTACATTAAAATTTTTTTTTGATAACATACTACCTATAATCTTTGTCTGCAGGTTTTGTGTGGAATGACAGACCATTATTTTGCTGCCCATTTGCATCTTTATCGTTATTAAGTGCTGGCCTTTACACACTGTCGTGGCATTTCGACCCATGTTGCCAGTATCAAGTTGAAAGAGATCCTGCAGCTCTGACTGAACTAGCAAGACGTTACCCTAGAGCTACAGCAGGACCCTCTGTAGTTCTTGTAAGAAGGGAGTCGTTGAGGCGGCAGCGGCAAATAGTCCATTGGTCTGTATCATTAGCAGCAGCAACTCTTTGCCTTTTCCGCCTTTATGCTGCTTATAAGTGAGCAGTGTACAGTTAAAATGAAGTTTAATTTAAAGAAATGCATGGCCATTCACTCAGTGCAGGGATAAAGTTAGGAATTTTATAGAATGGGGAACTTACACTAAATTAAAAGTTACATCCAAACATTAAAAATATTTCCAGCTGATGTATTGCATTTAACTGTTTATGTTATGAGCTTGGATTTAAATGTTGAATTCCTCATTCTTTCCTAACTCAGGATTATATTTAATTTTTGTTAATATATAAAAAAAAAATCAATGGCTTTTATAATGGTTACTGGTTACAGCTTGATAGACTAACATACCTATTGCATTTTATATGTCACTTCAAAACCCGTCCTGTTAAGAAAAATCTCTGCACTGATGGCATATTGTTTATAGACAGTGGTTATTATAAATAGCCACATAATTATTATAGTGCTGTGAATTGCACACATATACACTTACACCAAGCAGAGTAAAAACAAAGTTACAAATGGTAAAGTATATATTAATATTTTAACAAAGTTCTCTCAGCCACTCAGTCAGAGTTGCCGAGTGTTTTTTCCTCTCTCACTCGGACCTGACTGAGAAGCAGAGATCTGTTGCATAGTGAGAATAAATTACAAGACATTTCATGTATTTTTTTTTCCTTTTTTTCTTTCTAGGTAATATACTTTTATGTTACAAAGTAATTCTTAATTATAAATAAATGCATCCTAATTTTTAATATTTGTTTACTTTTATTTGCACTATTAAATGCTAATTACAAAATTAACCATCAATGATTTTGGCCTAAATTCAATAGTAATAATAAATAAAAATAATAAAAATAAAAAGACTGACATAGCATTTTGTACTGTACAGCTCTGACCAAAAGTTTGAGAACGATTTGTACAGTATAGGCAACCCGTAACCACACTGTTATCTTTATGAGAAAACGCTGCGGCCGCCGCTGCCCCATTCTTAAACTTTTGGCCAGAGCTGTACATACGATTGTGATAATATATTTTACCATTCTAAAACTCAATCTAAATGTCAATTTTATTCTTATGAAAATCCATGTGATGAATTTAATATGTATTGAAATGTAGTAAAAGGTAAAATATATTGCATAGAATTGTGTGTACAGGAAAATTTAATTACTGGCAGCAACTTGAAAGATAATTTCAAAAACAATATTATTATTTTTGTCTATTGGTATATTATTAAATATAATTCTGTACTGTATGTCTAAAATAATAATTATATAAGTGAGGGAAAAAAAAATAAACGATATGTTTATTAAATATATAGGTAAACATAATATATATAAGCACGTTATATTGAAAGCTATATTACGCAAAAATCTTTGATTAAAATATGTATTTAAAAGGGGGACGCTGCTAGTGAGAGACTTTTACTACTGCTGTGAATGGAATGCAACCAAATTCACCAAATTCACCTGATTTACCACTCGTCAAGTTGCGGACACGTGTTTCGCCCAAACCCCCGTCAATACATTGTTTCAATGAACTTAACAATGAACAATTAACAATGATTCATTCAAAGAATCTTCATACACATCAATTGATTTTGGGGTTCTTCAGCGCAACAATCCAACAATTACAAAGCAAAGATACAAAGATGGACATTGCATCTTTACCTCACAAAAGTTGGTGACAGACTGGCTACTAGCTCGCAAGGCCTGCAAGCAATCTCTGCCCACTCCCCCAAAGCAGGTGCAGTAGCCAGAAAACGCGAGAAGCACGCGAGCAAGTAAAAATGTGCAGGCAGTTTAGTGCATTCATTCACGGCAGAAGGGGGAGGGGGAAGTTATAGTATGATAGATTTGCATATCAAACTGAAATGTTTTTTTCTTATATGTATTTATATTGTTATAAAATATATTGGGCTATTACATTGATATATCAAAACATGATAAATTTAAAAGAAAGGGATAGAAGAAACCAGCAAGGGCCTTACCATAGTAGTTCAGTGAAAATCTTGCTATCAGATATAAAAAAATAAAAAAACTAATGCATTAGGTCTGCGCTAGCAAGATTTTCACCAAACAATAGGTGTCTCTTCACTATGGTAAGGCCCTTGCTGGTTTCTCCTATCCTTTTCTTTCAAATTTATCATACCTCACCGCGATGGTTTATTTTCCTTAAAGGCATAGAACACCTTGAACAAAAAACTTGCCTAATATCCTAACATACCCAAATATCAACATTATTTTGGCCAGAGTCTATGATTTCTAATTTATTTTCCATTTACAAAATGTCAGTTGCGGGTTTAATACGTCACAGCTCGCCTGTTTCCGCGCGCGTGGACCAAATAATGTTGATATTTGGGTATGTTAGGATATTAGGCAAGTTTTTTGTTCAAGGTGTTCTACACCTTTAAGGCATAGAACACTTTGAACAAAAAACATGCCTAGTATCCTAATATACCTAAATATCAATGTTGATTTGGCCAGTCATTAATTTCTAATTTATTTTATATTCATAACATGGCAGCTTCATGTTTATGACGTCACAGCTTGCCTGTTTCCTCGCGCGTGGACTAGTAAGCTGTGACATCATAAACAATATAAACATGCATCTGACATCTTGTAAATGGAAAATAAATTAGAAATCAATGACTCCGGTCAAATTAAAGTTGATATTTAGGTATGTTAGGTTGCTAGCCATGTTTTATGTTCTATGCCTTTAATATATCTGACATCAAAACACAAAATTATTAATGCTATCAAAACTTTTTTCAAATCTTATTATATTTATAAAGCTGTCAAGGGAGATCAAGGAAGGACGTAGAAGTCTTTCTGAGGAGGAGTATTGCTGAAAGAAACATGGCTGGTATGAGAACCTGAGAAGATACACTGCATGCTGCAAAGTGCCAAAGCTTCTGTGCAGTCTGTATAGGCTTGTCCGATACTTTGATATTATGATGGATTGTCATAGAAATATTAGCTGTCGCAGAAAGGAAAGAAAAAGAAATGGCAGGAGGCATCTGGTTGATGACTGTATATAAATATAAACAGATGGCATACAATTGCATTTTACCATTCAAAAACTTGCAATAGATTTGCAATTTTTTCTTATTAGCAAAATGAATTTAAATGGGAAGAAATATTATCACAATGAGGAAGGTAAATTTTTTTAACCCCCACTTTTTATGACATTTTTGAAAAGAACGTTAAAAAATTTTGAGGCGATATTTTTTCTTAGAACGATTGGAGCATGGGAAGTATTTTTAATTAATTTTTGAAAATCGACCTAAAAAGCCTGTGACGTCATCAATCGGGCATTTATTTTGGAAAGTATTGACCGTAGAAGGTTCAGTAGCCAGTTATTTTATATCCTGAGGACGAGCTGATTTCATTAAACTGGTTACTGAACCTCGAATGATTAGTATTAGCCGAGAAAAACGTGGACTGATGACGTCACAGACTTTCTAGGCCGATTTTCAAAAATTAATTAAAAATACTTCGCATGCTCCAATCGTTCTAAGAAAAAATAGCGCCTCAAAATTTTTTAAAGCTCTTTCCAAAAATATCATAAACTCAACAAACAAATTTCAGTTCACCTTCCTCATTGTATGTGCAGCTCTGGACAAAAGTTTACGGACAATTTGTATAGGCAACTTGCAATCACACTATGCTTCCTTTATGAGCAAACACAGCAAACCGCCGCTGCCCCGTTTGGGAACTTTTGTCCAGATGCATACTTAATTATTATTATAAGGCCTATTATTATTATTATTTTTTTTTTTTTTTTTTTTTACTATAGGCTAAGTCTTAGATTTTAGAAAGTTTGCACATTATTTCAGTACAGTTGAAAATCAGTAATAATAAGAAAAAGAAATGTTTTATTACACACTGTAAATTTTTTTTACTTGAAAGGTCACAATATTTACAAAGTGTTCAGAAGAAGCAGAGGTGTTGTACATTTATTAACCTAATGCACCAATATTGCACTTAACATTTAGAATATACATTGGAATATAACAAATAAAATCAACTAAAATTAAAAATAGCAATAATAAAAAAAATGCTATATAGTATCAAATCTTAAAAACTTCATTTTCTATATAATATTGCATGCATAACATATTCTACACAAAAATGGCACATACTTCAATCTTACAATTAGATGGCCTGTTCATATGGTGCAATATTTTCAATGTACACTCCTCCAGAATAAATCTGACCATAGCGTTCATGTCTCCACATGGGGAAACTTTAATGCAACTGGTCAGATTTATTCGGGAATAGTGTACAATTAACTTGATAGCATATAAATTTTATTGCTTTTTAATCAAGATTGCATTTGCACATTAAAAAATTTGAGTCATATGAATAGCTCATTATTGTGATGTACTATCATTCATTTTTATACTATTTATTTTATGTTAAAAATAGAAAACTAAAAACTCAAATTATACTACACATTCTACATTTGAGTAAATTATTTTCAATATGTAACTACTTTTATAAACTTTAATTTGCAGACACTAATAATCTACATCAAAATTGTGTGTACTATAACCTTTTCTTTAAAGGAATAGACCAGAGAAAAAAAAAAGGATTTATATCAGAAAACATTTGATGGGATTTACATAAATAACATTAGTTTGTCTCAAAACCTAAGTAGCACAACATTTTCATACTAATTTTTGCATGTTTCTGACGTCATAAACATGAATACTCACGCAAATTGCATACTTTACAGTTTTTTCACGCTCTCTTGTGGGGCTACATTAACATTCTAGTAAAAATTATCATCAGTTTTGAAGATCCCATTTTGTGCTTATTCATTAAAAAGCACATGTTTTATGTGGTCTATGGCTTTAATATTAAGATGATTGAAATATATTTTTATTTATTCAAATAGATATAACTTTATACCAAAATTCCTTAAAATTCATCCAGGACTACTGAACTTATATAAGCTTAGAAAATATAAAGATGTCAAAGCCCTTGCTGGTTTCCACTATTCTTTTATTTATTACTAAAAAATATTAATAAATATTCCTGGGTTAGAATATTTTCTCTGCCACAGCATTCCTGTTAGTGTAAGCTCATACTATCTCCTATTCCCCAATTTTTCCTAATCTATGTGTTTTTCCATCAAATCATTTTTATTATCTAGGAAATATTAAGTTAAGTGGTCAATTCAAACATTTAATTTAAAGAAACATGGTTTATAGCTTCTTACAGGTCTATTCAATATAAAACTATTTTTGAACAAACTTAAAAAAAAATAATAATAATTAGAAGAAACAGACAATAATTATTTTGAGCAAAGCAAGGAAATTTTTTGCTAAACGATTATTTACTGACATTTTTATTTCACTACATATTAAAACAAGATTAATTAAGATTTTAATTGTTGAAAATTCCAGCACTTTTTAGTAAAAAATCTCCTGACAATTCCAGGTAGATTAACACTCTGATTAATCAAATATACATAAGCAAATTTTACTTTTATAATGAGGGTGTGTTTTAACAATTCTACTTTGCAAGAGAAGTGTTGCTGCAGATTCAAGATCTGGATTTTCATCTAGATTGATATATGTTTCTCCAGAGTCACTAAAAGCTACTCCAGTCAGCAACTGAAAAAAATTTAAATTTTATCAGATATTTTATAAATATTATGAACAATAAGTACAGGTCCTAGAACGTTTATTAAAAGCTATATTTTTATTAAGTTATAAATTTAAAATTTGAGATTTATTTAAAGGAATACATATTTTTAAATTAATTTTTATGATTCAGTAGGAGGCAATAAAAATCACATGCCAATACTTTTAACATGGTCATTTTATTACATGTTCATAGGGTATTTAAAATATTTGCCTAAAAAGATTTCTTTTAAATTAGTAGATTTGATTCAAAAATAAAATAAAATTATGAAAACTAAAACTATACAGAATAAGTTTTAAAAATATGTTATGCCAGGACTTAATATGTCTTGGCTGTGATACAGCAATAATAATAATGGGCTGCTTTCCCAGGCTTGCTCTATATTCATTACTATTTTGCATTCATAGCCACATTATTTCTTAAAAAAACAACTCATTAAAGCAATTAAAAGCAATGTGGATTGCTCTAGTTATGCTAGCCTGGGCACAAACCTGTTATTAATTATATATATATATATATATATTAATAAGTTTAAAAAAATATTTAGAAAATAGTTGGTAGAGATTAGAGCACGTTGAATTGAAAATTAATAAAACGCGAAAATTCTCTAATTTAAAAAGTAAATTGGGACTAGGGATCAAATATTCTAGCTTTAGCTAGTTAAAAAGTAGACGTTAAAGGGATGGAGGTATAGTGTCAAAATAAAATACGATGTGCCTAGCATCTCACGTCCTCACACTACGTCAAAGACACAACATTATAAAACAGCATCAGACTAAGTTGATGTTGATCAATTAACAAAGTTGTAATTATCTTATTTCAAATTTGTTTACAATAAATATGTTTACATAATAAACAAATTGACCCTTTTGCAAGATTTTAAAACTGATGGATCCAGTGAACGGTTGTATTTGTTTACATTAAGGCAGCTCCATCTGTCAGTATCTGTCAATACAGTGCATGTGAAAGGGTCAATATGTTTATGTTAGTGCAGCTCAGGCCATCAATATCAGTTCTGCACTTTGCTATGTGAAATGTGACAATTTGCGTAATCATCAGTTTCCATGAACATCCGTTGATAGACGTAAAATATATTGATCTTTTCGCGTCAAATTGAAGCTACTACACTTTACAAATTTCCAAAGAATGAACGATCTACACTCTACAAATTTGCGTCTACCTGCAGCTTCACTTACCTGTTTTATATAGCAGAAGCTTCAAATAGCCGCGATTTTGTAAAGTGTTGATCGTTCTTTCATTGGAAATTTGTAAAGTGTAGTAGCTTCATCTTATAGCGAGAAGATCGATATGCACCATGTAAATGATACTATCAATCACAAAAATTACAAAGGGATAAAGTTGTAAAATTGTGGATCAAAAATTAATATAGATACTAACTTGTAAGTAATTAATAAATTATTGTGGGTTAAATACATAAACTCAAAGTAAATTAGTACTTACTGTAAGAAGTGTTTGCATTTGATCAAGGTCCCGTCTAAATAAAGTTTTCAGCAATATTTTCTGTAGAAATTTAAATATACATTAATAAATTGTGATTACTAAAAATAAATTAAATATAATATAAATGGGATTTTTTTTTAAATATATTGACAGTATACCTAGTATACAGTATGTATTTATTAATTTGATCATTTTTCAACAAATTCTAACAATTATACCATTTTAAAATTTTGATGTACTGTACTCTACTAAATATACTACTAAAATTCTTTACTTACTAGGTCTGTTCTGTGAACACTAAACAAAGCTTTGACATTTTTCTCCAAATGGGTAAGTTCTTGTTTAGAGTAGCCACGCAATTCTGCCATCTCTCCTCCACTCTCACGGGCAGTTATAATTTTCTCAATTTCAATTTTTTGTTTCTTTAAGCTAAAAGTTGGAATGAAATGGATTAAATTACCATACATCGTACATTGAAAACATATATGTTCAAATTGTCTTTCGAAGCAAGCTAAAATAATAGGTAATAATAATGTTCATCAAAAATCTAAAATTTAAAAGCTAGAGGGGATGTTTTTTTTTTTTTTTTTTTTTTTAAGAAAAATACTGTACTAATAGTATGTTCAGGTAGGTGTGTATAAGCTGTCAACTGTGCTCGCACAACATCTGTTTGCTGCGTCCAAGAACACTTGCAGTTGTTCTGTGCACACACAGTTGACTATACAGAGCACCTACCTGAACATGCACGTGTGTGTGTGTGTGTAATCTAATTTCAAATTGCACATAAAAACAGTAGGAAAACGGTAATAATTTTCAAGTTTATTATTAATAATTATAATAATACAAACAAACAAATCTTTAACTATAGGGTGATTTCATTCATGTTAAAGTCGACGCCATAAGTGAGCGCTAAATAACATGGGCCAGTATAGGAAAATGACTCATTTTGCCAGTTTAAAAATACTTTGCAATATTATTTAGAGCACTGATGTTGTTAACAGGTTGAATTAGTACCTCAAATATGCAAGAAAAATAATAATAACCAAAAAATAGTTAATTTTCTAAAGAAAATAGCTAAAAACTACGTTTGTCCTATGCTAAGCAATGTTATTCAATGCTCAAGAAGAGCATCAAAAAGCACTCAGAATGACGTCATGCGCACACACCCTATACACACATAGAGCCTACTATAGGTTTTGAGAAGATAGTCAATTTTTGTAACTTTTTGTTGCTGTGATATGACTTTTAGAACAGAACTTCAAATTTTGACAAAATCGGACATTATATTAATGGTGTTTTCATACTATTTTCTGTACCATAGAATGTGTTGTGTGTATAAACTTACCCTTTTAGCCTGTTTTGTGCATCAAGGAGGTCACCTTTTGTCCTTTCTTCAACTAGCTCCTTTTGTTCACTCTCTTTGCTCATTTCAGTCAGTAAATTTAAGCAAATTTGCAAATCATTGTCAACAATTTCATCTGAGGGGAAAAATAACTTTAATTACTTACATGCCCATCACCACTTTCAACAAAATTTTAAAAATTGTTATTATGTTATCTTATTATATAGGTTTAAAGTACCTTTAAGACTTTTCAGAAAATCTTTAATATCCTTACTTATTTAGTATGTATAATATACTGTATAGTCATTTTTACATTTTTTTAAAGAAATGTGAAGTTAAAAATTAAAATAATAATAATAGAAATTTATAGTAGGAGAGAGATTAGATGTTAAATTCAAAATTAATAAAACTCAAATAATCTTTCCTTTTTATTGTAATTTTTAATTTAACATGCTCTAATCTCTCTCCTACTATTTTTATTATCATACCATAATATGGTATATCAACCATAATGTTTGTTTCATTTTTATAGTTTTGAAAAATATAATGAGCAAATTTGATTAAAATAACAAAATTATTAGCTAGCAAAATTAAGGAAAATAAACCATGACGCTTAGGTTGATAATATGTACATGTATAACAAAAGGATTGAGCAACCTTTAAGGGCCTTTACCATAAAGTGAAGAGAGTTTCGTTGTCTGGTTTCGTTCTCAAAGCCCTTGTCAACTTACTTTTTTATCATTTAAAATACTAGATTGATAATTACTGATTATCATACCTTATTATCCATGTTATAGACACAACCATGTTGATTTTGTATTTATTTTCATTTTGACTGTTATATCTTGTATCTGACGTCACAATATACCGCCGCCAATCAGTCACCACTCTGGTCACGTGATAAATTTAAGCCCCTCCCTCACGTTGTTTACCCCTATCACGACCTCATCAGTACATTGTGACGTCAGATACGTGATATAACAGACAAAATGAAAATAAATACAAAATCAAGGTGTTGGTGTCTAATTCATGGATAATAAGGTATGGTAATTATCAATCTAGTATTCTATATATAATAAAAAGGTAAGTTGACAAGTGCTTTAAGTCCTCATACTCAGAGAAACTATGAACGATGACAATGCTGGTGTTACACCATGATTTATGTAGATGGTAAGGGCATGAGGATGGGGGAAGGATATACGTATAGTGAGCGAGCAAGACTGAAGAAAGAAAAAGAGGAATGAGGAATAGGAATCGTACCAATGGAGGGGGGTGTTTGGAATTTGTGAACAAACATTAGTCCTAAAATACCCTTAGATCCTGGCTACATGTAAAATATGCTTATTCCGATTGTCGTATATTATACATACATAATAAATATTATGCATATGTACATATACATGATATACACATATTTACTCCATTTTCTCTGGAGTTTAGTGCGAAAGCTATTCAATTATGGAGAAGATGGCGTATATGCTATGGCGTATAATTTGTATGAGAGTATACATATCTGAAAGAGCATGTACACTCCTCCCGTATAAATCTGACCGCAGCGTTCATGTCACCAAATGTTAAGTATGTATGTATACCGGGGAAAGTTTAACGCGACCATAGTCAGATTTATTAGGGGGGAGTGTACACTCCTCCTGAATGGGCATTAAAGTTTCCTCATATATTTAACATTTGGAGACATGAACGCTGCGGTTAGATTATTTATTCAGGGGGAGTGTATGATGCATGATGATGGGTGGGGGGGGGGGGGAGGGAGTATGGTACAAAATTTGTACTACAAATTATATGTACGCCATAGCATATACGCCGTCTTCCCGACTAGTTCTCTTCACTACATATTTTCTTTTATTGGTGTACATATAAATTATTATTTCTTTTTACTTTTATCGCTTTATGCATAAATTATCATATATGTACATTTTGCGACGGGAGGGGTCCAGCCTATATTGAGCATAGGAAAAGGGGGGAAACCAAACCCCCTTTTCCTATGCTTTTTCAGACCTGACGGGGGGGGGGGGTCCAGACCCCGACCCCCCCCCCCTGGGTACACCCCTGTACATATGTATACCGCATGTAGATATGTATGCGTATGTACATACTATTTTGCAAACTTACCTTCTAAACTAGTAGACTGAATTTCTTTTTGTAATGCTTTAGCGATAGATGAGCTAATATTTGCTATACCTGCCCCATAATCTCCTTCAACATACTGAAAAGGAATATTTGTACTAAAATTTGCGTTCGGTTGATCAGAAACTGTAATCCCTTGAACTCGTTCCAGAATTTCTCGTTTATTTTTCAACTTTTCAAATAAGTCTTTTTGTAATTGCTTGAAATCTAAAGATTCCATTATTGAATTATTTTGTTTAGGTTAGGCAGACTTTTTACTTTGCTGTACAAGAAAAAAGACTGAAAATGTCACAGCTCCTGGCAGCAAACCCAGACAGTAAACTCCCCAGAAGTAGTTGTTGTTGTCACTGTTGTCAGGTTGTTGTTGTTTACGATAATTTTGGCGCGTAAATAGAAATCTTTGGCAGCTGTTTAGAAACATATGAAGAACGAAATGCAAAGCGGCCATGATTTTTGATTTGTTGGTTGCCATGGCAACTAAATAGTAAACAAACAAACTCAGGTGAATAAAAAATATCAAAAAGAAATTTACCTTCTTTTACTTTCGTCATAAAGCCCTGCACAGCGAATTTTTGCATTTCTTGTCTACAATGGGTTCTCAGCTTAAGTTTATTGTGGATGAACTGAATGTTGCGTATCCTCAAAAAAATTACAATTTAATAGCATTCGATAGCTTGAACCCGGATCAACTTCTACAGGTTAGTAAAACAACTTCACTATAATAATATCATATTGATTATTGACTGTCATAGTTTTTAGGATTTTTTTATTTGCTCAAATACCTACAGCTTTAGTATGTATATATGTACCATTAAAATTATACATATGAAATATAAACCCGCCAGCATTCGTTTCTTATTAGTTTGGAATGGGATTGATGGAGATGTTGTTAAAATAATAAATAGACAAAAAAATATCTAGAAAAAAATTAAGAGAATAACACTATATAGTGCACTAATATAATCCTATAAAATCTTGTTTTAAGGATAAGCAAGCCATCAAACTTAACAGTACATTTGCCGCTAAAGATATAGAGACATTATTGTCATGTCATATGTACACTTCATATATATTTCGCATTATGTGCTATATATGCGCTGCTTTTATAATTTATTTTTATTGTATTTTTCAGGTTCTGAGCAATGTTTTAACATTAATTGAAGCAAAAGAGGATATCGATATTCGAGATGAAAGTAGAGAACAAACAGTAAAACGAATTCTTAATACGTTGCATATGTTGAAATATAAATTTCCAAATAACGAGTAAGTAAAAAATATATAAATGCCATATATATATATATATATATATATATCCAGGTAATTTGTTCTTTGGCATTTTTTTTTACAGGTTAGAATGGGCTCAAGCACTTGTGTTGGGTGATAAAACATGCATTTTACCATTATTGGAGTGGCTTTTACAACAACGAACATTGCTGGAAAAACGAGCTTATTTAGCAAAATTTTTAATGAGAGTAGAGATACCAACTATACTCCGAGGTGAATCCTCACTTGAAGAGTTATATGAAAACGTTTGTTATTTCTATTTACTTCTTGTTCCTCAATATCACGTTATTACAAACATACCTTTATTGATATATTTGTGAATGCTTTGTTTCTTTGTTAGTATGAACAAATGATGGAGGCATTCAAAGAGGTGCACCGAGATAGAGAATCTATGCTTACTTCTAGTGCTAACACTGCTGAGCTTCGAGGAGATCTTGCTGTCATGGAACGGGAACGAGATATAGTAGCTGCTAAAGTTGCAACTCATCATAAAACTAGAGTAAGTCTCCCCCTCCCCCTACTGAAGCTATATAATAAATTTATTTGTTACTAATACAGGTAGATGGCTCAAAATCTGCATCCACACTTTTGACTAGAGTGCAACTTTTACGGGAGGCAAGATCAAAAAGAGACACTCTTGTAGAGCAAAAATCAAGATTAGAAGCAAATTGTTCAGAGCTAGAAAGATTTGTTGTCCGTACAAAACAGCAGGTAGCAGAGGCAAGACGTGCTGCTCAAGGAGTTACTCCTCAGGGTATTCTCTCTCTCTCTCTCTCTCTCTCTCTCTCTCTCTCTCTCTCTCTCTCTCTCTCTCTCTAAATTTAACTCTAAAATATGTATTTATTTAATTTGAAATCAGTAAAAAAAAAAGTTTTTCTCATTAAAAAAAAAAAAAAAAAAAAAGCATATCTGAAACTATAAAAATTGTCATACCTTTTTTTGTAGGTTTACTACAGCGTGCTGAAGAAGAAATGCGTGTATCAGTTTACATTGCCCAAGAAAAACTTCCTGCCGATCTTGAATCAACTCAAAGTCAGTTGGAGGTTTTGCAGCAGGTGACAACACAAACAGGTCTGACTAGAGCTGACCTAGCACAGGTTGAGCAAGAGGTAGCAATCTTATAGCTGGACAAAATATTGTATTTTATTATTATGTTATTATTTTAAAATATATTTCTTTGATTTAGGTACGCACCTTGTCAGTTGAAGTCAATGCATTATTGGAGCGTCGTATGGCAGCAGCGGGACCTGCTGAGGATAAACTTGCACCATTTCGTCAACAGGTTGCCATGCTGGGGCGTCGTAAAGAAGCAGCAGCAGAAGCTCTGGGTGGCTTGCGTCGAGAATCGGCTTCTCTTCGAGCAGATTTAAATGTAAGATGTTAACATTATTATAAAATAATGCATGGGGGGGGGGGGGGAAATCAATTGAAGAATAATTAATAAAGTCTTATTATTTTGTCTACATTTTTAATATTTTATTGCTAAACATGTATTAAGTAAATTAATGAGGTTTCAAGTTAATTATTGTTATAACATAAAATAAAAATAAATTAGGTTTTCATAATATAGACAAAAAGTCAATAATGGTTTATTACAGGATCTGCAAGCCCAAATGTCTCAAGGAGAAGATGCTAGTATGCCGCTAACTGAAGAGCAGTTTCGTACTTACGTTGTTCAACTTAGAGCACGGACAGAAGTGTATAAAGCAAGACGTGGACAGTTATCTGCACAAGCTGCAGAGTGTGGAGTACTCACTCGTACTGTAGAGATTTTGAAAGCACGACAAGATGCTGCACTTAGATTGCTGGTAATTTAAAATTTTTGTATTTTTTTTTAATTGTTTTATTGCTGCAACTTATGTTGAATGCATTTGTAGGCAGCTGAAGAGGCTCGTCTTGGTCTATCAGGCTTCACGGTGGCAGCAACACAACTGGAGGAAGTAGCAGCAACAAAAGCTCAGCTAGATGCACAAAAGGAACATACTCTAGAATCCCTATCCAAAACTATTATAGAATTGAATCAGATCATTTCAGCTAAAAAAGCACAGCTTGCTCCAGCAATACAAGGCACTGACATTTTTTTAAAAAACATAAATAAACTATATTCTTCTGATTCTTTAAAAATATTGTAAATAATTTTTAAAATTTTAATCCCTTTATTTTTACAGAACTTCGTCCGTTACGTGAACAATATCAAGTAGCACTGGCTGATTTTAATAAAGTAAAACAATTATATGAGACTACTGCAGCTAACCTTGGTTCAACTAGTGCAAAATTAGAGCAGGTAATTAACAAAAAATTATATATTTTTTTCCTGATGTAAAATAAAAAAATATATTATACACTGATACATACAGGAAGTACGCCAAATGGAAGAAGAGGCACAAAGTGCTAGTTCTCAAGCAGCACTTACTCTTGCAAACTTAGACGTAGCCTTAGCTCGTCAGAAAACTCTTGTGCAGGAACTAGAGTTGTACAAAGCTGGTTTATCACCAGATAAGCCGAAGTCTCTAAGGTAACTTTAACAATTCTAAAAAAAAAAAAAAAAAAAATAAACTAAATATTTTATAATCTTGTTGAGTAGGGAGCAGTTAAATGGTAAAATTGCTGAAGAGGAAAGAAAGGGAAGGCAACTGAAAGAAGCTCAACGTCGAGCCAAAGATCGCGAACCTCAAGATGAACGTCAGGTTTTACTTTGGCAAAATGTAGAAAGGTAAGAAAATGAATTAAATAATATTTATCTCGTTTGGTAAGAATATTGTAATATTTTATTTAACATTTTTAGACTCTTTCAAGCAAAGCAAGATTGGCTTGAGAAAGCACGTCAAAATTCAGGTGAAATGAGAAGGGAAAGAGGAGCAGAAACTCTCGTCCTGCAGTAATAAAAAATATTACGATCTTGGTTAATGAATTTTAATAAAATCCTTTTACTTGTCTTGAAGTTAATGCACATAAACATGATTGGATTTTTGTTGTTTCTGCTTAAATTTAGACTTTGTATTATCTAGTAGAGAAATAATGAGTATGTTTATGTAGTTAAGCTGTATTAACATAATATATATTTTAGTTTAAATTCTAGTCATTTGGTGCAATTTTAGTAAAATACTTTGTTTGTTATTTTTGTTGCATTATTGTTATTGATTTTTTTTTTTTTTTTTTTTTTTTTTAATTTTCAGTATTTATAAATATGTTTTGTTGTTATTACAATTTTTAACTCCACCAAAGATAATCGAATAAGGTTATTACTTTTTTTAATGAAATAAAAAGTAAGTAATATAGCAAAATACCTGAATATTTATTTATTATGTTATTTAAAGGCCATAAGTATTTAAATCAAAATTTAAAAGCCAAACTTTTTTTTTTTTTTTTTTCTCTCTGTGAAAATGTAATTTTACAGAAAATTTCAAAATTAACTTCGTGCGGGAACGTATTTTAAATAATATTGCACTATAGAAGCTTCAACTTGAGTAAATGGAGTTATGCAACCAGTTGCGAACATCTGTTCAACAAATTGCCTACCTTTCAGGGGCTAATATTGCTATAGTAGTTTTATTCATGGTTTTACATTTTGGACTATTAGAAATAATAAAATGAACTAAAATGTAAATAATATAATATTATTATAAGAAATTATTTATTTGTTGTATTTTTTAATAAAATTTCTAAACTCCTTTTTAAAGAAGAAAAAGAAAGAGAGAACAGTTTTTTTACTGCATGAAAGGGTGACTTATCCTATATCAATTGAGGAGCTTTTTTGTAATTTTTGAGCTTATTAAGTATTTTTTGCTTAAAATTTGAAAATTGTAATAAAACGCCACGGTCGGTAACTTTTGCATGAACGTGCACGCAAAAGCTACCAACCGTAATGTATTACATTTTCAAAAATGAATTTAAATTACTCCATGAACTCAAATATTAGAAAATTGCCTATCAAACGATGCAGTACAATACTATTTTTCAAAATATACAATAAAATTAAGCCTAAATTCTGGTCTTTCTCATTAAAGTAACTTCATGAGGGCTTTTCGTTTGATTTTTAAATCACTCGATCACCGTAAAAATCTAAGTATATGTTCTCCTTGCTTCTTATATATTTAATGCTTGACGGCTTTACCCGTGAGGTTGACAATAAAATATTATTGATTTTACGTAAATAATGCAACTCAATAATAATTATAATAAAAGAGCCGCCGTACAATAAATATCAAGTGCGTTATAGCTTAGATTCAGCTTGTGGAGAAATGTTTGGGGTTGACACAATTATCATCCTCACAATCATAATTAAAATTGTACTTAAAACATGCTGTGGGAGATAATATCTAATTGTACTCTAAAATGTTCCCACCTATATAGTTCAAATATGGATAAGAATCTTTTAATAAAAAGCCATGACATTGATACGAGTAAAAGTTGATTTTTATTATTATTATTTTTTAATCGACCATATCACATTTGTGGCAATTATAATTTTTAAGTTAAAATTACAATGGAGGTTATCGGTGTAAAAAATAGATTAAAAATTTTCTATAGCTTAAAACACGTAAAAGTATGTCTAGTGTATATTTTTTTATTTAAATTTCTCCGAAATCAGTAAAGAAGTTTTCTTAAAAATTGAAAGAAAAAAAAAAAAAAAAGTTTTTTCCCCATAAGCGTAATGTTAAATTAGGCGACCCTTTGCTTTCCCCGTGTCTCCCCGCGCGCTAAACCAATAAGCTCCATTCACATTTAATATGTACTTTTCCTGATTTTAGTTTGAGGCTTAATAAGGATAAAGTATGTGAGTATAATATTCATTTAACGTTTGTACTAACTACCCTCTTGAAAATTTTGAAGTATAATTAAATTTATGCTGCTAATTTGCGGTATTAGTTTGTATAGTGTTTAGGTGGTAAATTACACAATGCAAACATACGACAGACTGCACACGAACATATAGTGGGCTTGTTTCTTGGTATACTCCAAAATAAAGAGCAGAGTATACACGACCGGTTGCACATAACTTCTTTGACTCGAATATTGAAGGTATCGAAAATCAATATACATTTAATAACAATATTTTGTTTTAATTCCTTTCTACCATTAAAATTCTAATAAAAAAAATCAGTAGACGAGAGTACAACATTATTATACGAATTTGCATGTCAGGATTAGTGAGCGTGTATAAGTGGTCCGTGTACTTGCGCGGTACCAGGCACGACACAGAATCTGGTGGCGCACTATTGATTGCGGCGGCGCGCATTCTCTCTCTCTTTCTCTTTTCTATCCTTTACTCTCAACAGTCGTGGCTCAGCCTCCGAGCTTAACGTATATCTCTTTTTTTGCTACTCCCTTGAAGCCGTGTGTATAAGAGAGAGAGAGATAGAGTCATGTATAAGACAGTACGACACGGTGACAATTCACTGCAGTATACCATTTTGCCACAAGCAGATGCTAGTGGAGATGAAACAGTGATTAAACATACTACGTCCTCAGGACGTACTGCAGTGCTAGTGGCAATATGTGTAGTTCTAGTAGGTGGTGTTGTAGCTGCAGTGGTTGTACCATTGCTTGTATCTGCACACCTGGTGCTACCCGCTCCGCACCGACGACCAACAACTACCACTACCACCTCAACTAGTCCTCAACCTTCAACTACTGCAACACCGACTACCACGGAATTAGTTCTCAATTTAACTAGTAGTACTGAAGCTATCACGTCAACGTCAACCACTACAAGTACTACAACAACTGTACCAACTACAACTACGCGTCTCATTGTCATTACTGAAACATGGACCGAAGCTACTACCACTCACACTCCAATTGTGACAACTTTACCACCATCGCAACCTACTGAGACAACTCCAAATTCATCCACGCCCAGCTCTCCACTTCCAACTACAAGTCGACCACATAAGTCGTGGCTTCCTTCACGTTGGCCCTTTGTCGATCCAGCAAATACTTACGCGCAATGGACTGTAAGTATTTCACTATATTTATTATTATTACTTTTGTAATTTTAATTTTCTTTTAACAAAATATTAAAATATAAAAATATAGCGCGAAAAGTATTTTAATTTACAATTTAATGCGATTTATAATTATATCATATAAATTATAATTATATATAAGTTGACTGATAGAAGTTTATTTCAATGAGTAAACATAAGCAGGGTAATGTTTTTATTAACTTCATATTTTGCCTATAAAAAGTGCGCATTAATAATTTGTTCTCTTATATATTTTTTTCTTTGCAAAGAATAATTTCCTTTGATTTTCAAAATCTAAGAAGTTTATAAAAAAAATTATATACTAAACACTTATGCCAGAGCCACGTAGGGAATATTGGTATTATCATGGAAAATGTATCATTCTCTCTCTCTCTCTCTCTCTTTCTCTCTCTCTCTCTCTCTCTCTCTCTCTCTCTCTCTCTCTCCTAAATATAATAAAACGTGAAATTATACTGTAAAACAAATTAATGTAAAAAACTTGTTCCAAAACAAAATATATATCATAGTAAAATAAATATTAAACTCCAAAATAAAACAATTTGAATTCAGAAATTTTGAAGATTTATAGCTAATGTAGTTGACACAGTACTACATTAAATTTGATTTATCCAATAAAATTCAAGTATTTTACAAATTTGCGAGAAAAAAATTGATTTCATCTAATATTTACGCTACTGCAGTAGTAGTAATTCGTATCTTTGAAATCAAATATTCAAGATAAAAGTAGAGAAAAAATGTATATACTTAGAAATATAGATAATAATAATAATTCTACTTTTTATATAAATATTTATGTAGCACATAAAAATATGGTTATAATATTAACTTATAACTTTTATTGAATTGAAGCTATGAACATTTTTTGAGTTACAGTACATACTGTATACTTTCATACGAGGGCTTGCCCATAATAATTTCTCAAACATGTAAAGGCAGCTTTCTTTTTATGTTCACGAAATTAGGCATTTAAAATCGATTTTTGACAACAACAAAAAAAAGTCATTTTATTTTTTAATTTGTAATGAATATTTTACCGATCTTTAAAAAAAAAAATTCAACCCTGCCACGCAACTAAATTTAAAAAATTGCCCATGTTCTTGCACAAATAAAATTACAAAATTTCATTGCGTGCAAACATTAAAAGTTCTAAAAATCTGTTAAAAAATTTAAGATTATTGGCGATTTAAAAAAAAAAAAAAAAAAAAAAAAAAAGGAACAACAGTTTTGTTCGAAATAAAAATAAAGTTCAGAGATCTGTTACGTGCCAAATTAAGAGAGCTATCGTTACCTTACCATGTACGAGTATGGAACAAAAATCATACAAGGTAGATTCTTTTTAACTCCAGGGCTTTGGACTATTACTTCTTCTTAAAAATATGTGCAAAGTTAAAAGCAATTATTACTCTTATTAGTCATCATTAAAATTTGCGAAAAATATATAATGTTGTTATTTTTAGTGGAAAAGTCTCCAGATTTTTTGTAATACCTTCCAAAAAATGAAAAAAAAAAAGATTGTAAACAGAAAGGAACACACACACACACACACACACACACACACACACAATAAATATATTATATTAAACTGTTTAATGTGTATGATACAAAAACACTATGACATTCATATTATGAAAAGTTATACTTAATTCTGCGACATGACAACAATAGATTATGTGTCCTTAAAACTTTTAACCCTCCTTATAATTTTGATATTGTTGATCTAAATTTAATAAAGTAACTTAGATTTAAGAAATCACAAGTATCGAAATTCATATACGACGTTACTTACTTTTATAAACTGACAGATTTCTCATGTATAATAAATCAAAATGTCCCTGTATACTTTTCAATCTGTCAATATTGTCATTGCTTGACATATATTCAATTCATATCAATATGAAAATAAAATATGCTCCTCTCCTCGCTAGCTTAGAAAAAAATATGAAGTATAAAAATAATGTTTGTATTGTGTAAAAAAAAAAAAAAAAAAAAATACAAAACTTTATATAAATACTGCTAAATTTTACGTGTTTATATATATAGTTTTAAATGTTTTACAGCAACAGTTTTATTATGTCATTAACAAGTTATAGTTAATAATATAAAAATAAATACCTTTCATTGTAAAAAATATTATACTTATAATGTATTCATATATTAATATAGCTATATATAAATAATGTGTTATATTTTAACAAATGTTTATGACAATATTTTCAATATTTATATATGTAATTTAAATGGAGTGATATGAGATTTTATATTTGCGTGTTTCCATTATGACAATGGTTGATTTTAGAATTGAACATCCTTTCTGGAACATTGTCAGAAAATAGCAAGCGTGTATTCGTTGAAGGCTTAATTACAAGCAAATATTGAAGAGAGAGAGAGAGAGAGAGAGAGAGAGAGAGAGAGAGAGAGAGTTGTACGTAAAATAGAAATAATAGTGTGGTAGAGGAAAAAAAATAACTATAACAGGGAAAATATATATGTATGTGTTCGAGAGAGTTTGTAATTACAAATCATAAAATTTGAATTCTCCCATGAGACATAAAAAATTCTCTGTGTATGTGTGTAATATTTTGAAATATTTATATTTTACTGTAAAATATATACTGTAGTAATAGTTAAAATACAGATACACACACTCACACACACACACACTTCTTGCTGAATAATTAACAGTGGTTATATTAGTAGAAAATTTCCTTCTTCTTCGTTGTTTGTTTTTTGTTTTATAAGAGAGAAAGAGAGAGAAATTACTAAAAAATAAAAAAATAAAAAAGTATAATAATAATAAAAAATGAAAAGGTATAAAAAGTAAAGATCATTCTACTGTGAATTATACAAACTTTTAGCATTGAGAGTAAACTGAAAGCTTAATTTCCGCTCAGTACGTACTTTAGTGGAAAGAGATCTCATTGTTTTTAAAGACCGTGTTTTTCGACTCTAACGAAATATTACTTTTTGGGTTTTATAGTTCTCGTTAATATCTTACAAAGAAGAAGAATAAAAAATAAGGTTGTGTTGAATGGTAAATTTAATTGATTTTATTTTTCACGTGTCTTTATAATGTATAGGTACGTAAGTACGCGACTATAAAATACTTTTTTTTTTATTAAAAAGAATAGTTTTTAACGTTGTTAGTGAAAATAAATAAAATAAAAAAAAGTTGTTCCCCATCTTGAACAATGTTGTTTTAAAAAAGTTTGGAATGCTTACACAGAAGTTTGTACAGAGAGTGAGAGTGTGTTAGAGAGAGAGAGAGAGAGAGAGAGAGAGAGAGAGAGAGAGAGAGAGAGAGAGAGAGAGAGAGAGAGAGAAAATTCTCGAGAGAAGGACAAACTGGCTGCCTACACGGCTAGGGGTTACGCTAGGCAAACAACCGGGCATAATTTTCTCGTTTCAGTGCAAGCGCAGCGGACCGAGTTAAACCATATTAAATTCTCAATTGTCCTTTACCAAAAAAACTTCAAACGTAGCCAAAAAGCATCAAAACTACAGAATAGTTTCATACAAGAAAACTTTATGTATTAAGTTAAAGTTTCATTTTGACTTCTTTTATGATTATTTATTATTATTATATAATTATTAATGTATTGCTGATAATTTTAATTCATACTATAATAATACATTATATATATATATATATATATATATATATATATATATATATATATATATATATATATATATATATATATATATATATATATATATATATATATATTATATATTATAATATGTATTATATATTAAATATACCGTTTCATTAAGTTGTCAACGCAATGAAACTTAAGTAATAAGAACTTATTTTTATTACATTAAAGATTGGTTTAGAAAATAATAAAATAATCTTATATTAATTTTGTTGAACACATGCACACTGTATACTCTATACAGTGTAAACCTTGTATCTCCACTATTATATATATATATATATATATATAGAACTTGAACCTTATCTTTTCTATATAAAAGAGCTAAAAATCCTATCAAAATGTCAAATTTGTGAGGAGATACGAGGTTTACACTAAATAATAATAATAATAATTCGAATGAAGAAAAAGATTCAATGTGTCAAAAGTCATGCATAACCTTATGTGAAAAGAGTGTATACTCAAACTAAACTTTAAAATTGAATCATAAAGCTTTAAGAATAATAAACCACTTTACAAATAGAGAACATATTTTATCTTTTATTAACATGCATTACACACACCTTTAAGTTTAAAATAAGATGCGCAAAAGAAGAGAGGAAGTTTTTAGCTTATGAAAGATTAAGTAGTTGCGGAGTGTTGTCGGGGTTCATTGTATATTCTATAGCATGTATATATATATATATATATATATATATATATATATATATATATATATAACATTCAATACATAGAGGTTTTTGCTAGAGCTGCAGTATTAAAGCCACAATATAACAGCACTAGCAGTCATGTATATAATATAGCGTGCGATATACTAGAGGTTCTATAGGGTGGAAATAGAGAGAGAGAGAGAGCGGGGGTGGCAATATATTGACTGGTGCCGGGTGTTTATACACTGCAGTGTATGACCCTACCCCCCTCCCACCACCCCACAAAGACCACACGCCATATCACTGCTTTTGACCTAACCAAAATTCATTACACGCGTCTACATACAAATCAATCATTATAATTATTATTACATTCTTTATATTATATTGTCTGAATGATTAATGATTCAACAAATAAATGGATGACACAGTTTGATCTGTTAGTAATGATTAAATTTCAAAGCAAGAGAGTGAGAGGAACTTCCCCTTTACGTCATGGCAACAAGTTCCAGCAACATGCTCGCAAAAAATATATTTATATAAAAAAAGGGGGAAGTTTTATGTTGAAAGTGGTTAAAAATAAAAATGCATGCAATATACAAAAAAAAAAGTTTGCCTCTCTTTTTATTTTGTTTTCGTAAAAAAAAAAAAAAAAAAATCTTTTGAAAATGAAACAGTGATTTTAATTTTATTATTACATCTTATCTTTAACAACACTATTTTGCTATATTATTATTGTATAAAGTTTACGTTTTTATGATTTCAATTTTAATATCTTCTCTTTTATTGCGCTAAAAACTTTTTTTATCGTAACACAATTTTCAATTATGTTATATAAAATACACAGCTTCAAACAAACATAAACAGCAGTATATTCAACTCTGTAATCTTTTGTTATTTTCAGTTTCTGTATTTTATAATATATATATTTTAAAGTATATTTGTGAATAAAATACAATAAAGAAACTGTAAGAGAAAAGAATAAAAAAAGTTTCAAGTTTTTTTTTTATATTTATTTTTAAAAAGTGAATACAATGCGTATATATGTTGGTCTCATTTATATTTTTCTTTTGTTATTATACTGTAAAAGTCGCATATATATACATTTCATTTTTCTCTGAACAGCAGTGGCTGCTTATGCTTAATGCAGTATTAAAATATCTCCCTCTTTGTCATGCCAATGTTTTATAACGACTCATTCAGGAAATATATTTTATTCTGATATTTTAAATATGTAAGTTGCGCATACTATTATATTTATATTTATTAAATGCACACGTAATTGATTCAGTACGAAGAAACAAATAATGCATAAATTGTTTTATGTTAAATGAATTTTATTTATGTTTGAAAATATACGATGAGCATTATTTTTTTTTTGAAATTCTTTATAAAAGCGTAGAACAAAGCGTAGAAAAAAAAAACTTGTATAATATCCTAACAACTGAAAATCAACGTTAATTTGGCTGGAGTCTTTTATTTTTAATTTATTTTCCATTCACATTAAAAGACGTATGCGGACAATTACATCACAGCTCGCCTGGTCCACGCGCGCGTAAAACAAGTGAGCTGTGACGTTTATGTCCGCAGCCGCCTCTTTGTTAAAGAAAATTAAATTAGAAATCAATGATTCCTGCCAAATCAATGTTAATATTCAGGTATGTTATAGGTTATTTGACAGTTTTTTTGTTCAACTTTTAATAAATGTATTTTTTTGCTCTTTTTATGTTATAATATCCCTTATTGCGCGACTCATTTACTTATTTGCAATTCTGCAATTTTTCTCATTACATTTTCCACATCAAAGATTTTACTTTAAAAAAAAAAATCGATCGATATGCGTGTTGTGTACTTGCGGCAAAGCAGCATATAGCAGCAGTAGAAGCAGCAGCAGGCGAGGAGTTTGAAGAAGTTGAGGGACTGTATATAGGGAGGGTTTGCGCTGAGAGCAATCGAGTGGAGTGCCACCCTTCTCGACATTCCACAACCTGCTGCTGCTGTTTCGCCATAAATGCACAAACTCAACTAGAGTCCATTTTACTATCTAACAACATAGATATTTAGAGGGGGGAAAAAAAAAAAAAAAAAAAAAACGTAAAAATAATATAGTTTATACTCAAGCTTATACAGAGCTTTCTTTATAGACTTCTTACAGGAGATTTCTAACATACATACGAGTGAGTGGTCATAAAAAAACGCTTAGCTTTGCGAATACAAGAATATCATGTGAAAATAAAGAAATTGCTTCGTTATATTATATAAAAAAAACTGACATCAAAAGTATGAATTTAGTATCCTTAAGTCAATATTGTAGTTCAAATTTAATAGATAAAATTGAACAAATATAAATTAGATTATGTATAAGCTTGCAAAGCACTCAAATTTTAAATGTAATAAAATTTATTTGCCCTTTGTAAATTTAATTTTCCTTAAAATTTATATAAAAAGTAGCGTAAAAAATGAGTAAGTGCATAAAGAATACGTGTATTAACTTAAAAAAATATATTAAAAAAACGTGAATAGTTTCTCACAAAAGTTAAAAATATTTAAATTAACTGATAAAAAAAACGAGAATAAAAATATATGAATTGGCAATACACATTACATATACGTTTATAATTATAATGTAAAGGTCTGAATAAGGCATTTTAATTCAGTTACTTAGTTAGGTTAGCTTGGACGAACAAACTCCAGCAAAGCTTGTCATTTTGTAAGCGTAGCGTGAAATTTAACTTCGTTTCAACGATTTACTCATGCATATTAAAATATCGATTTTTCTCTCTATATCGTCAAGTCAAAGAAAGTATGTTTTATAAAAAGACAGAAAAAAAAAACTTTGTACATTATCCTCTATTACTCTGTTTAACGTATTTTTTAAATAAAGTTTATAATTAATTTATTTTTTACACGGTGCTTGTAAATAAAACACTTTCAAGTGAGATATAAATTTTATATACTTTGAGAGTAAATCTTATAGTTCTGTATATAGAGTACCACAAATTTGTGGTTTGTGGTATATTATAGAGAAGTTAAGTTGACGTAATTATATAAAGGATGAATAGAGCCGTGTGACATATAAAACACAATTTTGTATATTATACCAAATTTTAAGTTGACTATTGTTTTTGTTTTCTCTCATATATATAATTACTATAAAATATTCAAATTAAATTAATGAAAATCATTGCTGTCATATAATATATGACAATAAATAATAATAATAATATTAGAAAATTTTATGCATGTTTAACTTTTATTATATTGAATTTGTTTGTTAAAAATAATATTTATCATGGTAGACTGCATGTATATTGATCAACAAAGGAGGAAAAGTATAGTAGCAAAAGGGTACATACATATATACTATACTAGGGCTGCTGTGGACAGGCTACATAACAAGCGGTTTACTGTCAAGATTGAAAACTGCGTGTGTTGTATATATATATATATATATATATATATATATATATACATATATATATATATATATATATATATATATATATATATATATATATATATATATATATATATATATATATATATATATATATATATATATATATATATTATATATCCATCAAAGACCATGTCCGTAAATTGGGTTTATATCTCTTTTACTATACGTTGTCATGACAACCTATAGCTTTCTCTACTTTTAGTTCTCGCATCAATGTTGTCATTTTATAATGTAAGGTCAAGGATATCTGAATGTAGAATACAGTATAAATTTTTATTGAATTCAACTTACAAATGTCAACTTTTTATGGGTGATATGTATATATTTTTACAAGTATGCAGCAATCATAAAATGTATATTGTACTGTGCACAAACGATGTATATACAACAAAACAAAAATAAACTATATATATAAATATATATATATATATATATATATATATATATATATATATATATATATATATATATATATATATACACATACATACATACAGTATATGTATATTATATATATATATATATATATATATATATATATATATATATATATATATATGGGATAGTGTGTTCTATAGAAGAACTGTTCTATGAACTGGAAGTCGGTCAAAACTACATGTATATACAAGAAAAATAAAATACACGTCTCTTCTTTTATAATTAGATTTTTGCTCTGTTTTTAGAATGAAAAGAGGTATAGAAATGCAATTAAGTTGTTGTCATCAAGCTTTTTTACATTTTAATGTATTTCTAATTTAAATATTTATATTTTTACTATATATTTAAATGGCATTTTTTTGTTTTGCTCTTGTACGTTACATTTAATAAAGAAAAGAGAAAACGATGTACATAATTGCTCGTGTCAAGTGTGCACATCTGCAATGTCTCTCTCCCTTTCTCTTATTATCTCTGAAATATAAGCAAACTACGTAGAATAGAAATATAATATAGCAAACAAGTAAGTGCATTTTATTATACGCTTGTACTAAAGTAAAGCAAGTAAAACAGAGTTCATATTTAAAATTGCACCTGCTAGCTATATTTATCCTACCAGCTAGAATCCTTATTTTGCACAATATCTATCCTTATTTTGCATAATATACCCTCTCTTACTAATATGTTTTTCTCTATCTTCATTCGAACAGCTTTGCATCTATAATGCAATGTTAGATAATAAATATATGTATAATAGAAAGTATCTGGAAGACTGCTTTTTTATAAAATATTCATGTTTTATTCAACTAGTTATACGTTTGATATATACATAATATATATATATATATATAGTAAAGAGTTTCTTTTTCATAGCAGCAAGGCATACATAAGTAGTAATTTGTGTTACAAAGTTGGGAAATAAGATAAAAACAGAGACAAGATATATGGAATTTTTTTCTTTATTATTTTAAAATAAAACAGAACATCTTTGATATATAAAGTAATCTCAACATTTCGCTTTAAATCACGTATTGAGTTTATACATCAGAAATTAAATTATATTTTGTTATTTTCGATGTATTTTCTGTTGTAAATCATCATTCTGCGCATCATGTCGCAAGAGGAAATGTTTCATTTTTCACGTCAATAACTTACGAGAGAGAGAGAGAGAGAGAGAGAGAGAGAGAGAGAGAGAGAGAGAGAGAGAGAGAGAGAGAGAGAGAGAGAGAGAGAGAGAGAGAGAGAGAGAGAGAGAGAGAGAATTCCCATGTTATGAGATGAAAAAAAATCTTGTGTTTACAATGTGGAATCAGAAGCTTTAGTTGAAATTGCCAGTTAAAACTAGAGAGAGAGAGAGAGAGAGAGAGAGAGAGAGAGCAACAGAATAAAGCAATGTGAATATTTAATAACACTATATGGTTAAAATATTTTATATTGTATGTATATATAGATAGTTTAATATTTAATATACAAACTTATGATATTAAAACATTTTGAGAGGTTTTATAATATTATTAAAATATTTAAAAAGAAGTTTTTTTTTTTTTAAGAAGAGTTTAACTACTGCAGTAATTATACGAAAATTAATTTCTTAATATGCATGCGGATGAAAATTAATTTAACTAATTAATTTAATTTATTGTTATGAGTTAAATTATAAAGAATCTCTCTCTCTCTCTCTCTCTCTCTCTCTCTCTCTCTCTCTCTCTCTCTCGTGTATTTAAAATTTAATTGTTTACTAGAAAAAGTAAGTTTATTAACTTAAAACTTCTACGTATATAAAGTAAAAAAAAAATGTTTCTTTTAGTTTAATAGCAGGTAATAAAAAATGGAATTATGACAATTGCAGTTATGTTATACATTGTAACCTACAAATATAACTCAGCTCAAATACAGTCCAGTAACAGTATATTTCCTCATTTAATATTTTCATGTGGAAAATTAAAAAGCAATAAGAATAAATGAAAGAGAAGGAAACAACGTAGTTGTTTTTATAAAATGTAGGTTACTGCAATTTCATATATATTTTGTCACTGTGGTTGTATACATATGGTCATTGATATTTTAGTTGTAAAGTTTTTATATTGCATATTGAACTGCAAACGTATATGAATAATGATAAAATATCAATATTGTATATCAATATCATATTGTGTAAATTGTCATGCAAAATAGGCATTGAAAAAAACTCATTAAATACAGAATTAATTGTTGAAAAAAGAATTAAGATTTATTCTGAGATTTTTATGTCAGATAAGCTGTGTTTTAAATCGTTCATTAAAAACTTAACTTAAAAAAAAAAAAAAAAAAAAACGTCAACGAGTTGAATAAAACTTTTTGCAGTAAAAAAATTTGGTAAGTAAGAAATTCTATCTTCTCTTCTTGTAAAACATCTTTAACGTATTCTGGTTTCTATCGGCTATAACCTTTTGATGTTTTACTCAAATTCGATTTAAAGAAGGAAAAAAAAATCGAAGGGTGTTTGGTACAGGAAAGTTTGTTATTATATAAGGAGGAGCATACCACACCCTTACTCCCAAAGGAATTGGGTCTTATATTTCTCAACTTAGTGCTGTATAAGAGAAATTTGGTCTGGGTAAAATCTCCTCTTCTGTCTAGATATCAACCCTATTGAGAGAGGGAGGAAAAAAAATTGAATATAACTTTTTTATAGTAAAAGTTTAGATAGAAATATTTTTTTTCATGAAGTCCTGTCTATAGAATAATAATAATAATGGTTAAAAAATTTAAGGTATACACGCAAAGATACGTGCATTATAGTGCAATATATATTTTAGTTTTATATACATATATATATATATATATATATATATATATATATATATATATATATATATATACATATATAGATATATATACATATATAGAGTGTAGTATTGATTTGAGGAACCTATATCTGAAGTCGCGTATATAACTATAATGATTACAGCTTATAAGGATTATTATACTACATTTTAAGCTTTTTTTTATGGAAATTTTTATTAAAATATTTTTTATCAACTTGCATGCCTAAAATGAAAAGTATCCATGCATGATTTTTTTTTCTTATCCCTTCTAGAGTACTCTATCCCTCCCCCTTTTCTAAAAATATATCTATATAATATATAAATAAAAAAAAACTTAATGCAATTAAGTAAATTGATATACTAAAAGAGAGAAAAAAAAAAGCACAAAAACTCAGTTTATAAATTGTGTATTGTAAATTCTTATTTGATTTGTGTGAAAGTAAAATTTTTTTTAAAGTTAAACAAAAAATAATAAAATGTCAGAACATATTTGTTACTGCGTATTTTGCCACAAAATTTTTATATACTTTTATTATTTTTTTTTTCTTGTTATTTTTGTCGTCTAAAAACATGGAGTTTGTTGTGACTACGGGTAAGTAAAATAAAAATTCTCATTGTTATGAATGAGGCTGGTAGTTTGCTCACACGCAGAAAGTTGGCTGAGTTCGTAGAGAGAGAGAGAGAGACAGAGAGAGAGAGAGAGAGAGAGAGAGAGAGAGAGAGAGAGAGAGAGAGAGAGAGAGAGAGAGAGAACGTTAATAGCCCCGAGTCTTGGTCGCGATCAATGAGAAAGCAAGCTTTGGAGACAAAGACAACTGCATTTCGCGGGCGCGCCTGCCTGACGACCAGACGAAACACGGTTCACAATTTTTCTACACCTCCACACAAACTTTTTGGTGACAAAGTATTACGTAACCAAACTGTTTTTTAGATATTATTCTTCAAGGTAACTTTTGTGTCATTGTTTTTGGTGACAATTTATGGTAAAGCTCTATAATATGCTGGGTTCAATTTTTTTCTTCTAACAAGTGCAATGAGGAAGGTGAGTTTTTTTAATCCCCACTTTTTATGACATTTTTGAAAAGAGCGTTAAAAATTTTTGAGGCGTTATTTTTTCTTAGAACGATTGGAGCATGGAAAGTATTTTTAATTAATTTTTGAAAATCGACCTAAAAAGCCTGTGACGTCATCAATCGGGCATTTATTTCGGAAAGGATTGACCGTAGAAGGTTCAGTAGCCAGTTTTTTGAAATCCTGAGGATGAGCTGATATCATTAAAATGGTTACTGAACCTCGAACAATTAGTATTTGCCGAGAAAAAAGTGGAATGATGACCTCAGAGTCTTTTTAGGTCGATTTTCAAAAATTAATTAAAAATACTTCGCATGCTCCAATCGTCATAAGAACAAATAGTGCCTCAAAATTTTTTAAAGCTCTTTCCAAAATTATCTTAAACTCAACAAAAAATTTTCAAGTCACCTTCCTCATTATTAAAAATTAGATATCATATGATCCTATAGGTTATTGAATAATTATAAATACATGTTTATTTATGTTAGTAAATAAAAAAGACTAAAACACATACAGGTTAATTAAAGTTGAAGTATTTTGTTTTTAATAACTTCTTTTTTTTCTCAAGCATTTTGACTTGAAACGTCATTTCATAAATACAAAGGTAATAAATGAATTAAGCAATTTTATTGTTTCTTTGTAAATTTTATATAATGCAAATATAGTTTTAAAAATCGATTTTTGACATACCTCGATTAAATATTACTTTAAAAAAATCGCCCACACTATGGTTTATGCTGCGGTACTCGACTCGACGCACTTGATATTAATGGCAAGAGCGTGTTCAAAGCATTCCTCACTGCACTTCAAACTTCAAGGTGTAAATTATACTTCTGGAATTTTTTTATATTCATTGTAAAATAAACGTTTGCACCACAAACAAAACATGTTTTTAACTTTGAAATACATAAATTAAAATAAAAATTTAATAAAAGCAAAATAAAATCTATGTTTCATACATATAAAAAATCTTTGTTTTGTACGTGTTAGGCATTTTAAAATATTGCACGAGTAATAATATTTTAGTATTATTACTATATTATTTTTCATGGTTGGGTATAATTAATCTTATGTGTAACTCAGTGGGACACACAAAGAAACGAAAATACAAGAGAGCAGCTTTTGCAGGCTCGTTCATTAATAAACAAAAGCGTCACATAGCAACGGCAGGAGCTAGAGAATATTCAACGAGAGAGATTTATAACAAGAACGATCTTCTGTTTTGCTTTATCAGCATATTGCCAACATAAATATTCACGTCAGCAACACGATACTTGTTCAATTAAATATTACATGACATCAAACAAGGCTATCATTTTTATGTCATCTTTTTCCTCAATATAAATTTTCATGAATATGTAATCTATTTAAAAAAAAGGGGGAAGAGGGAAATAATCCGTTTGAAGTTTTATTTATAAATCATAATATGGTTATAATAATGAACATATTTTTGGATAACAATAGAAGACTTGCAAAAGTAGATTTAATTTGAAAATAAACAAAATCACAGCTCAACAATACTAACAATGTGCTAGCAGATGACTTTGTGTTCCTGTCTTAATTTAGCATGCTTTCTTATGGGGCAATGAAACAGCTGTAACTCGAGTTAGAATTATTTTTCAGAGCTGAAATTTTTACTGCAGCTTTCTGAAAAACTTTTGTTTTCCTGGATTTCCAGCAAATTGGCTATACATTATTGTTTTTTCTTCCAATATAATTGAAATTAAAAAAAAAAAAAAAAAAAAGCTTGAGACTCAGTCAGTAAGTTACAGTAAAAATTTTAGCTTCAAGTAATAACTGTAACTCAAGTTATAGCTGCTTCATTGACCCATAAGAAAACATGTTAAATTAAGACAAGAACACATAGTCGTCTGCTAGCATTTTGTTAGTATTGTTGAGCTGTGTGTTTGTTTATTTTCTCACTAAACCTACTTTTGCATAATATATTATATTTATTTGTATAATAATTTAAGTTGAAATAATAGACCACTTGCAATAAATGAACTTTTTAAAATAATTTGAAATAATATTCATGCATTTCTTATGGAAAAATCGAATTCACTTACACGTTGCAACAATTAAAAATATTTCATTGCAAGTGTTCCATAGTGGTATTGATTAGAGGTGGTTTGATTTCTTTGTTATATATTCCTGCAGTGATAAGAAGATTTGTTGTTGCTTTTTTCCAATCGTTTAGTTGTTTAGTAAAAGCGTCGTTAAGTTCAAAGTAAGTCTTTGTTATAAGATAAAAGGATTTAGAATGCAAAATACAAGTATATATTTATATAAATATTATCGTCGCAGGTCCGCTATATTGTCCGATGTCCATTTGACCTTGAAAAATATTTTTTGCTGCAATTGGCCTGAAATGGAAAAATCCAAAATTTGGGGTCGATCCGATGAAATATATTTTTTCAAGGTCAATTGGACATCGGACATTATAGCGGACCATATATATATATATATATATATATATATATATATATATATATATATATATATATATATATATATATATATATATATATATATATATATATATATAATATATATATATATATATAATATATATATATATATATATATATATATATATATATATATATAATAATAATATACTTACAAAATTACAATAATAACTGTAAATAAAAGCTATGGCTTATACAAGTAAAAGCCTGATTTTATATACAAGTCCATGAGAATCATCTATACTTACTTGTAAGCTATATTTACAATTATAATGAATTTTTCTTTGATAAAAATTAAGAGTCGGAGAGTCAATTAAATGAGACTTAAAAAAAGTAAATGTTAACGTATGTGCATGGACACAACAATGAGGAAGACTAATAATTTTTAGGAGGTAATATTATTTCATATTCTAAGAGAGTACCAACCGATACATGCATAAATTTTTAATTTTTGAGTTCATTAAGAATTTTGAATTAATTTTTTTAAGTCAAGAAATGACGTCACAGGCTGAAATTTTTTCCTATACATAAGTTGCAGCCTGTGACGTCATTTCAGGACTTTAAAAAATTAATTAAAAATACTTTATGAACTCAAGAAATTAGAAATTCACTTATGTATCGATTCAGTACAATGTCCTATTTTAGAATATGAAATAAAGTCACCCCCTATTTTTTTTGTAGTCTTCCTCATTACGTAATAATGCTATATACCTCATTTTCAGCAACATTTATTCATTACAACATAATTTATGCTATATTTTATAATACCTATTTATGTTTAATCATAGTATAAATATTATGTTCATAATTGTTTATGTTATTCCAATATAGCAACATTTATAAATATACTATATTGATACAAATGCAGTACAAATTATGTACTTTCTTCTTTACCTGACAAGATTTGACAACTAATTTGTTATTATTGTTGCAGGAGCTTGCGCGGCAAAGCGCTCTGGTACCTGCAGCATGCCTGGGTGCTTTGGTACTCGCGGTGCTCATCGCACTAGGTGCGTGTCTTGCTACTCGCAGGAGAAGACAAAAGGCTCATAGACGTCGAACCATCGGGGTGAGTAATTTTTTCTTCTTCTTCTTCTTAAATTAAAATACAAATTTACTCAAAGTTAACCATAGTGTTGTAAATTTTTACTTTTTATTGCAGAGGGAAAAAAATCATTCGTTTTTTAAAGAAATTGCGTGACATATGGAAAGTGGAAACCACAATTTTAGCTCATTACTAAAGTTTTAAGTCAATTATATTTTTTCCTTTGATATAATATATATATATATATATATATATATATATATATATATAATATATAATTTGTATTCAACTTCTTTTATATTTTACTATGTGATTATTTAAATTATTTTAATAAAATTGATCGAAAGTTAAAAGGAGAGAAAATTATGCTTTGACACAAAGTTTAAATGCTCTGAAAATTCAATTTATTTTATCGTTATAGTTAATAATAATAATAAACAAAATTATTTGTTTTTGCACAACAGTAAGTGTATAGAGAGAAAGCTATAGGCTGTTTGACAAAGAGGGCTGTTTACACTACAAACATACAACGCTTTTTGTGCAAGTTTTTGTGTAAATTTACTCCTTTTTGTGGCTTAATGAGTCGTTTATCTTCGTAACGAATGCCATCCCGTTGTGCGTGTTTTCTGTTTATATATATTTTGTGTGTATATGTGTAGTGTTAATGAACTAAAACTTAGGTACTTAACAGTTTGTTTTTTTATTATTATTTTTTTGGTGTCTTAAAAAAATTAAAAAAGTTTTTAAGTATACTTTATTATTTATAGTAAAAGCTTTAACCCAAGTAAAAATACTCTTCATAAAAAAAAATTTTATAAAAGTTTCAGGTGATTTTCTCTTGAACAATTCCCTATGCAGCGATAAATTAAAAATAATATAAAAGAGAAGTCTTCTCTTTTTAAAACAATATTCTATATCATTTCAAACGAAAAGCAATTTCAAATATTTATTTAAGGTACAATATATATATGAACTTATAGGTATACATGCGATATGAATCAAAAACGTTTAACATTATATTAATAATAAAATTTATGGAGATGATAACTCAGTGACCTGAATTTAATATGATAATTTTCAAGTGATAAAGATTTATTTACATTTCAATAGCCATGATGTTTATACGCATGCGCTTTTTACAAATTGTAATCAATCAAAACTATATTACGTATACCTGAAGAGAAAAATAAGAAGCTAGCGAAAAGGATTTTAAGTAACACGGTTATTTTTCTTCTCTGCTATATATATGATACTTAAATATCTTTTAATATAATATCAAAAGAATCTTATAAAATCTTCATTTTAAATTTTAAAAGAACATCTTCTAAAAGAAACATATATGACACTTTTTTCTTTTGATGCAAATTTTAACAACGTGTCAAGAATAATATACACATATAAAAGTCATTTCTAAAACTTACACGTGTATAACTTTATAAACCACTTATAACAGCTATTTATTTAATATTATTTCTATTGACCTTTAAAAAAAAAAAAAAAAAAAAAAAAAAAAAAAAAAGTATAATAAAAACATTGAAATAGAGAATATGAAGTACTTATTTTTTATGTACGTCTTTTTATATAGTAGAGGTAAATATTAAGGTAAATACTGACCTTATAACTTTTTAAAATGTTAAACACATGTACTTACATCGTAGAATATACAAAAGGAAATTGATATAAAATTTTATTTCCAATTGTCATTTTACCACAAACTAACAATAAAATTGAATGTATTTTCAAAAAAAGAAAAAAGAATCTAAATAGACAATTTATCTCTATATTGCCTTGTTTCGTAAAATATTGATATTTATGGTGATTTTATGTGACTTGTTTTTATAACTACTATATCCCTTCTTTGTATTGTATACACAAGAATGATTCGATAATATCTATTCTTTAAAAAAAAAAGTTTACAGTTTCACAATTATTACAATAATAATCTTATCTAATTATATTTTAGTATACAATACTATAATAAATTTTAATTACAAAATAAATAAACGACAAGAATAAGAAGAGAGTTTTGTAATAAGAGAAAGAGAGAGAGAGAGAGAGAGAGAGAGAGAGAGAGAGAGAGAGAGAGAGAATAATATAAAGTTTACTAAAACAAGACCTCGTGTGGTATATATATATATATATATATATATATATATATATATATATATATATATATATATATATATATATATATATATATATATATATATATATATATATATATATATATATATATATATATATATATATATATATATATATATATATATATATATATTTATATATATATATATATATATATATATACATATATACATATATACATATATAAAAATGTATATACTGTACAGTATACGTGTTTGCAGTAGAATAGAGACACAATATAGCAAGTTAGCATCTTATTTCTTTTGCGTGTGCGTCTTGTTACAAAATGTTGAATATACAGTTGTTAGAGTTTTTCACTTTCTCTGGAGACTCGTAACTATAGTAATAACAGCATCTTTTAACATCATTAATAACCATATAAAATTTTGTTTATACCTTTAAATGAGTTTTCATGATGTATCCATAAAAAAAAATAAAAGAGAGAGAGAGAGAGAGAGAGAGAGAGAGAGAGAGAGAGAGAGAGAGAGAGAGAGAGAGAGAGAGAGAAGATAATAAAAACAAAAATATAAATTTAACTATATTTTCAGTTTTGTTGTTCAAATGGTCGGAGCTTTTCAATGGCGTGTCAGCGCCCCTAGCAATATAGGCAACCAGTTGGATACATATGTATTGCATGTGTTGGAAATCACAGGCGCTATTCAATATGGCTACCAATTTCATTTTTCGTTTTACCATGTAATTTATATGTATTTTTTCACATAATATAATCCCTTATTTCATTTTATTCATTTATTATTATTATTCAGTAAATATTTGTGTTAAATAGCCATTTAAAAGATATTATATTTCTTCGTTGTGTATACGGAGAGAGTATAGTTATTACACATTCTTAACGTTTCTAAATGCTCTTTTTTATATCTATGTATAATGTAATGGACCCTGTTTTCATGTGCTTAAGAAACTAACAGAACATGATACCTTTATAACGTTCTTTTACTTTAAGCTTCTTTTAACATTAATGCTTTTTTTTTTCCTTCTTCTTCTTTTTTCTTTGCTTTGCTTTTTTTCTTTTTTCCTTTTTTTTTGTACATACTGCGGCAACCAAACGGTGCTGTATATATATATATATATATATATATATATATATATATATATATATATATATATATATATATATATATATATATATATATATATATATACACATTTATATCTTATCTATTTTCTTTTCACGTAGAAAAAAAGGTTTTTTAACGTATATAAAAAGTATATACTATCAAAAAACATAATATAATTTATCTGTATACTATTAAAATGAAAAATAGGGTTTCTTAAGTATTTAATTGTTAAATTCGTATATAAAATGAAATATTTATCTGTTTATATCTAATTGGATTAAAACTTAAGTATAAAGTTTAGTTTTGTAATCCGGTAAAACAGAAATGTTTTTCTATATAATATAATACGTACTGAGTTGAATGTCGTAAATAACATGTGTGAATTTCTCTTATCGTCGTGAGATAAACTTTATTTGAACAAAAAGAAAGAAATAAAAGCTGTATAGAGATGAGTTTTAGTTTTGTGAAATCTATAATACGCGGTGGCTCCCAATAGACGAGAACCGTAGCAGCAAATATATATATATATATATAAAATACAACGAGCCAAGTTGGCTCAACTTCGTTTGAAATCGAGTGAATTAGGGAGAGAATTGCGAACACTCACTCGATCGCCCACATTCCAAAACTGTCAGGGGAATTTCCATTAATATTTTAGCAATAACTTCGGTATTCAATTCACGTTAAACGTTTTTTAGTTAGTAAATACATAATACTCAACAGTAATTTAAAAAAGGAATTTAATTGTTTTCTACAAATGATGAAAAGAGTTTTTCTGTATAACAAGAATTTTGTTTAGTTTTTTTTATTTTTTTTTTTCTTCAATAGACTTTGAATAAATTTATTTTTACATACAATATATTGTAACCTGTATATTATACAAATACAATTTTTAATTTGTAATAAATAAACTTTCAGTATGTATAAAATCACCTGACCTTAAATAAATCTCTCTGTCAAATCTTTATAAAATAGAAAAAATATTATAATACAGTAATTTAAAAGTATCAAAATTATTATATTGCTAATTTTTTTTCTTCTTGAAAAACATCTCAAATGCATTATGCATTTAGGTTAAAAAAAAAAAAAAAAAAAAAAAAAAAAAAAAAAAAAAAAAAAATTCACCTTTTTTAATTTCTAAATATCGAACAACAGCTTAGTTTATTTTACATTTAATACGAGAAATGCAAGGAAGGAAATAATAGAAAACATATCAAATTTATTATTTTGTATATTAAATATTAGTATAGAATTTCTACCATATTTTTCACATTTTGTTAAAAATATCTGCAAGAACTTTGGGTTAAATATTATATAGCATTGATTTTCTTTGTTTTTGGCATACGGTTCATCATTATATTGAACATTTTTATGACAAAGTAGAGAAAAGCTTCATGATAATGTAAAAATGAAAAGAATAAAAGGGGAATTATTTTCTACATGCTTTTCAACGTTTTTCTCCACCAATGTTTTCATGAAAATGACGTGCTAGCTCTTTTTTAAAAACGATATTCTCCTATTATACACATTTTCGATCGAAACATAAATTTATACTCATATTTTACTAAAGCTGAGGTCTAAAATGGTTTTTTGTACTTTAAAAATAACTATAAATTTATATTACAATGACACTACGCTAAAAATCTACAACAGAGTGGTGTGGTATAATGTATAATTCTTATTTATTATTTTACTAATCCCTTAATACGCATGTATATAAAACAAAATAAAGTGTTAAATGTCGTATATTGTTTCGTCCATTTTCGTATGTGATAATATGCCAATAAAATTTTATGATAATGCAGTAATTATTAATAAAATACAGCTTTATATATAATATATATATATTAAAGAATTTGTATACACAAAGGATATAATAAGTAAATAAACTATTGTTGATCTTTTTATTATAAAGATTATAAATCTTTGCAATAACAAAAAATTCTATTATATACTACAGAACAGGGTATCTTATATAAAAAGGTTGGAGAATTAAATATATTATTATATAATACAAAAATCTTAATATAATTTTTCATCTTTAAATATATATATTTTACTCTTTTTTAAAAAAGATAAATCATAATATTATATTATATATTTCAAAATAAAAAATGAGAAAGTTTATGGGGTAGATTTATCCATTGTTGTAAGACTATAGGGACTTATATATCTTTGTTGTTTCTGTAAGAAAAATTATCTTAGCTTTTTGTTCTTGGAAATATAACGAAGTAAGAAGCTATGCAGCCCCCTTGCGTCCCGTTTTGTACCGATCTTATTTTCTCTCTCTCTCTCTCTCTCTCTCTCTTCTCCCTTACTTCATTTTCATCCCCTTGCAGATAGCAATATAGAACGCAGAACACAATGTTCTTCATTGTTCTGGAATTTCTTCGCACAAGAATGTATAAAAGTGTGAAATAAACTTGTCGCTCTCGAGTTACGACTGGTGTAATTTTTTTTTTATAATTTTCATCAAATAAATAAATAAACATTTTTAAATAGAACTTTTCATTACATTTATATTGTATGGTAATATAATAGCAGGCATTTACATGCCTAAGGCAATATTATTGTTTTGTAAACCTAACAATAAAATACATTATTTTTTAATAATTATTTCTATTCGTATCGTATAATTTATGTTTTTGTTTTTTTATGTTACATTATATTATACTGCCCTGTGGTTTTATTAATTTAAAATTTCTAAAATTCTCTACCATTTTAAAATATTTTAAAATTAAATTATTCATGATATTCCCGTTTTGCAGTGAAATTTAAAACACGTTAATAAGGATCAATATCAAAAGTAAACATTAATAATAAATTATAAATTAATTACCTCATTAAAATGTATAAGTTTCTAAATGTTCAAAAAAATAAAAAATAAATAAAGTTTTAAATCATCAAAACTTTTTTAATGCTAGATTTCTGACATTTAAGCAATACTTCAGTAAAAATTGTGATAATTTTGTTATTTTATATATTAAAAACCGTTAATATAACAAACTGCTTTTTATCACGATGGAAAAAAAAAAAAAAAAAAAAAAAGAGGATAAGAAATGGAAAATTTGCATTTAAATAGAATTTTTTTATTGTTTCATTTCTCAATACCTCTGAATTCCATTTATTACTTCACAATTTTTATAACTATAATTTTTACTGTCATAAAAAGCTACAAATTTTATGTATTTTTTTATTTTATATTTATTTATTATTTTTTAAAAGTTATTTTATTTTTAAAATATATATTTATTCCGATGAAAAATGTGGTATTCAAAATAAAACTGAATCATTTCTACGAAAACTCTGTATATTCTACAGCATTATAATCAATAAATAATCGATGTTTTCTTTTTGATCAAAGATTTGATACCAATTAAATAAAAGTTAAAAACTTTTATTGTTATTTAAAAATAGAGCTATAGATGTTTACATTATTTACACATTATAATATATCTATAAAAAAAAAATCGTGCTCATAAAATTGACTTAAACTGCCACACAGATTGTCACATTATTCATTTTTAACTAGAATGTCATATTTTCTCTTTTATCTTTTTGAAAAATGTTATTATACTGTATATTGTTTCTCGAACTTTTTGTATGCACGTTAAGTTCTATACGTTTTTTTTTTTTTTTTTTTTTTTACTGTTATAACAAAAAAAGAAGAAAAAAACTTTACAATTTCACCATAATACATACAGTATAACGTCCAACGAGTTTAAATATTGCAATATGGATTCTCTAAATTTATGTATCTTTACATTCTATCAAAGCTATTATTATAATTCCCTTATGTATTATATATTCAATGGATATATAAAGCTTTTGAATTTACAATATAATATTATATATGTGTATATATCTATATAGCTTTTGAAAAGCGTTGATATAGCAGAAGGTAGATATAGCGTCGTCGTTGAATACATTCAGATCATTATTGATTGACTGGACTTTATACAATATATTATATTATGTATATATATACTGAACATAATGAGATATTATGTATACACAGAAAGCAAAGCTCTGTCGTATGTTTATCTATTCAGTCATATTATTTATTATAAAATAATAGAGTTTATAATGAGAAGCATAGAATATAGTATATAAACATAACAAAAATCGGGCAGTCATGACATTCATGTTGTATGTAGTACACTCCTCCTGAATAAATCTGTACATAGTCTAGTGAATATTACAGAATTTTGTTAATTTATTTTAAGTAAATTATTGATTATTTTTAGTATTATTATAATATATTAGAAACCATTATTGTTAATTTGCTTTTATACTTATCAATTATTTAAAATTTCCATTTGCTTTTATTATCGTTAGTACATCTTCTACTGTACTGCACATATAATTTCTATTTCTACGACACTTCAAAATATTGTGCAATAGACAACTTAACATAATCAGGACACGTCATTGGCAAGGGTATTTATTGGTTTTATATTAATTTTGGCCTGGCTTACCATGTTAAATTAAAGGGTTTTAAATTTTAAATTACTCGCTTGAGAATTGTTAAAACATACTTTAAATCACACACATTACCATAAAGAAAAAAAAATCACAACTCAAAACAGGAACGAGATGAAAAATGTTCGCAAAGTTGAATCAAAATTAGGGTCTGAGTTACGCCAGAAATGGCAGATTGTCAAAGCTGAATTATAAAAGCATGGATCAAAATGACATTTTATTACCATATTTGAAAGGTTAACAATAAGAAATTGAAATTTCTGGCAGCCCTATACTGGGTCAAAATTAACATAAAACATAAAACTAATAATAAGCCTTGCCAATGATGTGTCCTGATTATGTGAATTAGCTTATTCTTTGCAAAAATTTATTAAACTAATATTTATTTATTTATTTATTTATTTATTTATTTATTTATTTATTTATTTATCCACACACGGAAAGAATAAATTACGTAATTTATGCTACATTTATGTCATTATAGCATAAATGATGCTAAATTAGAACAGCATAAATAATTATGCTGTACCACATATTATTTATGCTATTTTAACATAGTTATTATGCAGTATAGCATAGATTATGCTACATAGCAGAAATTGTTCTTAAAATGAGCTAGCAAAATTATTCCGTAGTTATTTTTGTGCGTGCATACAGCATATAGCCAATTACATGTGAAATACATATAAATTATTTCACTTCATAATTTTAATACATTCTAAACAATATATACATTTACTTCTAATTAATATTGAGTTACCATATCATGAAACAGTTTCTTTATTTTACGATATGAATCAGCAAATACATCTAGATTTTTTATATAAGTAGTTTCATTGCACAGAGATTGTACTCTGTTTAAAAACATATTATTATATATATCAATTCTTCCAAAATCAGTTCTAAACATTTGCGGCATTCTTATATTATACTATTAATTATATTATTATTTTTCTTATAATTATTAATATAATTATATTAAAGGCGTAGAATATCTTGAACAAAAAAGTTGTGTAATATCCTAAGAAACCTGAAAATCAACTTTGATTTGGCCGGAGCCATTGATTTCTAATTTATTTTCCATTCACAAAATGCCCCTGTCAGTCACTGACGTCACAGCTTGCCCGGTTTACGCGGGCGTAAAACAATTAAGCGAGCTGTGACGTCAGTGACCGCCAGTAGCATTTTGTAAATGAAAAATAAATTAGAAATCAATGACTTTCGCCAAATCAACGTTGATTTTCAGGTTTCTTAGGATATTACACAACTTTTTTGTTCAAGGTGTTCTACGCCTTTAAGTGTTATACTATAGGTGCTAAAGGGCTAAGCCCTATTTCTTAACCTAAGTACAGCACAGTATTTGTACAGATAGCATTCATTCATATTTAACATATTTTCATATTTTTTAGCTTTTATATAATATCAAATATTACGTTATGAAAATGTTTTCTACCATTAGATATGACGTATTTATTTTATTTATTGATTTTGTTACTATAAATAATAATAACATTAAAACTAAAAAGTAAGCTGTCTTTTGTTATTACATTTTTATTACTATTATGATGCCCTTTTCTTCTTTTGTAACACCAACACCTGAATCCTACTTGATTCAAGGTGAAGGTGAGAGTAATCCACCACTATTATTATTATTATAATGCTGTCTCAGCCTCCACATGAATGAATGGGGACAGCTATTATTATTATTATTTTACAAAGCAGTAAAATACATGTCAAAAGCAATCCCGACTGACTGGGAGTCAAACCCAGATCTTTGGGCCATTGCGTTACCATTTCTCTGTCAGTTTCATCCCTTCCAGTTTGAACATACTGTTCTATAATATTATATTACATGACAAAATATGATATCAAAAGATACAACAACAAAAATATCAATATAGAATTTATAATTAAATCGAAATAAAAAGGATATTGAAAATAATTGGCAATTATATGAAACAAAATTCCCTAACATTTTTTATTTTTTTTAGACATTAATACATTTAATAATTAAAACAATGATAATATTACATCCTGTAAACAGCATATAATCTTTAGCGTGCATTAAGGTTTTTCAATATTAAAGTATTATTCACATGACGCGTAAATTTGACGCGCGTTACAAAGTTGGAACAATGCAAACAAATGGAGCCGTTCACACACCTTTTGAAAATTTCATGTGAACGGCTACATTTGCTTACATTTTCCAATTTTTTTCTAATGCACGTCGAAGCGCGTTGACGCGCGTCAAATTTACGCGTCACGTGAATAATACTTAAAGTATAAAGAATTACAATCAAATGTGCCAGATAGGAATTACAATTAGAGCAAAATAAATATCTTTTATCTAAAAAAAAAAAAAAAAAAAAAAAAAAAAAAAAATCAAAGGTGTAAGTATGATTAATTTTTTGATGTTTTTTGTTTCAGAAAATGAGCACCGACTTGCAGCAGGGTGACAAGACCACACTCTTGACGGAAGGTTCAGAGACAGAAGATTAAACAGCCCTATATATATTATATAAAAGTAGAGTTCTTTTTAGGCAACAAGGATTCTAAATACCAAAGCTGTGGTGCCATATAAATCAAACAGTGCATAATGTTTCGACAAAAAAAAAATAATAATAATAATTTAATGGGACTAAAAATAAATAAAATTTCGACAAAAATAAAATAGCTGATTAAAAAACACTTGCACCGTGACAATATATGGAATGTAGAAACCTTTTGTAAGCAACCACCCTGTAAGATATGGGTAAATTTTATGGCATTGTTTCTTACTTCAATACATCTCATCTATTTTTTAATCAAAATTTTGTTGTTTTTGATGTGTTTAAAGTTTGAAAAATAAACGGCAAAGAAGCAAATTTATTGCAAGAATAAAACCATAAGATATATCGCTATATTCGCTATCTATAGGAATGTAAAATCTTTTATATCTTGTGTTTTATTGCATGCCGTACTCTTATATCAAAAACATTTACATTCATTTTCAACATTTTTTATGATTTTTTACTCTTTACTAACTTATATACATAAATTTTAAGGGGTGTTTTTCTTTCATAAATTTTCATTTTAGAAACATTTAGCCATAATATTTTTGAAATCTCAGGGGAGGTTTTTTTTTTTTTTTTTTTTTTTTTTTTTTTTTTTTTTTTTTTTTTTTTTTTTTTTTGCTGTTGAGAGAATAAGAGAGGAGGCACACGCATTTTCACATACCTTTTCTCTGTCTCTGCCACCAAAAATATTTTAGAACCTGCCAAGTTGTCTTGAATTTTGGCTATATATGTACAGCTGATGCCACATTCTCTTCACCGCAATGCGGCTTTGTGTACCTTTTCATTTCTATCATATATTTTATCTAACTTATTTCATTACATACAAAACATAATAAGTAAAATTGTTGTATTATAGTATAAGGTTGTAAATTAAGAAGACAAAAAAAGTCACTAAACGTTCCCTTTGACCTTATAAAGCCTAAAGGAGTAACAAGGAATAATACAATTAAAAAAAAATTTAATGGATCGGTTGTGTCAAATTCTATCATTATAACGTAAAAAAATTTATATATATTTAGCTTCATCACTATATTTATAGAAAAATAAAAGTGATTTGCTTGACTCGATTAACGTTATATCAAAAAAGGGTAAACTATATAAAAAAAATGTAGATCTTATCAGTTATCGTAAAAAAAAGAAAGAAAAATTGATTTTAATATCATATAAATTTAAATAAAAAAAATATAAATTTTATTTACATATCTCTATAAGTTTAAGTATATCATAATTTCGGATCTTTTGTTCTTCTGTTTATATGTTGAATTGTATAATACTTATGATTGTAAAAATAAAATAGAATATCACTGCAATTTTATTTTTTCTAATTATAATTAATTTTTTATATTTTAATAAAATTAAAATGTAATTTAGAATATTTTACAGTGATAAAATTGTGATGAATAACATTTGACATTTCAAAAACCGTAGTGATATTCTATATTTAAAATATAATAATATTATAACCTTTTTAGTAATATTATTGTATATATTATATTATATATAAAAAAAATGTATCAAAAAAAAACAACAACAAATTATCCGCTTCTTTGCTCTGTATAATCGATATTAACCAGTCAGACAAGACATGACTTGTGCATGTTGTGCCTTTTCGACCAAAATCTGAGATAATTTTTTTAAATAATAAAAAAACAAAACTTAATGATATATAAATAGATCTTATCAATTTATACTTTAGTTGCTAGAATATTTTGATTATTGTGGGAAAAAAAATATAGTTATATAATATAAATTAGATTAGAACCCTGGATTACTTTTTAAAAATATATATATTTTTAATTATTATGTGTTTTTTTATATACTAAAATTGTATTTTTATTGTTATTAAAATATTAGTTTTACCCTATATATATAATAAAAAAATAATAAAACTAAAATCAAAATGTTGTGTATATTTTAAGTGATCTGGAAAAATTTCTTACAAAAATAATGACAAAATAAAATTGTAAAAAATAAGAAGGATAAAAATAGAAAAATACGATGTTTTTTTGTTTGTTACAAACAAATGTATATAGTTATAGATTGTAATGGTGCCTTGAATCATGTTTTAGGGCTTCCTCTTTCGCTTTGGCTTTGATTTCCTGTATTTAATGAAGGAGGGTTAATATGTGTATGTACGTCATTCCAATAATAGAAGAAAAAATAATTTAAAAAAAAAAAAAAAAAGCTTTTCTGTAAGGCGAGTGATCTTGAAGCTTATTGATGATGTACGTATTATTGCAACAAAAACAACAACAACAAATGAAGCACAGCATGTAATAGATTTGCTTTTGCTCCTTAATGAGCTATGTTGAATTTCGCGTACATATAAAATATATATAATATGTGTATAATTAAGTAATTATATGTGTTATATTTTGTCATTTATTACCAATATAAAGTGTCATGATAGCTTAAAATTATTATCTCCAGTACTAAAAGCTTGACGATATAAAAGTAAATTTAAATTAATTTAACGTCATTGTATATCACGGAAAAAAAATAAATTACGTAATTTATGCTGCAATGAACCATTGCTATATTCTAGAGCGCACAAATGTTGCTATTTTGGAATAACATTAAGTAATTAACTATAAGCTACGTAGTATAATTGCCATACAATGTAGCATAAAATGTGATGCTATATTATAATGCATAAATATTGCTGCATTGAGCGAGCAATTATTACGAATTTATTTTTGTCCGTGTGTTGATATGTATGTATGTATGTTGTATGTATATATATATATATATACAAAGGGAGATAATGTATATTAATGTATTACGTAATTTAAAGCGATAAATAAATGTAATTTCAAGTTACGAAGACACTGTATTAATTTATATAAAATAAGAAATATTAAAACTAATATATAATAATTATGTGCACAATAAAGGATTTTTAAAATCTAATATTGCAAACTTGTTCTGTTAAAAGGTTAATTAATGCTAATTTTTTTTAAATGTAAGTCATATAGCACTTTTAAAATCTAAAGTGCTTCTATATTTAAATAATAATAATAAATAACATCATAAAAAGACTATTGAAATAATAAAACTATTTCTTGTGAAACTATAATACTATGAGCTATAAATGTTTTTTAAAAACATAAATATTGTAATAATAAAATATATTATTTTAATGTTAAATTTAACAAAAAAGATATTGATATTTTTGTTTTTGCTACCTCAAAAAAATATATATCTCTGTAGAATCACAAATCACTATTATCTATAAAATAATTATTAAAAACAAAATAGTGTAAAAATATTAAGTAATAAAACCCAGGCTATGCATGCACAACTCAAAAAAAAATTATAATAAAAATAACTCTTATCATAACAATATATTATATATAAAAAAAAACTATATTATTTAAAAGCTAAATATATCAAACTTTATGGAATAAATTTAACCATAATAACATTTTGCGTGCACATGGAGAAAGATTTCAATATGACCGATGATTTAAAAAAAAAAAAATGCTAAGACTTTAATTAGAATAATAGATAAATGTAACGTATGTATTCGCTGTATGTTGATGTAAATCAAATGTATTAATATTATGTGATTATTAGTTGGAAAAAAAATACTATACTCTATAACCTAAACTGGAAATCTTTCTCAATATACATATTAATAAAATATTAAATAATAGCAATACAATGTATAATCAAATAAAAGATAATAAAGTATCAAATTTTATAATTATATTTTGTTATTATTATTTTTTTTGGCATATAATATTACATATTTAAAAAAACAAAACATTTACAATAATAATTAATGACAGAGTTTAAAAAAAATTAAAGTACCTTTAATTACCCTGACAATATTTTAACAAAAAAGGAGAAAAAGTTGAGTTGTTTTATTATAAAGACTTGGCATAAAATAGTCTTGAAGATTTTTTTTCTTGTACAAAAATAGCAGTCTTTTGTAAAAAAACAAACATAAGAATATACTCATACTTATGTAAGGAAAAGGAAAGAACAAAACATAATATATAATAACAAAAATTAAAAACAGCAATAACCACTTTTCCTCCTTTGCCTGTAGAACCTTCTCGACAGTTTTGTAAATATAGTAATATATAAATACGTAATTTACTTCTAATCATTATTTTTTATGTACTTTTCAAATCTATATTATCACTTAATTTGAAGTTGGAAGAGCAAAAATGGAAGAAATTTTCGATAAGGCCGAATCATTATACTTTACATATTTATCCCTACAACAATATAAGGCAATAAATTTTATCCTACTTTTTGAAATCTACATAGATGCCACTTCATTTATCTTAGATCATTTATTTAAAAATAAATTTACCGAAATTCATATAATTGTATAACAATAATTAAACTTACATAAACTCACTTTAAACACCTTCTAAATAAGTTTAAGGTGCTCAATTTTTAAATATATAGAGTTAACGCCAAAAAAACAGACATTTCTTCTTTCACCTCAATTTTTTAATACAAATAAGAAATAGACGCTAACATAAAATAACGTGCATGCACCTTCAAAATATCAATATAAAAATTAACTAAAAATATTTTATATTATACTTCTAACATTGGATATTATTTTATTTTATAAAAATGTACACATTTAACGACAAACTTGATTTTTTTTTTTTTTTTGAGACTAGGACGACGGAAAAACTGGAAAAAAGAGAGCACAATCAACATTGAGCTTAAGTTGTAGACTATTGACGTTTGGCTAGACAAATATAAAATATAATTTATTGGGATACCATTTTTTTAAATAGAATCTGGTTTTCTATTTCTTAAAATTTGAAATGAAAATTTTAAACAATCAATGTCTCAATGATATCAAAATAAAATTGTTGTCCATTATACAGTATACTTCTGACATTTAAAATCACGACGGAATAATAAATGCGACAGCATGGCAATATGGATTTACGAGTGATATATCGCAGGAAAGAGATTAAGCTTTTTTGTCTTCCTCGATGGTCATGAGAAGATCATCGCCCTCCAAACGCATGCCTTTGGATACTGCTAGAGACTTGATGACACCACTGACAGGGCTCTGGACCACCATCTCCATCTTCATTGCACTGAGCACTACGAGAGCGGCACCTTTTTCTACGTGGTCACCTTCGGCAACACGGATGTCGATCACAGATCCGGGCATAGGAGCACCGACCTGCCCTGGTACACTCTTCAAGGCCTTAGGGTGGATGTGCAATTCCTGGCAAATAAAAATAAATAATGTGATAATTATTACGTTGATTCGCATTTTAAATCGGGTTCATGGAAAACATAAATTCGGCAAATTGTTTAGTTACATAGATGTAACTCTTCAGTACACACCAATAACTGAATTGCAAAAAGTTTGAACGGTAACTTGTTAGTATAAACATTATTTCTTCAGCGGTGTTAGCGGATGTTAGCTTCTAACATCTTAAAAAACTTTTGTATATGTCTAACAATTTTATTCTTAAAAAAAAAAAAAAAAAAAAAAAAAAAAAATAGTCTAAATTAGTAACTATAGTTAAATTTTTCGTGTTAACTTAATTTTCTTACCTTGACTGCTTCCTTGTCCTTAATGAAAACAGATCGTAGTTGTCCATTCATCTCAAAGAACACTTCGCGGTCACCGTTTGGTGTAAGATCTTCAGCCATGGCAAGGGTCTTAATGCCCAGTGTCTTACCACGAGCGATTGTCACCTAAATTTAAATATAAACACGTCAATTTTACCATATAAAATAACTTTTATTTTAGCAAAGTTTTAGTTTTATGCTAGCATTGCACTTTTATTAAATCATGATATCGATATAAAAAAATTAGTAATCCTATATACCTCAAATTCTTCTCCAACTTTAGGTCCAGTCAAGAAAATTCTCGTGTCAAGCTTGTCCACGGGTCCATACTCATCCCTGAAGTCGAAGAAATCGTTTGCAACCTCAGGGTAAAGAGCAGCGCTCATGACATCACGATCAGAAATATGTGGGTGCCTACTAAGCAGGTCAGTCTTGAGTGCTCCGAAATCAAGAGGAGGTAGAGAAGCTCCAGGTCTACCCTCAACACGCTCCATGTTCTTGAGAACACGGGAACGAAGTGGCTCAGGGAACCCTCCGTATGGTTCACCAATACTTCCCTGAAGGAATTCTATTACAGACTTGGGGAAACTGAGCTCCTCGGCCTTCGCCAAAACTTCGTCAGCGGTCAACTTGTTTTGTACCATGAACTGAGCAAGATCACCGACAACCTTGGATGAGGGTGTCACCTGCGGGGGAAAATATGCATAAGAATTTAATTGAAATGATAAATGTTAAAGCAATATATTGCAGCTAAATTTAGTAAACTAAAAAGATTTTTTTTCCAAATTTGATGATTCTCTCTCTCTCTCTCTCTCTCACACACACACACACACACACACACACACACACACACACACACACACACACACACAACACACACACACACATACACACACACACACACGCACATACACATACTTGAGAAGCCCAAATTTAATGAAATATGTTACGTAGTACATGCACCTAGCATGCAGAAAATATTACTTGCCTTGATAATATCACCAAGCAGCATGTTTGCCTCACGATATGCTTTCTTCACGTCCTCGAAGAAATCTCCGAGACCGAGAGAGAATGCTTGGAACTGCAGGTTCGTGTATTGTCCTCCAGGAATCTCATTCATATACACATCAGCATTACCAGACTTCATGGTTGTCGCGCACTCGAATGGTGCATACAGGGTGCGAGTCTGCTCCCAATAAGCAGAGTACTCACTGATGCGGGCCAAATCAATACCTATGGCAATATTTAAAATGTTTATTTAAAGTTGATAAATTAATAAATTTTAAATAAAGAAAATGTTGACTTTTACACGCACCAGTGTCCAGTGGTGTGCCCTGGAGTGATGCGACGATAGCTCCCATGCTGGGCTGAGAGGTCATGCCGGACATCGAGTCTACTGCCACGTCCACCACGTCAGCGCCAGCCTCTGCTGCAGCCAACATGGCAGCTACACCAGCTCCCGCAGTGTCATGAGTGTGAATGTGAATGGGTAGGTTGGGGTGCTTCTCACGTAGAGCGCCGATTAACAGACGTGCAGCAGTGGGACGCAGTAAGCCAGCCATGTCCTGAAAATAAATTTATTGTGAAGCGAAGCACCAGTTTTTCCCCCATTATAGGTGTATAAATTATAAAATGTATATTCCATGTTAATTTTTATTCGTCAGCGAGGAAAAAATTATCACCTTAATGGAGAGAATGTGAGTTCCAGCTTTCACAAGCTCATCTGCGAGATTCAAATAGTATTCCAGGTTGTACTTCTTGCGACTTGGGTCTGCTACATTACCAGTGTAAGAAATAGCAGCTTCGATTACACCTCCTGCGCGTCCCGCAGCTTCCATACCGAGGATCAGGTTAGGCAAGTAGTTGAGCGAGTCGAACACACGGAAAATATCCATACCGCATTGCACAGACAACTCACAGAATCTGGAATAACATAAATTATTAGACATCCATCCATTTATATATAAAAACAATATTAAAAAATATTTTCATTGGTTAATTAATTTATTAATGTTGTTTAATTGGTTAATTAATTTATTAATGTTGTTCTATACAAACTGTGATAGAATTGATGAATTTCCAAATACTTAAAACATCGTGATATAAACTTACTTGAAGACAACATTATCTGGATAATTGGTGTATCCTACGGCATTAGCTCCTCGTAACAACATCTGGAAGGGTACATTTGGAATAAGACGTCTCATTTCCTCTAATCGTTCCCAAGGACACTCGTGTAAGAACCTAAGAGCTACATCAAATGTGGCACCACCCCAATTCTCACTTGCGAACAGTTGGGGCATATGATGTGCCACGAAAGGAGATGCCTTTAATATATCGTGAGTACGAACTCGAGTAGCTAAGAGAGACTGATGTGCGTCACGGAAAGTTGTATCCATCAAGAGAAGTCCTGGATGATTTCTCACAGCACGTGCAAATCCCTCGGGACCCTCAGCGAGAAGAATTTGACGGAACCCTGGAGGAGGCTGTAAGGCTGTCACAGTCAGAAATTTAATTAGAACAAATATATAAATTAGATTTTTTAAAACTTATAATAATAATAAATAATTTTCATGTTTGCTCCAACTCTGATAAATCATGATGAAACAAAAGCTTATAGTAATACCTTTTGTTATAAATTTAATTTAATTTTTTTTAATTAAATTTTTATTTTTTTATTAAATTTAACCAGGACAGAAAAAAGTGCTATAGAGTTAGCAATTAATTTCACAGAAATCATAATAAATTTGTTGAAGAGTAAAAATTATAACTCTGTCGTCAACTTTGACATTTAAATATACCCCCCCCCCCCTCTCTCTCTCTTTCTCTCTCTCCATTTAAATGTTTTGACCAAATTAAAATTTTCAGCAATGTCTTTTGCGTGTACTATAATATATATATATATTATATAAACAAAAGAGTTTTATTATATATTTTTTTAATAATTTGTTTTTTCAGTCCAAAAACTAATGAGATTACATTTTAAATTTATTACACAAACATTAACAAAAGTAATGAGACAAAAATTTAAACATTATTAATAATTTTTTTATTATTTATCTAGGACGCATTTTTAAACAAACAAGCAAACAAACATAATTAATAAAATTAAATAATGTATATTTTAAAAAAAAAAAAAAAGTTGTTTGTTAAAAAAAATTGCTATATCATGTTCCGTTATTATACGGAGATAAAATTTGCAAATATACGTAAAATATTATTTAATTCATTATCAACTTATTATAATTACTATGCATATAACTCGATTTAGTAATTTAGTAATGGTTATAACGTTATATAACACAGATATTATTACTTTCACCCTATATATTATACTATTATATAAAAGCAAACACAAAAATAGTGAGTCGTCAGAAAATCTCATTAAAAATAACGATTCATATATTCAACAATGTTGTTATAAAAAAATTACATCTTAACCATAGTGTATAGCCAGTGTTTTAAAAATTTACACTTTATTTTTATTATATTTTTTTCGTTGTTTTAATTTATTCTTTTTATTCTTAAATTATTATTTTTTAGAAATAAAAATATAATTTTTTTATATAAATATCTAATTTGTATTATTTTATACGCTTATTTTTTGCTTTAAAAATTCGAGTTTATTCAGCTGATCATTTATTTTCTACATAATATACCCTTTCTCCTATATACTTTTTATATAATATAACACACTCTCGTTTTAATGTATATAACGCATATATATTAAATGCAGCAACCCCTTTATTTCCTCTTATTAACGTCAAAAGTTTGGAGATGTAATTTCCACAGCTGTTAGTGTAAAAACACATAAATGTCTAACTACGTTTACTTTAACTTTCGTAATAATTAAGTAAAACTAAATAGCAATTTCAGAAAACAAAATTTATATTATATACCATAACATTAAATTATCCTATATCTCAATTTAATTTGATAATTAGATTTTCATAAATCGATTACACAGAGATTGTTTACGTTCGAGATAAGAGTGGTGAGGGAGGATATATGTATAATTGGAGTTCGTCTGGAGTAAAAAGATAACCCGACGTTGCAACTTAATATTACATTTTATCAGTAAACATATTATGAAAATAAACAAAAGACCGCACTTTAATAAAACAATATACACATACATAGTATAAATACAGTATATTTAAATAATAATAACACAAAAGAGAGTGCTTAGTAAATAAAACTGACGCTCATTTATTATTACGTTATAAACTTTTATGTATATTTATTTTACATTATAGTATAATAATTTTGTAATTAATATGAAATCCACTCATTACTTTATATGTGTAAGCTTTTATATAATAATAAATTATTTATATTAATTAAAAAATATACATAATGAATGATAAAGCTTTATCTATCTATATATATTAAATTTTAATTATTTTGGAATGATTTACGATTATGATATAATTGTCTGTTTTATATTTATTAAACAAAAATGTATATGAGAAACACTTATATGATTGGAAAATATACAGTACAGGCTGATCGCATGCAAAATAATGATTGAGGGAAAGATTATGTTTTGTTTTGTTAACATGCAAGGGTATACTAACCAGTGTGGGGGTCAATTTCATCTTCACTCTCAGAAGAAGCACCCTCTGATGAAACTCCGACGAGGCCTGCGTCAAATCAAGCACAGAAAGATCGAACGACATACATAGCTAGCCGGGCTTATATGTCCCCAGGCATGCCATGCGCGTAAATATAACGTAAAACCAAAAAATTATAACGTTTTATTACAACAGCAACCAAGGTGGTAAAAAAACTATAATACATTACTTTGAATTTCTATATAAAGGAGTGCAAAATAAAATTTATGCATTGTAAAACAAAATATACTCACACACTTGTGAGATAAATAAAAAGGTATGGTATAATTATAAATACGTATACGCACGAAAAGAATAAATTACATAATTTATGCTGCATTTATGTCATCAATTATAAAATAAATCATGTTAAATTAGAACAACATAAGTATAATTATATTGTACAACATAGTATTTTAGCTTTGTAATATAGTAATTTTGCAGTATAAGCAAATTAATTGCTGAAACTGAGCTAGCATAATTAATACGTATTTATTTTTGTTCGTTCACGTATACTTTATCACTGCATAATTTTAAATCTTCATTTTTTTTTTAAGGGCCGAGTAATTTAATACTTACATATACTGTGTTTTATATAAATTTAACACCCACTTGCAATTCAAATTTATGATTTAAAATTAATTCATGTAGTATAATAATATTTACAGAATGGCAATAATAATTCTACATGGCTGCATTCAATACTGCTCTGTAAAAATGTAATAAAATGGAAATGTCATGCGTGAATGGTGTATCAAAATGTTAAAACATAAAATACGTGGTATATATTAAAATACGCAAGTTATTCCCTTACCATTGCATTATAACACGTAAACAATTGCACCTCCCATATACAAAAGCTACACGTAGAGTCCCTAAGAGACTCAACAATATACTACAGCAATTCTCTAATATTATGAGATGGTTATACTTAAAAATATATATATTATATATATAATATATTGGAATTAACACTTACTGAGAGGAACCTCGGGAATGTGTGGTACCACTTCAGCTGGTTTGAGACCAGTTGCAAGAGGTGTAGAAGGACCATTCACCAACACGCTACCAATATAACCTAGAAGTTTCTGAGCACGATTTTGTGATGGACGGAATTGGAAGAGTTGTGGATGTTCATCAATAAAATATGTATCTACAGTACCGTTTAGGAATTTTTGATTTTCTAATACGTTTAATAGGAAAGGAATGTTTGTCTGTAACAAAGAAATATAATATGCATTACAAATTTTTCTTCTTCTTTTAACTGAATTAATGAATTATTAAATATATACCTTTACACCTCGCACTCTGAATTCTCTGAGTGCTCGGTTCATTTTAGCAGCAGAAGCTTGAAGATCTCCCGCATGAGCAATTACTTTAACAAGTAGAGAATCGTAATAAGGAGATACAATGGCACCAGCGAACGCTGATGCACCATCCAGACGAATACCCATACCCTCACCACTACGGAACACCTATATATAATACAAATCAAAATTTAGTCCATATAATATATTATTATGTTTCGTTTATGAGTATACCAGGAGAGTGATTATATTACCTCGATACGTCCAGTATCAGGTTGGAAGTTCTTGGCTGGATCCTCTGTGGTTACACGACACTGGATTGCGCAACCTTGTGAAGAAATAGTTTCTTGAGTCATGCCCAATTCAGGAAGAGTCATCCCCTCAGCCACGCGAATCTGAGATTGCACTAAATCGATTCTGTATGAAAAATATTTCAATACTTATATAGATAGAAATTCTTTGTAAAACAAATAAAAGTGAAATTTTCTATATCAAGCGAAATTCAATCGATCGCTTTTAATGATTTAAATCAAAAGAAATAACAGACATTGTAGTAAATGATTATTTTTTCAATCTTTTGTAATAAAAGTAAAAATATAATAAAGACGAAAAAAAGGAAAGGTATAGTTTTAAATTATTTGTTTTTCTTGTAAACAATAGAGTTATGTAATATTGTTAAAATTTTAGTTTAATTTTTTTCAACGAAATACGTGAAAGTTAAAAGTTATATATTTTATGTCAAACGCTTAGAAACTATTTTGACTCTTTAAAAAAATAGTTCTTTATAGTAAAGAAATTCAAAAAATGGCAATGAAATCAATCTAAATGATTAAGGTGATATATAAATTAGCATCATGTATCATTGAAGAAGATTCCCATCCAACTAGGAAAAAATATGTAATAATAATAAAAAAAAAAAAGGCGATTAATATGCATAAGGTTGGTTGAGGTACTGACCCTGTGATCTCCTCCGTGACGGTGTGCTCAACTTGAAGACGTGCATTCACCTCGATGAAAAAGAAATTGCCGTTTTCGTCTACCAAGAATTCTACCGTTCCAGCGTTCTCGTAACCCACGTGATTTGCAAGACGAACTGCATGCTCGGTCATTTGATCTCGAACCTATAAATTAAATTTTTAATTTATTGAATATTAATATTTTTTTATCTACTGTTTACTGTATATTTCACTGAATTTCTTCTTACATACCTTCTTATCAAGGTTTGGTGCAGGAGCAATCTCCACGACCTTTTGATGACGTCTCTGTACTGAGCAATCACGCTCGAACAAATGAACCACGTTCCCCGCACGATCACCGAGAATTTGCACCTCGATGTGACGAGGACGCTCGATGAATTTTTCGATAAACATGGCACCATTGCCGAAAGCAGCTGCAGCTTCGGAGCTGGCACGTTGGAACATTTCTTCCACTTCCTACGTCAACAAAATGCAACAATATTGTTTTATCAATTACTAATCAAAGAAAAAAAAAAAAAAAAAAAAAAACTATCTACACATCAACTGGATGCGAACCAAAACTAAATTGCTAGAATTATATATGAGTGATGTTATAAGCTAAACATATACTAACTAAATATACAGATAGAATATTAGGAATCTGTCTGATTTTTTGTTTTAATTAATCATAAGCGTACCTCCATCTTACGCACGACGCGCATTCCACGACCACCACCACCGTACGCTGCTTTGAAAATAACAGGAAGTCCATGGTTACGACAGAACTCTAAGGCTTCTTCTGGTGTTGTTACTGGACCATCAGTGCCAGGGACAATAGGTACCTCTGAAACATTTGCATTGTCATGAATGAGCATAAAGCATGAATTTAAATTTGAAATACGATAATAATTCATGTTTTTTTAAAAAAGGAACAATTAAACGTATAAGAATCATTCAAAACCACAGAAATCACACAAACACAAAAAGATATTATCACGTCTTCATTTTATTAGTATGGAACATAAACAGTAGATAAGTTTCACATGACCAATAATTTTCTCCCGACAGCCGAGAGTTGAGGTGTGGAGGTGAGAAATTACGACTACAAACTATATACGCCCCACTTGTAAGAATGTTCATTATCTTTTACGTTCGATTTCCAGCTAAGAACATGAAAGTAAATCAACTCCTATAAGCGCGACAGCGGTCATCCTAGCCATTTCTCTCTCTCTCTCTCTCTCTCTCTCTCTCTCTCTCTCTCTCTCTCTCTCTCTCTCTCTCTCTCTCTCTCTCTCTTTCTCTTTCTCCTCTTTTTTATATTATTTATTTGTCTAGTACTCAGTAATAAAATAGAACTCTAGAACTTTTTGTATATATAGTACTATGTTCTATTTTTTCTTTTCCTCGTAAAAAGAAAACTTACTAATTATTAAATTTAATGTTTACTTTAGGATTGTAAACCAACTTAACTTATAAGTAAATTTATACTTTAGTAACTTTCGTTGTTATACTTTAATTTATTATTATGATTATTCCATTCCTTGAAAATATATTTTTGTTTCATCGTTGTATTTATTTTTACAAATATGATAAATTTTGCACATGCTTTCTTATCATAAAACACTATTTTTGTATTAGTATAAATTTATAGACGATAAGATATAGGTAAACAAAATATTCAATATTACTTCATAAATATAGAATATACTATTCAAGCTAATTTTTCAATATCTCCTCATGGATTTAATATTACATACGGTAATTTAGGCAAGTAGAAATTGTAATCTCTCTTTTCAATTTAGATATAACCGATGAAAGTCAAACACCCTAAAATTGGTGACAACGACAGCTGACTGAATTGAGAGTTAATCAGTTTTCTAAATATACTAACTTGCTTCAATAGCAGCTTGTCGCGCCGCAACCTTATCTCCCATCTGTTGCACAACGCGAGGTGATGGTCCAATAAAACGAATTCCTGCATCTATACAAGCTTGTGCGAAATCAGCTCGTTCGGATAGAAAACCATAACCAGGATGAATGGCATCTACGTCGTTTTCCTGTAGACATAATAATATTCAAATTAGATTATGAATTTAAAAAAATATATAAAATAAATAATAACTAATATTGTACCCTTGCAACTCGAACAATTTCTGGTATACTGAGGTACGCTTGAACTGGTGGTAATCCTCGTCCAACAAGATATGACTCATCAGCCTTCTGTCTGTGCATGTGCATTTTATCTTGTTCTGAATATACGGCAACAGAACGAATTCCAAGTTCTGTGCAAGCTCGGAATACTCGGATTGCGATCTCACCTATGGAATTTTAGAAAATGTTAAAATGTTAACATCAAATATAAATATATCTTCTTTTGTTTTACCTCTGTTTGCGCAAAGTACGCTCCGAATTGGTTTATATTCGACAGCAGTAGAAAAAAGTCGGGGTGCGATATAACGAAGTCGCATAACATTTCTGCGAGCCGTTAGCCCTGGGGGCAGGGTGGTGCAGCAGCGGAGCAGCATCGCGCCTGCCCTGAAACACAAATTATAAATTACTAAAAAATTACACGTATATTGTAGGAATTATTGAGATATTATTATATATTATACATTGATCTTGGATACAAATTTAACTTGACACAGTTTTCCAATGTAAACAACTCCTTATTTTCAAAATAAACAGACCTATAGCTTCTTCAGTCCCTGACTTTTAAAAAACTTATTTTAATGTCGTATATTTTAACCACGTTTTTGTGCGGCTCTCAGAATGACAAAAATATGTATCTTTTGTCAAAAAGGTTTTCGTACTTTTGCAAACCCCCCACCCACTCTAGAATGCTCAAACTAGCTTTAAAAATCGCGTAAATTCAGAGGAGTTTTTTGGTCCAATTTTTGTATTTTTATCTCTATCTTTTCGTTTTTAGGTCTATTTTTTATTGATTTATCTGATGTCTACTGTAATGTATACTGGGACTGAAGAGGATAGGTTCTTTATTATTATTATAAAAATCATAACAAGATATTTTCTTTTAAAGTCGGAAGGAAGAATTTCTATGATTAAAGATTACAATCATCAAAATATAAAGGAGATTACTATCAATCTAAAGAAATCTCTGAAAGTGCTTTCAATCAATTTTATAATGCTCACCTCATAAAGTAATTTAGTGTTAACAAAACACGTAAACTAATGCCCTGTAATTTGGAATCTTATTTTTGTTATCTAAAATATAATTTAATTAATAAAATATTAAGTTTGATATTTTTCTCAATAATATAAAAGATCTTTTATTGTTATTATTTGTTTTATTATTATTATTTTTTGCTTTGCAATCACAAGTATAAAGCTTTGTTGATGCATGGAACAATTTTGGCAAGCGAAAGTTAGTTAATAATAATTAAATTACTTCTATAATTAACTTCCGACTAGGAAGTTTCCCTTACTAAGTAATCCAGGTATATAAACTAAAGTTTGATAGACAAAAATCATCATTCTAACTGCAACCCAGCAAGCAACAACAACTAATCTACAACAATATAAAATGGCTGTAAAAATCATGGTATGAAAAATTATATAAAATAACTATTGTAATTATGAATTCATAAATCATTAAAAAATATTTTCATTACTTTTTTTTTAATATTTTTTATCATAGATCAATTAAAATTGAACCAATTAAACTTTTTTTTTTAATATATATATTTTTAATATTGATTCAAGAAAAACAAAATAATTATTCATTAAAAAGAGCAATGATAAACAAGTTTTTAAAATTTACTTTGTAACATTTTTTTTTTCTATTTGTTATTGTATAACATTAAGATTTAAATTCCAAAACATTTTGAACTCGTTTCAAAAACTTGAAACATTGTATAACTAAAAATAGCAGTATATACGTATTACGCCAACGCATTTAACACAATGTTACTATTTTTCAGCTGATGTCTGCTCTTTGCGTCTTGGCTGTTGTGTCATTGACTCAAGCAGGACATATGCATATGGATTATTATGTGAGTATATCAATTTATTATTATGCATTTTTTTTTTTTTTTTTTTTTTTTTTTTTTTGAGATTGCGATTGAAAATTATTTGTTTTTTCAGTCGCATCCGAAATATTCTTTCAAGTATGCAGTGAATGATCACCACACCGGTGATCACAAGAGTCATGTCGAGAGCCGCGATGGTGACACAGTAACGGGAACATATACCTTACTGGAAGCTGATGGTACCACACGTACTGTAGATTATACTGCTGACAAACACAATGGTTTCAACGCTAAGGTTACAAAGAGTGGTCACGCTATACATCCAGCACCAATGGTTCATAAACCTATTTATATGATGCCACATAAATTTAATGGCTTCAATGGTTATTATTAAATATTGTTAGTATATTGTCTTACATAATTTGTTGTTGTTGTACATAAATCTTTGTTAAAAATAAATCAATGCAAATGTCAGTATTTTATTTTTATTATTATATTAATTATAATTTATTTTATAACTGATTTAATTACTTATTAAGTAATTAATAATAATTATAAGAACCAAGCAACTTGATTCTTTACTATACGCGATAGTTAATATATTATAAATTATAAGTATAACAAGCTTGCTGCAGCTTGTCTAGACATATGTCTGGGTTTTAATATTGATATAACTATACAAGAAAACTTAAAGGGCTCCTGGTGTCCTTAAATTTAATCAAAAATGTAAAATTCATTAGATGGGACCATTATTCATACACATATTATATCCTTTAACCCTTCTGTATCCTCACAAACTGGGGTTGAAAAACTGTAAAGTATGCATTTTTTAGAAAATCATGACGTCATCAATTCCGAGTCTACAAAAGAAATTGTAGTGTGGGTTGCCTACTTAACAAGTTTTCTCCCTAGTTTGTGGCACAAAATATTTGTATTTACAGTATAGTCCTTATACTCAGGATTTATCATTGAGAGAAAATTTGTTTTTGAGGCCAGGGGCTCCTTAAGTTTGAATTGCAACTAAGAAATGCGATAATTTTAGGTAATCGACTGAAAACACTAAAAATACGAATTAATATTTGTAATCATAATTTTTTTTAACCCATTTAAAGACAATGTTAAAGTAATGTCACACAAATTTAAACGGGCAAAGAACAAGTATATTTCAATGCCTTCTTCTTCTTATACGTTAGCAACCAAAAACCAAATGAATTTAGGCCAGCAAAGGCCGCCATGCATTAAATAATCTTTTTTATATATATATATATATATATATACATTGCAAAATTTCATACACTTTTTATAGCCATTTCAATGGATCTTTTATCCTTAATAAGAAAAAATCATGTACTTCTTATTCAATAAATTGCAGTTGAGATTGACTGAAAAGCCCGTATCATAACATTTTCACATCAATAAACTTTTATATGCAGGCGTAACATTGTAAAATTTAGTGAATTTTTATGTAGTTAAGTTGGTTAATTTTCATAATTTATTAAATGTTAAAAGTTATTTTATAAACAACTTAAAGTAAATATGGTAAGCTTCAAAATATCATTTTTAATAATTATTATATAGCTGCGATACTCAACGTGAATAAAAGACTTACAAGTAACAAGTAAGAAATTTTATTGACCCAGGCAGTTTCATAGTGATAATATTATGACAGTGACAACAAGCGATGGTCTAGTCTATTCTTTGTTTGCATACATTAAATAAATATTTATTTATAATTAAAAATAATTTTCAATAGTCACAACATCTATATTTGACGACAAAACCATACAAAGTTTTACGATTTAACAAAACAATTCTTGTATTTTTTTAATAATAACAATAATAATCTTTTATTAAGGCGCATACAGGGCTATTTCAGCCATATTACATTAACCTCGGCCATAAATGGTTATGGCCATATTACAATAAAAAGACAAAAATATGCAAAAAAAAAAATAATAATAATAATAAACAATAAAAAAAAAACTTTTATAATAATAGAAGTTGCTTAATAATTTTAATTCTATGCCTTGTAGATGTTAACCTTTACAGATGTATTGTATTTGTAAACTCATTGTAGGAGAAAGAAATGGAATAAATCATTTTGAAAATATCAAGGCTTCACAGAAACAGCATAAATTTGTTCTGTAAAAAATAGTGAGGCTCATTACACTATTATCGAGCTGCCCCCCAACAAAAATACACACATTCATTGGTTGATCTTGTTTTTTGAGCCGATAAAAGTGAGTCGCATGTTGAGCATGGAACTTTTTTTTTGTGTGAAGTTTCTTTCATTCTTATCAGTTCTAAATAAAGAAATAACAATTATCAACCATACATATAAACGTAGTAAACAGGTAAAGACGTTATGATCAGATGTTTTTAACAAAGGAAAATTTTCGAAGCTGGCTCAAAAGTTGTGTGTAGTTTATAGAACGTACTTGGATAAATTCTGCTGGCAAGGTTAATGTACATTCCTAAAATAGTTCTATCTGGTACTCTTAAAATCTTTGTGAAAAACAAAACAAAACATTCAGTATAACATAGGTATAACAACTAAAACAAAAAGTAACGTATAAAGCTTACTCTCTCGGTTACGTACAATGCAAATTGTACATCAAAGTCTCACATCAACATAAAGAGAATCTAAAGTAACATCAAAATGAAAAAAAGTTTTCAGTGCGTGAAGACTTGTGTGATTAAGGTCCATAAAATTTGTACTTTGCAGTTGATTTTTAAGTATCTGGAAGTTTGCCATGGGAGCAAGCGTGCTGGCCACGTGCCTCGTGCTATACAATTCAAAGCAATTCAGTGTTTTCTTTGCCTATAGGAACTGCATATACACATGATGATCTATATGAACATGAACCCCTCTACGTGTTTAATGTAATGAAAAGGTCGCGAGTTTAAAAGTTGGCATACTCATTTGTGAGTACGTAAAAATTAGTTATATTCCTTATAAGCGTCATTTTTACGTCATGCTATAACTCAACTTAACCACAAATCTTTAAAACTTTTCAATGATATGCCCCAACAATCTAGGTGACCTTTAAAATGTCATCAGTAACAGAAAAAAAAATACAGTATAAAATAATTATATCAGTAACGCGAATCTGCCATCCATATAGAGCAGTAGTTATTGATTCGCTTACAGTATATTTTTTAATCTAGATTTTTGAAAATTACACCAGAAATAAACAAATATCTGGATATGAAATAAGGTATCGATATATTTTTACTAACGTTATATATTTCAGAAATTAACTATGAATTTACAATTTTTTTTATACCTGTCAAAATAAATAAATATAAAACTTGTGGAATACACTGTACAATATTATTTAAAATAAAGTGCTGTAATGTGTTTTAATTATTTTTCCCTCTCATTTCTTGCTTCCATATAATAATATTTTATTAGTATTACCATCCATGTCTTTACAGACCAGAACATGTCAAAATATACAACACAACGTATATTACATAACCATACGGAGAACGACTTGAGAGAGAGAGAGAGAGAGAGAGAGAGAGAGAGAGAGAGAGAGAGAGAGAGAGAGAGAGAGAGAGAGAGAATTTTAAGTACAGCACAATTTCATTGCTAAGGTAGCAAATAAAAATAAAATGTCACATCTTACAGAGTATTAAATATTTAACTTCAATTGACCCTCGTCAAACTGTTTATAGAGGTTTAGTTTTAACGATGCAGCTACCAATCACTCTCGAGCGTAAAAAAAAAAAAAAAAAAAAAAAAAAAAAAGATAAGAAAAACAGGTGCATGTGCAGTGAAAAAAACAAGAAACCTACAAAGTTGCAAAACAAATTACTTTACTTTTCACATATAAGTTAAATTTAATTTGGTTGTATCTTTATTTGTTTATTGATTGATCTAAATATTTATTTATTTAAATAATTTATTTATCATTCATTTATCATTCATTCATTCATTCATTCATTCATTCATTCATTCATTCATTCATTCATTCATTCATTCATTCATTCATTCATTCATTCATTCATTCATTCATTCATTCATTCATTCATTCATTCATTCGTTCATTCATTCTATTTTATTTTATTTGCTTCTTTTATTGAATATTTTTACTATATTGAAAACGAAAGTCGAAAATGTTAGAATATTAACCTCATTACGTGAAAAGAAGGTCGCGATCATTATTTAATAATTATGTAAGAATGACGCAACACTATTTATAATTTATTTATGAAATTATAACGGATAATCATAATAGCAAAGCGATAATTTTTTTTAGTAATGGAAAAAACGTTTGATAACTACTAAAAAATGAATAACAAACAGCACTAATATGACTTTAAAAAACGTTTGATAACTACTAAAAAATGAATAACAAACAGCACTAATATGACTTTTTTGATATAAATTTAAAAATAAAGTTTTGGGAATTAATATATAATATCATTAACCCAAAAAACGGCACAATTTTTTTCTCTTCTTAATTTTTGGTAAGCTTTACTGTTTTTATAAAAATAAAAAACTTTTCTAAAGAAAAAACAAAACTTGCTGTTAGAATCTTCTACTTCTAAGAATCACCAAGTTAGTAATTTCTGCTTTTTTTTTTTAAGAAATTACAGTAAAATAACCATCTTGTCAGCTTAATCAACTGTATAAGTATAGAAATAATAAGTTGTGCTTGATTATGTTGCAAGCAGAAAACACGCAAAAGTATAATTGGAAAAAAAAACTAATAAATTTCAAATGTCTCTTTAAATTTAATTATAAATTTTAGTAATAATATCTATTATATTGAAACTTGAAATCTGTACTTAAAGGAGGGAAAAATCATCAAATAAAGTAACTATATAAATTGAAAGAAACTGTGTCACCACCAAATATTCCATTTATTTAACAAATATGGTACAGTACCAAGGTGATGGCACCTTTTTAGTTCTTTACATTTCTAGCTTAATTAAGTTGACGTATAAAAAAAAAAAAAAAAAAAAAAACTATACAAAAGATTTCCTGAACAGTCTATGTATAGCAAAAAGAGAGAGAAAGAGTAAAAAAAAATCCAACATCCAAGTTTGTTTTTAAGGGTGATCTGAATCGTCAATTATTGGAGCTTGGTGTGTACGTGCTACTTGAGAGTCTGAACTGAAGATGCTGTGAATCGATTGAAAACTAAAGTCATTGTATATAATGTGCTAGAAGAGAGACTAGCAAACGAATGTTACGGGTCACGTTCTCATAGCTTGGTGACGTCGGGGGGTCATGATACCGCCGGCCTAAACTAGTGCCTCACTTCTTATCTTTTTTGTCTGATAACTCATACAACGCTAAACATGATGTGATGTAATTCACATACATAACGAGCCTCCTTCTATCTGTTGGATTTATTTCTGTTTGCAAAAGTTTACAAGTTGTTGTTATACAAAAAGCTCAAAATATTTAAAATATTTTACCATGGTGCATGTTGTTTTAGCGGAGGTTATCGGTGAGGTGCGCAGGAGAAGTTTAGTGCACCCTAATTTCTTATCCTTTAGCATTGCGTTTTTTTTTTTTTTTTTTTTTCGTGTAATTTTTTTAGAAAACTATTGCACCAAGGACAAAAATATTAAAATAAGGAATACTATACATATAATAGACTCACTTTTACGTATTCCAAAAGCTAACAGAAAATTTTAACAAATGTTCATTCCCAATAACCTCCTCAATATTTCACTATTATCAAGTACTAAGTGTTCAATTGCTACATAATATGTACTGTATGTGCTCTAAATTTCTTAATAACTCTTTCTCATTTTTAAAATGTTCAAAAAAATTTGATAAATTAATTGAATTTTCTTTAACAAAAAACTACACCAGCTATCATTACGATCGTTTTATAATATATATATATATATATATATATATATATATATATATATATATATATATATATTTAATGTATACAGTATATTATATCATTTGCCAATATTCAGTGTAACATTTGTTTTCTTTTATCTGGTGATAGAAAGTATTTCAATTTTGTCAAGTTATTATCTAAAAAAAAAAAAAAAAAAAAAGTAATCAGTACTATATAACATAACTGTATATATATAATATATACTAGTGATGATTCTACATTCTATAAAGTAATTAAAAAAAATTAACTATGGGGAGTTTTATCTCTGACTCTGAGAATGAAAGTATATTATATGTAACAATTAATTATACTTCACTGCGTATATCTAAATGGAATTAAATATCATCATTACAAACCAAAGTTTTATAATAGATAATTATTATTACAACAAAACCAATCACATCTTATGAGCAGATGACCTTGACCTTGAGGTCTCCAGCTCTCGAGTCATGCTGTGACGTCATAATATAGCACGCAGGTATCTATCACTGGTGGTTGCAGTGGAGGATTTATTTGTAAATACCTGCGGAGGTATCTGATCTGACTACATGAAAACGTCTCTCTCACTCTTTTTAATTCAGAATGAGGGGAGGAAAAAAATCTGGCGGAGAGCAAACCCATGGCATGGCATTATCTATTTTGAAAATAGAGTGCGAGCACGATTCAATTAAGATTATATATGTAAACCATGCGACGTAAAAATATTTAAGTTTATATAGAATTTCAGATTTCAGTTAATAATTAGAGTCCAATAATCAATTAAAAATTGATATAATAAATTAAAATCGTATGATCATAATAATTATTATAAATATATTTTTTAATAGCACGTACCTTTATATAAATGACTTAAAGTATATAAAATATAAGTTGAAGAAGATTGAGGCTTGCGTGAGGAGAAGTTTCAGTGGTGTGGAGTTGTTCTCCAGGGCTGTCAGGTCGAAAAAGTGTACAGAAGATGATTCTTCGCAGTGCTTCGCTTCGAAACACGGCCAGCTGCCAGACTGGTGGGCAGGACAGGCAAACTGGAGAAGTAAGGTCGTCGCACGGCGCACACCATAGACGCCGTGACCCCTTTGCGCCATGCGCTGCATTCAAAACTCAAGATAGACAGCAGCTGCGCTCTCGCGAGCTCGCGACAAAATGTCACGAATCTTTCAGAACGAGCGGTGGCTTTGAAAAACTATAATCTGAAGCAAGAAAGAAGCCTTATAAAATTATATAAGTTGAAAAATATTATTTAACTTTAAAAGTTAAGTATGTAAGCAAGGGAGGAGTTATTATAAAAACATTCAAATTTAGTTTTATTGTAAATTATACTCTTCAAAGCTGGAAACAAAATTTGTTTAATACAGTATACGGGTATGATACTAATTTAGAGCAGAGCACACACATTTTGATTGTTATGTATATGTGTGTTTATATGTTTTGTACTTTATAAAGTGAGAATACAACAATAAAATTGAAAATGCTTTAGATTATAAATAAAATTTAAGTCAGGCGTAAGTAAGCAACCATTTGAACATTCGAGTATTGCAGAACAGAAAACATCGTAGGGGCACGTGCAAAATGTATACAAATTTATTTTGTTATTAGTCATATATGCGTACAATATAAAAGTTGAGACCTCTTTTTTTTTTTTTTTTTTTTTTTTTTTTTTTTTTTTTTAAACATGTATAGTATACATAAGGGAGAAAATAAAATGTTATTGAAATTAGCATAAGACCTTCATCATATGCGAGTAAAATGTCAAAAAGTATTATCATGACCCTCCACAATTGCTTTTACAAACTTTGAAATAAAGTATTATAAGTCTTAAAACAAGAAGAAAAATACTTGCATTGTAATAAATATAATAATTGTCAAGCCAAATTTTACAACCAAAATGCCAAAACTTTTAATCTTTAATCTGTGAATCTGCCGCCACTTTATTTTTTCAGTAAAATTAGAAAGGCAACAGGTAACTCTGTTATCTCGGTATTTAGTTCCCAAAATATAATGTGATATGTATGATGGAAAAACAAACTAGTTAATTGAGGTTAAGATTTGTGTCAGTTTTGCATTTTGGTTGTGCTTTGGTGTCTTTTCTGATAATTGTTATTTTTTTTTATCGGTCTGATTTATTAGTTTAATGGTTGGTATTTAAAAAAATATAAGTCTAAGAAAGTAAAAAATTAAAATATGTTAAAACTAAATAGATATTTCAAAAACTTGTAACAAGTTTATATGTAAAGTATTTTTAATTATATTTATCATATGGTAAAAATAAATTGCACTTTTTAAGTAGCACTAAGTTTTTTTTTTTTTTTTTTTTTTTTTATGACTTCTATTATGTAAATTTATGTTGTAATATTCTGGTCAAGATCGAACATGTAATATGGCTGAAATAGCCGTGTATGTTTCTTAAATAAAATTATTTTTATTTAAATCGAGTACTGAATATTTGTTACTGATGAACTGTATATGATTTGTAAGAGATGGAAATGAGTAAACATAAAAAAGTTTCTCTTCAAATATAAGATGATGCATATAAATTAATCCCTTGTCACAAATTCCTAAAAGGTCGCGAATAAAAAGCAAATAAAAATTATAATAAAAGCAATACATTTTTATTACACTATAATTCTTCATTTAATTTATCATGATTTTAATTTAAAAAATGTTTATGTTAAAATCAATTTGCTTCAGTGTAAAAAATTAATAATAATAATAATAAAGTATATAATTAGCCACATATCTAATATTATATAATATATATATATATATATATATATATATATATATATATATATATATATATATATATATATATATTATATATATGATTATTAATTCCATGTCTAAAATCTCAATGACGCGCTCTAGCAGACAGTAATGTTTTGCCTTGATAAATTTGAAGTTTAGCAGATGCCAAAGCTTATTCATTTTTCTTGTTTATTTTTATATTCTGACTTTACACAATATTATTTTAATGTATGACATAACTTTTTATGAATTCTAAAAAAATGCATCATATTTCCAGTTGAGCAAACTCCACAGATAACAGCGTGGTGATGAATATATATTGACTATTGACTAATAATAATTATAATCATTTATCATCGATGAATCGTGGAAGTGGACAAAGACATAACGTACTCTACGTTGGCAATAGTTTATTTATTATTATATACCCTTGTTAGGAAGTTGTTAAGTTTTTGTTGGAAATTTTTTATATCTAATAAATATCTTATTATTACTATTATCAATATTTATCGGAACTTACACAACACGTATATCTTAAAATTGATTTAAATTGACATAGTTTTTTAAAATTTATTGTCCGATTATAAACCTACGTAAATAATTTCAAAAATTACATTTTATTGAAAAATAAAATACAACAAAATATAATACATTGAAGCAATCTAGGGGGTCTAAAATTGCCTCTTTCATTATTTTATACTTATATTTACATCAGCTGAACTATGAATAAATCTCTTTTTTTCCCCGCTCTGTGTGACATAAATATTTAATTATATATAGGCCACGAAAAAGCGTGCTGCGCTAATAAATTATCACGTGTCTTACATGTACTCTGAAGTGCAAAGTATTTAGAGGAAGTAAATAAAAAATATATATAAAATACTAATGCTTAGTGTGTAATCTTGCGATAACATCTCACCACAGGCATCATATGTACAGCTTACATACAGCTTATATGATAGCGTAACTTCACTACAGTATGTCAAACTTAATTAAGCAGAACAGGTAAGCAATTGATGCATTTAATTTATATATATAAACAATTTTACAATATTATTAATTTGTTACATTGTATAAGATATATAAGAATGGAAGATATTTTTAAAAGCATAGTGCCACACCTTAAATAGAATTATAGAGCACTTCTTGTTTATTACTTTGCTATATTTGTTATCACAAGCAATGACAAGGAGTTATGTCAAAGAAAAATATTATTATCACTTATTCCATAATATTGTATGTGTTAAAAAAAAAGACTATACTGTACAGTATTTTTTAATTTTTTATGTATAATAGTTGTACAAACACTTTAATTAAATTTTTTACTACATTATATACTTGATGCCAAATGTAATACATTATAAACGGAGACGTTCACTGACGTATAAATATGGTCCATTGTAAACACATGGTATTCCCATAAGAATTTCCATAAGGCAATTAAGAGAATAATTTTGTGTCAGTGTCCGTACGTACGGAAATCTATGACATTTGTACGGTAAATTTGAAGTAAAAATATTTAGATTTTTTTTAATAATAATTCCTAAATAGGACATAAATTTTTTCTTTCATCTTTTCTTTGGAAGTGCAAAGACTAATATTATTATCTCTGGCAGATTATCTATGACTGATCCTCCCCTCTCAATGAGCGTTGGCTCAACGAAAGAGAGTGGGGGCGGAGGACAATCTATGCTTAGTTGCGGCATGACTCTGCTCACAAACAGACGTTCGTTCTTCCTTGCGGTCTTTGCGGCAACTTTAGCCCTTCTGAGCACCGTAGTACCACCCTGGCTCATTACATGGCCTGCCCTGGCTGTCATCGCAGCCTACCTGGCAAATTGGGGGGTTGCTTTGGCAGCGGTCAGGATGCCCAGTTCATATCTACCTGATATTGAAAAATATGCAGTACTTATCACAGGTAAGAAGTTTTAATTGAATAATTATTTATTTAATGCATTTCATTTTATTTTGTGAGGAACCAAATGTGACAATTATTCGAATCCAGCTTCTATTTATATTTATTTGATTGTTTTCTGATTTATTTTTATTTATATCATAGTTTGACAATGAAATATATACATTTATAAATATTTATATAAATACAATAATAAATAATCTTCTTATATGCGCGATTATTAAAAAGAATACAACTGAAAGAGCATTATATATAGTATTTTTATACTTTATAGCGAACACAAAACATGTCTATATTTTAAAATAAACTAATACGTACGTAATAATTTATTATATATTTGTTCAGCATAATATATATTTTTTAAAAAGATCAGTCAGCGAATGTAAAGTGAAAGATGTTAAAAAATTTGAAATGTTTACTTTTATACAATTGACAGGCGTTGATAGTGTATAACCATAGTATAAGTATATTAATATACTTATACTATAATATACTTATACTATGGTATAACTGATAAATATTATTAGCATTTCTTTCAACGTAAAGTGAATAGTTAAATATCCCAAATATTACTTTTATATACATTAAGTTACAAATCGTATTTTTCTGCATTATAATATTTTGTGTCGAATCATTGAAGATAAGATAAGATAGTGACTTGACTAAATTGAAAGATGTTATAAATATATAAATAGCCACAATTTTATAATTAAAAAAAAAAAAAAAAAAAAAGCTAAGCATCATTCTTACTTTGCTAAATTTATTCAAAATAATTGCGTATATAGAATCAATGAAGTAAGTAAAGATTTTTTTTTTTCAATCTTCGTTAAAAACATTCATACAGATTCTATGATATATAAACTTTTATTGTATTGCTTTAAGTAAAAATATCTTATGGAGCATTACGTTAATTAAGTTCTCCATATCAATACATATATATACAGCTATTAGACACACTGTAAACCATTGCCAAAGATGATAGGTCAATTATTTCAATCGGTAGCACCCCCCTTTTCTTGGATTCTAATCAAGTTAGGCATACAATTTAACACGTGTTACCTTTAATACTACATTGATCACCTTAAAAAAAATGCTGTTTATCTGAGGAAATTTGTTGTTTTATAAAAGCCTCTGATCTTGTTTTGGCCAGGGTATATATATAATGTTACACCATACATTCGTCTTGTCAATTTTATAATATACACACTATAAATTAAATCTAACAATAAATTAAAAGTAATTATATTTACTTAATGTTTACACTCTCATGCAGTAACAGTTCATGAATTCTTTTGCAAATCTTTCACACTAATAAGTTCCGGCAGATTTTCTCTAAATTTAGTTATTATCAAAACCGTTATTGATAATAGTCTTTTAAGATTAGGATTTTTTCAGTAACATTTTTTTAGATAACAATATATAATTTCATACATCTATAATAATATGGACAAGAAATCGTAAAAATTTTGCTCTTTGGTATATATAGGCTTCTTTCGAGTACTTCATTATTACAGTAACCTTATTTTTATTCCTAGTATTATATATAATTAAGAAAATCACTATTAATTTTATACAATTTTATGATGCTTTCTCTTATATATACATAATTATGTATTAAACATAAAAATACTTTGTACTCTGATGTCAATAGATCCAGACCTTTAATTTATTTTGACAAGAGTAGCTTTAAGTATCTATAAATGTTATGGTCCTAATTGCACACAATACTTTATTTTAACTAATTATAAACAAGACCAAACGCTTTTTGTAAATTAAATTTTTGTATCTATTGTAAAAACTAAACTGCCTATATATGTATTGATATAATTATGGAGACCTTCATTAAAGGCACAGAAAACATTGAAACAACATGTTCTAAACACAAAATGGGATCTACAAAAATGATGATATTTTTTACCAGAATGTAAATGTGGCCCCACAAAAGAGCTTGAAAAAAATGTAAAGTATGCAATTTGTGTGAATATTCCTGTTTATGACGTCATTAACAGGCAAAAACTAGTATGAAAATGTTGTGCGGGTTGCATAAATCAACATTTTCTGATCACTGCTACGGCGCTACAGTTGGGTTTTGAGACCAACTAACGTTATTTATGTAAGTCCTATTAAGTGTTTTGTGATATAAATGCTTATGTTTTCATGTTTTCTATGCCTTTAACTACTTCATTGATTCTATATACAATACAATTATTTTAAATAGATTTTGCAAAGTAAGAATGATGCTTACTTGTTAGCTTTTTTTTTTTTTTTTTTTTTTTTTTTTTAATAAATAAAATAAAAATCTCATTTATAAAGAATAAAACAAATTATGTCACAGTCTCTGTAAACTGTAAATTTACATTAACCGTACACATTGAATAATTTCAAATGTTTAAAGTATGAAATTTTATATTCACACGATGGTTGATTGATTACAACATGCTTGACTGACGTTAACATTAAAAATCCTCATACACGCTGTTTTAAAATTAAATTATGAAGGTGGAAGCAGAAATACTTAACAAATTAATATACAGTATTATACACAAGGAACAAACGATTGTTTTGTTTATAATATTATTAATGAGACAAGTGAGTAAGCAATGAATATGACGGAAAATTTAATTAAGATTTTCTGAGTACTATTTCAAAATTTAGTTAGAAACTTTGGAAAAATTTATCGGAAAACTTGATCCTCGTTCATAGAAAATTCACAATGATTGTAATTATTATTTGCCCAAAGGCAAAAATTTTACGTCATGCATGGGGAAATTTTGCAAATACAGCTCATGCAATAAAATTTGTCTAACAAATTATTAGAAATAGTGATAATTAAATTATCATATGGCCTATCATGTTCATTTATAATTGTTGAATCTTTTTTTTATATCTGCATGTGATTATAGACGGAAAAAGGATAAATTTTTATTTTAAACATTATATTTATATATTAATTTTGTAACATTCCTTATGAAAATGCAGGAAAACCACAAAGTTAGTAACTGCCTTTAAACCACAAAACATCCGTAAAAACAATAGAACATCCTGAAAACAGATAAAATAGACAGAAACTAACTAAAACATCAGACATCAAATAATAAAAAATTGACAGCAGGATTCTATTTAAATGTCTTTGATGTTTGAAGTTTAAGGTTATGTTTAAAGGAAATAAACTCGCGGAAACACACAGCCTAAATAAACACACTAGTTGTAGTTGCTAAACTAAATTTTACAGTTTTGTTTTATAAAGCATTGGCGGAAAAAAAAATTCAATTCAATGTGAAATACATTGTTAAGCGTCACTTGACGTGCCCCTGATGAAGTATGAGATGACGACACATCAAACACTCTTATTTTTACAACCAACATAAATAACAATGTACTTTCAAGGACAGGTGTCAAGAGACTTGCAAACATACTTGTACAACAGGTACTTTTGCTAACCTCTCGTTAATTTAACACAAAAGGGTCCACTAATTTATTGACAAATGGTATTATTTATTTATGCTTTCTTCAGAACACAAAAAGAAAATATAAAAAAAAGAACATGGGAGATTTATGGATACGAGAGAGAGAGAGAGAGAGAGAGAGAGAGAGAGAGAGAGAGAGAGAGAGAGAGAGAGAGACTCAAAGTTAATAGTTTATCATCCTACATAATATATAGTTAAAATTATCAACATAAAAAAATATTTGATTTATCATTTTTGCTGTTAATTTTTATTTTACGATTCAATATATTTTGTTTAAATCTTTGTTTATTTTGTTTACTTTTTTCATAAATTTGTGATATTCTATAAAAAGAATGAAATAAAATAACACCAATGCTATATAGGCGCAGTACAAAAAAATTTAATAAAAAAAAAATCTATAATGTATTGTACTCCCATAAGCAGATAGGCAATAGGCATATATATAATCCACAAAATATATTTTATTATATTATATAATTTTGTATTTTATAACAGAGATTTAGATGTATGCAAAAAATATTATTAATTCATCATTGTAAGTCTGCAGCTGTAAGAAAGTCTTATGGAAGTATTATTCTTGTAAAGGAAAGGGCTGATAAAATTTGAAAATTAGTTTACATTTATAGTTTCACTTGATCTTCCTATTTGCTGATTGCACATTACTGTAAAAAAAAAAAAAAAAATAGACAAAAACAACAACAAATAATATATCGTATCAATACCAACCAAAAAATTTTAATTAAAATTTCTTCAATCGAAGAAATCTTAAACACAGAGAAAATGCAACTCAAATCTAAAAAAAAAATAAAATGAAAAAAAATAAATAAAATATAATAAAACATAACAATCCAACAAATTTAAATTGTATTGATAACGATTTAGTATAGATAGGTAAGAGTAATGTGGCAAATGTTAATACAGAAGATATGATATGTACTTCTTATCAAATTCAATATGTTAAATACAAAGATCAAAAGAGATTATTACATTTCAAACAGTGGAACAATTTTCTCTTATTCAACGTACGTAGACAAATACGAAGTACGTCTAGTAAAGCTATGTGAGATAAAAATGTATATAATTCTACTTTGCTTACATTTGCATATTATCAGCTCAGATAAATTGCTCGTCAACATTGTTCACTTTACACTGCCAGTGATATATGATCATCTTATCCATGACTTTGCCTAGCATCATGAGTATCATAAATAAATAAATAAATAATGGACTTTATTGTTCAAACAACAAATTAGCAGCAGATGAAATATACATATTAAATTATTGAAAATTGAACAACAGGCCGCAGTCAGGACAATATCTATAGGACATCAATATCTATAGGACAGTATCATGACTACAATCAATGTTTATCTAGAATTAAATTATGTTAATATTATTAAAAACAATTGTAATAAATTATTATACAACTTTAATTACTATTATTAATTTTTTTACATTGAACAATTTTATATATCATAATTATAATATTTATGTTTCAAATCAGAGAGCTGGAGCTCGTGACAAACGAACAAGATATAGGACAGTATATCAAACAAAAAGAAAGAAAGAAGCTATTATTATCACTACGTACAGCTATATGTAGTACTACATTATCACTTTTGTATACAGTATACACTCTTACATTTTGCACATGTTGAATATATTACGTTTATAGATAAGACTATAACAATTCCTTTTGCTAAAGTCACTTTCGCATTATAAGTTGAGCGAAATATTAAATCATTTTTTCACAATAGAATGAAGTACAAACACATAAACAGTACGTAATTATAACGATGCTGAATCAACGTGCCTTTATATAATTATATTTCCGGCACCATTACCTCATGAACCAAGCCCATTTTATTCAAATAAAATTACATCTTATTCATAATACACGTCTTTGTTAAAATGCTTTGCTTGTAAAGAGTTTTTTTTTCTTTTTAACAGCGATTTTTTTTTCTTCAATACACAATGTCGTATTTTAACAATGCTTTTGTGCGGTTGTGTATATAGTACAGTTTATGAATTCTCATACCATATTTAATAAAGAAATTAAATATCATGTATTTTCTCTTAATTTCTTTTAATTTTCATCTTAAGGTCAAATTCAATATTGAATAACATTGACCTTGTATATCTTGTTTCTTTAATTATTAATTAAAGAATTAATTAATTAAAGAATTAAATAATTATTAATTATCTCTCATTATAGCACAACTTCTTTAATTTTGACACCTCTTATATGTATATAAGAAATCTTAATTTACATCAAATTTCACAGTGAAAATGTATTTAAAAAAAAATTTAATTGCTATAAATTTGCTACCCACGAAATAACATTATATTTACTTGCGACGATAACATCTTGAAAATGACAAAGTATTAAAATTCTAGTCTCGCATTTATTGACAGTCATAAGGTAAAACCGTAAAGGTCATCTACAGCATACTTTCAAAAACATATTTTACAGGATAAATAATAAAAGTAAATGTATTTAAATTTGCTAGTATATAGTAATTGGAAATTAAATTCCTTGAGTGAAAGTAATCACTATAAAAACAAAATATTATTTTATTGTAATTTAAAAAACGATCAGTTGAAAAAATATTATGCCTGAGCATTTAATGATTTTAATCTCTTAAAATAATGTATCGGAAACTTAAATGCAAGATTACACTGATGTAAAATGCAATACAATATATAAATTTCAATACAAAATAATGTTAATAAGTGCTTCAATTTTTATTTCATAATAAGTTCTCTTACTACAGTAATACACACCATCTCTGGTTTTAAGTAGTGTGCTTTCAGTTATTTCGTTACAGAAGAAATATAAATGCGGTGTATGTATAGTTAGCACTTTACGATCACAATTATAAATGTAATAATATATAATATGACTCTTCTCATAACATACAATCTTCGACGAATTTGTCTTGAAATTGAGATAATATACTTTGTTTTCCCATTTATTATTATAGTAATTTTTGTATGTACTTATTTGTACAAAAAAAAATACTTTTTTTTCCATCTTTGAAAGACTACTTTGTAAACCATGGGTAGACGAGACGAGACTGTATTGATAACTACATGCAGATACTATATTTATATTGCACTATGCTTCAATAAAGCTAAGTACACAAAGTACTTATACTATATGTTTACGATAAAAAAGAAGCAATAAAAAGTCTGTTTAAATAAAACAGTATGACGAAGAAATAGGTATTTGCATAATTTGCAATTTATTTTATCAGTGTTATATCATATATTTTAATTCAAATTTCCTTGTGTGGAATAGACATGTGTATTATGTGCAAAAATAATTTTAAAATAACGCTCTAAAAACAATTACATTTCAATAAATATAAAATATAAATTAATTACTCCAATTTAAAATTGAGTTATATAAAACATTACATTTCGATTTTAATTAGTGCTATATATGGCTGATCTTAGCTTGAAAAAAAAAATAGAAGATTGAATTTCAAAAGCAATGAAAACACAACAATGGTTTTATATTTATTGCAGACTAATTGTTTTTAATAGTTTTCCATGAATGATCATTATCTTTTTTAGAAACAATAAAAATTGAAACCTTCTTATAGCAGAAAAGTAATTGTTTAAATTAACGGAACTGGAATTGAAATAATAATATTATTATTACACTCTGTCCAACCTTAAAACTTTATTTCGAACACTTAAAATACTCAAACAACAAAAACATATCGCTATATACACGTTTCTTTTCACTTTAATGCATTTTTTTATTTCTTAATTAAAAATACATTAAAAATAATGAAAGAATGGAATGAATATAATAAGAGGAGGAGAGAGACAGAGAGACAGAGACAGAAAACGCATGACATTTTCTGTTCAAACTTTTAGTTATACACGGACAAAAATAATTACGTAATAACTATGCTAGCTCATTTTTAACACAATTTATTCAATAGGACATAATTTATGCTATATTGCACAATAGTTATGTTATATAGCATAAATATTATGTTTTACAGCATAATTATTTATGTTGTTACAATTTAGCATCAATTATTCTAGAATGACATAAATGCAGCATAAATTACGTAATTTATTCTTTCCGTGTACAATATTTGAAATATTATTTTATCGTCTTTAAAAACAATAAACTTTACGAGTACTTACTTAAGTTATACATAATATGCTCAACATAATTTAGTTATATAAAATAATTATGCAAAGTAAACTTTAAATTTTACTTTTAGATCAGGAAGTTACGAGTTCTAAATATATAGACATCGGAAAAGTAAAATATTATATGTGCGGTTATATACTGTATATTGTAAAAATAGAATCTTTTAAATTTTGCATGTTCACATCGCCTACTCCTATAACAGTACCTAACCTATAAAATATGCTTTCCATATGGAAAATGTTGTTTGAGCTCAACTGCTTAAAATTGTTTTGAGTTACACGCTTATATGTAATAAAGTTACAGTACACATTACACATGTTATAATATAATATATTGTAAGTCCTTGGTACACTTGAAAGCCTCATTTAAAGTGAGTTAATGTTTTTATACTTTTGCTCATGGGCATTTACTATATTTTCGTCAAATGTAAATATACAGCACAATTTTATTGTGCACTTAAGTTTTATTGTATAAACTCTTTTTTTTTTTTTTTTTTTTTTTTCATTGGAATATAATAGACCTACATTATACTGAACAATAAATAACAAAAATCAATCATAATTTTAAATAAAATTTTGAAATTTATTGGTACATGTTTTGAAATAAATTTATTGTATAGTTAGTATAATGAATAATGACAAAATATTATTTAGGTATCTATACATGTCATTTTTTGTTTCTCGATTGACGTTAAATTATTGTGGTCACGATGAAATTATTGCTGGTTTATGTAATTGGTGTATAATATATATATATAATATATATATATATATATATAAAACGACGTAAACATTCAAGAACAATAACATAACAATTGGTAATACCCGCACGATATAGCTACATATTATATTTTGTTTGTTTTTTCAAACCATGCACAATTTTTCAGAAATATATAAAAGTTATAGTTACTTTATACAATTTTTATTTTTTTCATTTTTCAATGGTCTATATAAATTTATTCCTACAAATTGTTAAAAAAAAAAAAACGAAGCTTCATTGAAAAAAAAATTACTGTATTATATTTTTATTTTTAGATTCAACTATTATAAAAGCTTCAAAAAAATATTACACGAATGGCTGGCTCTCTTAAAGTTATCAAAGTCGTTATTTCTTTTTACATTATCATATTATACTCTGATAAGACGGAGCCTAACATCTATGTCTTAAAAAAAAAAAAAAAAAAAAAAAAACGAGCGACGCGACGACTTTAGTTAGTGTCGTATATTTAATAATTAGTAATTCTATAAATTTACATAAATTTAAAATAATAATATATTAAAGTATATACTTCAATGACGATCATGTAGGTTAGGTATATTATAATACAATGAATTGTTGTATTCAAAATTTTAATATTATAATTATGCTGTAGTAATATTATATAGAAATAAGAATGTCGTCATATACAGTATTATTTCATAACTTGGCCAAAGATCGTGTCCTATACACGATTGTTTATCTATAAATCCTCACACCAAATGCGGGCAAGTCAAAAATATGACTTTAATAACGTAATACATTGTGACCTTTACTTAATGATTGTGTACTGTACTGTCTCAATTATTGGGACATTATAAATGCAAATATCTTAATATATAACTACACAACTAATTTTATTATAATAAATTCTTGTTTTAAGGTTTTGAAAGTATTTAGTAAATTATTACGTTTAAAATATATAATATTAAATAAATAAATAATTAAAATATACTGTACACACGGGTAAAACCCTTATAAAATTTTCTCCTGCTTCAAGGCAAAAAATAATTCAAACAATAAAAATGTGGAATTTGTTATGAAAGCACTTGAAAGATTTTTCACCTTGAAAAATATATGTATCTTTTAATTCAATTATATATATAAAAGAAATATGAAAATATTCTATAATTTTTCTCTACTTCAAGAAGATAGAGAGATAGAGATACACGTCATACACCAGTATAATAGAAAGCCATGAAACATGAGTTGAAAACTTATAATTATTAGTTCAATTAATTTGAAGATTAAATGACTATGTGACGTAATCATAAACATGCATGATGTGATTACTAAGGCAGATAGCTTCACCTCAGAATGTCGGTATATGTCAAGAATCGAGACACTTTAACAAGACCTTGACATTTTCACGTTCAATTTGCTTTTGCTACAAATATGTTGAAAAAATGTATAAATTTATTACCGTATAAGAAAAATGCAATAATGTTTGTATGCATGTGGAATTCAATTCTTAGATTTTTTTTTTTTTTTCATACAGTTTCGTTATAAACTCTACACAACATTTTGTAAGCTAAAATGTATAATATTCTATTAGTTATTATACAACAAATTAAATACTCATTTTCATTTGTTTTTCTAAACGATCATGTATAAATAAATTCTTTTCTAAAAAATAATAATAAAACGCTCTTTCTTTTTTCTCCCAACATCGACAAAACCAACGCTGATTTATTTATGTTTTTAATTAAAGGTCAATGAGTTCATCACATATATATGAAGTGTTTCTATATTTTTGTTGATGACGTCTTATTGTTAGTAATATTGAAAAAAAAAACATGTTTCTTTAAACAAAATAATACATAACATTTAACACCTATAAAATTTACAACGTGTTACATGTAACCTTGTACAGATATTTTTATTTTCTTCTGCAATTTCAAAAAAATTCAGGTTGCGACTCCGGTTTTGGCTTGGAAATGGCTACTCGACTCGATGCAATGGGTGCAACAGTGTTTGCATGTGTTCTTAACCCTAAGTCAGCGGGTATCGTCCAGTTGACTGCTACTGCATCAGAACGTCTTACCATCATCCCTATGAATGTGACAAGTGACAAAGATGTAGCTAACGCAGTTAGTATAGTTACTGAAAAAATTGGCAATAAAAGTAAGACAATTATAACACAAAATTAAAAAAATTATATATATATATATATATATATATATATATATATATATATATATATATATATATATGTTAACCCCACATAATTTGTTTTAGAACTTCAGGCCGTGGTGAACAATGCAGGAGTATCTGCAGTAACTGAGGTTGAATGGTGTCCAGTTGACACGTATCGTCAAGTACTTGAAGTTAACGCATTGGGTCCAATTCGAGTAACGCAAGCTTTTTTGCCACTTCTCCGTGGGCGCAGTGAAGGGGGACGAGTAATTATAGTTGCCAGTCTTGCAGGTCAGTACTAAAAAAATAATAATAATAAAGAAAAAAAGAAAAAAAAAGTTGATTATTAATATTATTTTTTTAAATCAGGTCGCTACACTTTTCCTGGATTTACGGCATATTCGATGTCCAAGTGCGCAGTTGTCTCGTTTGCTGATGGACTGCGTCGTGAGATGCGCAAGTGGTCAATATCTGTACATACAGTAGAACCAACACTCTACAAGTACGTTATATATTAATTGCTTCTTATAATTCACTGGCAATTTAAATTAGATTATCATCTTTATTCGAAAACGTAAAATAATATGTATACATTTTTGAAAGGCGAAGTTTTATATATAGACCTGACATCATGTATTTGTATAATATAACTTGTGTGCCCACTCTTAAAAATTATAATATATATACATACATACATACATATATATATATATATACGCGATTTATATCCAATAAATGTAAATTATAATCGTACAGTACATAGTCGATTAATTCACATTAAAGAAGTAAAATATACAAGAGGTCTATTTAATATTAATGCTCCCACTTAAAAGTTAAAAATCCCATGACAAAAATACACGGAAGCTTTAATCATGGGAGAAAATCAGATAAATTTTAAAAATGCATTATATATTATATATATATATATATATATATATATATATATATATATATATATATATATATATATATATATATATATATATATATATATATATATATATATATACTTTATCATGAATTTTTTTGACAAAAATTATTCTTACAATTGTAGAACTCCACTCTCTGCAACCGAGCAAATCCAATGCATGATGCAAAAACATTGGGACCGAAGTCCAGACACCATTAAAACTACCTATGGCGAGGAGTACTTCGAGGCCTTCAAGGTAACTTTTCATCCACGCATGTTACGTCTTTAAAAAAAAAATTGCTGTGGATATAATTATTCAAGTATGACGTCAATTCTGTCAGAAAAAAAAACTTTTTTTTTCATGTGTATTTTGTTGTTCGATAGGCTAAAATTTTGTTACAACTTCAACGCGCCAAGCCTCCCTCTCAAATAACTGAGGTCGTAGATGACATGATTGACGCTGTGTTTGGATTGGAGCCCAAGGTACGACAATTTTTTTTATATATTATGTATAATTAGGTGAATTTTCCTTGATATAAAAAATATATAAACAAACCTTTCTTTTTTGTCGTACATTATGTCAAGACAGAGACACACACACACGCACAAATTTACATCCCGGCTATATAGTTATATATACTCATTATGGTTTTGTAATGAATAGTTTGTAAACAATAAATTTTCTCATGAATTTTCTTTAATATAATATAAAAATCCGTATTTGGTGGTTAAAAAATATATTTCATAGACACGGTTCTATTTTTCCATCAAGATATAATACCATATATAAACGAAAATAAAAGTATTTTCTAATCATCATTATTTCTTTAATTGGTACAAAATGAGCTAGACTTACTATATGATTAATAAAGTAATAGTAGTACAAGCATATTCAATTTTAACCTTTTACAATAATGTCCGAAATAAGATAATATAACATCAAAATAAATTTTATTTTTTAAATTTTGTGGTCATATATATTTTCTATTTCAGATGCGGTATGTTCCCAATGTGGCTGCACAATTTCGTGCTCAACTGATCACAGCAATGCCAATGCCACTTCAAGATTACTTATTATGTCAGGCACAACCAAGTACTCCTCCGGCTGCAAGTAGGTTGAATATAAAATAAATCAATCAATCGATCGATCAATTGATAAGCAAATAAATTCTATAATGAATAGCTATGAGTTATGATCGACGCAAGAATATACATAATAAACGTAATATAATTTATATTACGTTTATTATGTATATATATTCTTGCGTCGATCATAACTAATAGCTATTCATTTCAAATATAATATGTATTGATTCTGATTCGATGAGGAAAATTGATGCATGCGTCATCCATAGCTGGTATATTCATTACAATAATCCTGAAATTTTGTTACAATTTCCGCAGTCACCAAAAGGAACGTCGCTACAACTGCCATGAGGCGTTTAAGCAACGACCGCGGTACCGGGCGTAAAACACTACAGCGCCTGCGATCAGTTCCTACATGGTTCTTGCGCCACAATAGCCAGGACGAGAACAAACCACCAGCGGGCAACTTTTTTCAATACCCAGATACCATCCCGAAACAACCCAGCACCGAAGTCATCAACAATAAATCTGATAATCCACCATCGCAACAAGAAATTGAGCAAGTTTCATTGAATAACCAAACGGAGGAGTAGTAATAATATTATAACTATCTATATATATTCATATATTTACAGAGCATAAAAAAAATTAATACCAAAGTTTTACAAATATAGAAACTACCAAAAACTGATATACATGAAGGAAAAAAAGTTCAAAATTATAATACTATATTTCAACTGTGGAATACATTTTTACAAAGTTTTTTTTATGTATATTTTTTTTTATCTTACATTATGATTTATGATGTACCTGAATTTTTTGTTTTGAAAACACTTATGTCTTCTTATATACCATGGATATATAGATGTATACCTTTACCTATGCGTGTGCCATACTGTATGTCCATAGGGCTAAAAGTAGATTTGATGTACCGGCCGCAGTTTTATCTAACACTGAGCGCGTGTAACGATTTTTTGGGGGGAAATGCGATCATGGGGGGCCACTAAAGCGACATTATTATGTTAAATAAATTAGAACTACAAGCACATAATTAACTGGAAGCGAAAGATAGCAAAAAGGATTGAAATATATTGTTTTAAAAAAAAGTCATTCTTTCTTATTAAATTTACATCTTTAAATTTTGATAAATATTGAATTTTTACACAAAATCGGGAACGACAGCTTAAATTTACAAAAGGTTATTTTTAATTTTCAAGAGAAAGTTCAGGGGAAACTGCATACTACGGGATTAAGTAAGCTGAAATTTTTATGATGCATTATTTATTAGTTAATATTTTATATTGAATAGATTTTGTCGCAGATTATAGATCTGCCCTGCATGTGTCGTAAATATAATATTTCTGGAAAAATAATAAAATTGGATTAGAAATTAATCAATTTAATTTACAAACTAATTTTAAATTTAAAAGAATATAATTTTTTTAGACTCGTTCATAGTAATGGTTTTACTATGGACTCGTTTCAATTGTATAAGTTTGTTTTTTTCCAAACAAATAAAATTTATTATACAGTATAAATATATGCTCAACAATTTTTATTTATATATTTTTTTATTTGAATACATTTATAATAAGTAAATGCAAAGAAGAAAAGAAGAACAATAAATAAATAAATGAAAATATTTATATTTCTGATTTTTTTTTTTTGTGGATTTTAACTGAAACATTAATTTTAGATAGCGAATTAATCCTTTTTTAATGCTTTTCACCTAAAAATTACTGCAAAAATGTTGATACCGATTTTTAAATTTTACCTTAAATTGGCCCCTGGTAATGTATGTCTAGCCTCCATATGGAAAACGTGCATTATGGGCATTATGGCCAAGATCCTATCTTCTGTACAAAGCACTTTTCGTCCAAATTGTATGAGTTGCAAATGTAAAATTTTCAATATCAGAATTGAAATGAGAATTTATAATAGGAATTAGAAACTGAGTGGAGATAACTTATTTTGAGACTAAAAAAAAAAAAAAAAAAAAAAAAAAAAAAAAAAAAAAAAAGCTCCTGAATAACTGAATAAATAAATAAAAACAAACCAATTATATTTAAGAGCCAAGTTCTGTGTTCTTATTTTAATTTTTTTATATCCAATGTAGCTAAATATTATAATAATGTTGGGCAAATAATCATGGATTGAGAAAGATTTTTTTTATATTTTTTTATGTAATTTAAAAATATCCGCAAAAATTAATTGCAGGCTGTCAAAGAACCTGCTAACTTTAAGCCCTGACAATGTCTTAAAACTGACCTTTTAAAAGAAAATTAAGATTTTTTTTCTACAACTTCTGAAAATTTGGTACAATAGGTAATCTCTAATAAGATCATTAGCACTATTTTTACCTGCTCAGCATAGATACTATTTATACGTTAAATAACATTTACTTATTAAAATGACTATCATATTATAGTAATGAGTATCCGAATTAGAAAGTTGTGGAGCTCAATCACTATGATATCATAGGTTAAAGAGTAATGCTGTTGGCTTACCCTAAAAACAATGTATATATCTAAGATTATGTAACGTACAGTACAGTACATACAATTGTGATAATGTATTTTATCATTCAAAGTGTGTATTTTTCTCATAAGAGCAATATTGCTAATTTAGCATGAGTTTTTGAGTATATTATCACAATTGTGTGTCGTGTACAATTCATATAGTATCATGATTATGTATTATGCTTGTACTTATTAATTATTAAGTCTTTTAAGTGTGAAAATCCACTGTAAAGACTATTTCTTGCCAAAGGCCAAAGGGGTTTATTTAAATTGTATAATGAAGAATATAAGCATTGAACAATTATTGTCTGTGTCTGTATAGTGGAATGTAGGTATAGTTATTTATGTACACCCAACAAATAATAAATGTTAACACTGTAATATGTAAACAATTAAGGAAAAGATAGGAGAAACCAACAAGTGCCTTACCACAATGCGAGGTCTGTAGCTTGGGGAAAGTCTTGATGGCACAGGCTACACAAATATTTACACCTTTACTATGATATGTTTTGAAGGCAACAGCTCTTTTCTTCAGTTGCTTAGAGTATAGACTACCCAATGATACTCTAAGCAACTGAAGCGATTTGAAACGTCTTAGTAAACTTGTAAATATTTGTGTAACCTGGTCCATCCAGACTTTCACCAAGCTACGGACCTCATCGTGGTAAGGAACTTGTTTGTTTCTCCTTTCTTTTCTTTGGTTACATATTCAAACCAAAATCATTTAACCTTTCCTAATTAATTAATACATTAACATTGTAATATAATTAATAAAAACAAATAACCATCACCTCGCCTCCTAGCAAAATAGTCACAAAGTTTTAGGTAGTGATAGGGTGCAAGCATCTTGATAAGCTCATGCAGTGCATGCAATAGCCTCCCACATCAAGTGTGCATTTATAAAATCAAATAATAATAATAAAGTCTAATATACTAATATACTACAAAATCTAGTATATTAGGACAGCATAGAATTAATATTATATAACAATTATTATTAATCTCATTTGTATACAAAAAAAAAATGTACTGTACCGACAGGAATTGAATAACCTGCAATACATTATCCTTATGGGAATATGAAAAAAACGGCAACATAGCTATTTCTAAGAAAAATAAAAGTCCCCTCCTCTACTTCTCCTCATCTCTTTTAGGTAAAATATCTCACCAGACTTGATGCATGCTGTATGTGATATATTTTGTTGACAATTTTGTTCTTTCTATCTGAATATTATTCAAAAAATAAAATATTTGAAAAGTTATATAAATAAAATATTACGATAAAAAAATATACACAATGAAATAATTTTAAACAATAGTTGGTGAATCAAATGAACTAATAAATCTCTGGATATTAAAATTATTTTGAATTAAATGTAATAATGCAATTGAAATATTTCATAGTCTTTATGTAGTGTTATAAATTGTATACCTAAATTGCGATGTGTTGTTGCAGCTAATGCAGGACACACTTCGCTACTAGAAGTAGAATGCTGTTCAAGTTATTATCATTACGTCGCGAGAAGAATTTGTAACTCGTATTCATGGTATATTTTTTTAGGTTGCAATTTTAGAAGATACACTTGCACTTTCTTAAAAAAAAAAAAAAAAATACTATACCATCGATTTTAGTGATTATTTTGTGATAAATATATATATATATATATATGTCAAATTTATTTTTAAACACGTAAAACAAAAGTTTAAATTATATTACTTTACTAATTATAAGTCAATGATAAATAAAATTCAGTTATATCAGAAATCATAATATTATAATGCTTCACGTGTCTTTTTATTTCCCTAATAACCACAATATTTATATTATATCAAAATATATAATATTATAACATAAATATGTTGCAAACATTGTAACATCAGTCAATATGTATTTATTATAGAGATCAAGTTTTTGGTTGTTTACTAAACGTGGTGAGCGTCGACTTGGTCAAGAAATAAGACAGGATGTGTTTGATATTACAGATAACAGGTATGAGGGGAATAGAGCGCTGAAATAACAGACAGTAGAACGGGCATACAGTGTTGCTTTTCGTTCTATTGTTGTGCAGGTTATTCAATTCCTGTCGGTACATATTATGCTTATTAATTTAGTATTAATTTGTGTGAGTATTATATACTTTTTTCCTACATTTAACTTCATTTAGATTTTAAATTAATGCACAAAAAAAGTTTATGTAATCATATGAGTCATACATTTAAACTATTATTTTATTGACTCAGATAATATAAGACCCATTATTTATTTATAATGGGCCACTTGCAATGAACAAATCATTTCAAATGAATTTAAACATTTAAATCATTATCATAAATATGTTACAACAATAAAAAAAATATCATTGCAAGTGGTCCATTGTTAATCATATTTTCAAATCAAATGTTTTAAATTGATATGTATGAAAGATAATTATTATAATATGTACACAATAAAATATATATTTTGTCATTTACTACCTTTGTCAGCATTTTATCAAATGCAATATTTTTGTACATCATTCTATAAATAAAAATGCTATAATTTTAAAAATAAAACTTAACAATTTTATTTTACTGAAAATTTTTACATCTGTTTTCTATGCGATTTTCTAGCAATCACAAAATCAAACATTGGGTAAACATGTTAAAAATTTGCACAGTGCAGCGCGTCAATCTGATTTTTTAATATTTATCTCTAAAAACATTTTTATTGTGGTTTAGCATAGTGCCAATTTAAGGAAAAACCATAGCGGTTAGAATCAATAATAATAATAAAAAAAATTGATAGAATTAACAGCAAGGGCCTTACCCCAGTAGAAGTTCTATGGAAAGGTTGAGGTCTCACGTGGCACGTGGTCTTTCGTCATAATATATTAATGACTTTAAATTCTGTGCCACGTGAGACCTCGACTTCTCCATAGAACTTCTACTTGGTAAGGCCCTTGCTGGTAATTCTTTCCTTTCTTCATCATATCCTTTTCTTTAACATAGTGGAAATTTTATCAGTTGTTTTTTACTTAGCAGTTTTTATTAATTGCAATTTTAGTGTAGAGCTTATTTTACTTTACTGTATATAAAGTGCAATATTTTAAAAATATATTTAATATTTTTTCTATTCAACGTGAATTAAAAATAAGCATCACTTAATTATGCTTTTGTTTAAGTCTATCACAAAGAAAAAAATATTTACAAGTTATTTATTTTACATATTTATACATGATCATAGAGTAGGGCAAGGATTATAACAGCAAAATGTTGTTACGGAATAATCAAGATAATGTTGTGATGTTATAATTTTAGCAACAAAGCATGCAATTAATTTTTTTTTTACTAAACTTAAACTAATATAAACAAATATTAAAATCTAAATTAAGTCGTGGAAGTAGTCGTGGAAGTAGAGCCCGTAAAACCAGGCAAATGCCTTTTAAAGAAAACTCTTGCTTTTGTATGTAAACTGATTGCAGAGGTGCACCAATCTCATAAAATGAGACTAAAAAAACGTTGTTCTTTTTCTTCTTTTTTTTGTGGGGGGTCAGGGGCATTATTTTTTTTTACATGAAACTTTAATTTTTTTTTTAAAAAATGTTTGAATTTATTATTATGTATAGGCTATATAATATAAATATGGTATAGCTTTAAAAATGGCCTTTTTTTGCGGGCTCTAATTATAAGATACAATTACATTTTTCCAATCTGTTAAATTTGATTTCCTAGCTAGTTCAGTTACATTATTTACATACCATACTGAAGTGAAGTATTCCAAAATTGTTGTTTCTAAGACACCATTTCTTTGCTTTTTAGCTTAAATAATTTACAACACTAAATCTTCCAGCAAAAGAGCTAACAACTGTACAACGCAGCGCAGTCTCATAACTACTGGGCAACTATAGCTGTTACTACACTGGTCTCCTTCTCTTGTCCACTGTGTTTCTTGCTGATCAGGAGTAAAGCCAAGAGAGCAGGCAGGTGGATTAAAGAGTATCTGAACAGCTTACGAGAACTCTTGCTGTCAGAATCCTTATAGAAACGCCATGCTGAAAATAATAAGTAGTAAATTTAGCACGATGTTTTAAATTTATTAAGATACTACAAATTTAGTTAACAAGTTTTCAGTAAACAAAATTATGTCACAGTAAAAACTCAGTTTATATTTTACAATATTTTTTAGACTACAGTAGTTAACACTGCATGTTGAAATAAAACTGTTTTTACTTATAACATTATCATTCACTGTAAAAATAATTCATATAAAAATTATTAATTTAAATTTTTTGTCAACATAGTTATGTAAATAACAGTGTGAACTAGCCTTTACAGGTAATTTAGCTTCAAGTTCATAATTAAAAAGAATAATTATAATTTATGTGACTTGTTTGTCATGTGTCATGTAGATAGATTATGAAAAATTGGGGAATGGGAGATAGAAATGAGAAAAATTTCTAACTCAAACGAAAGGGATTTTATGTTGTATGTACTGTTGCTCATATTGCTCCATAGAAATGGCTATAGATGAGGTGCTGGACATGACAGTGTGCTATGTGCAATACTGATGCCATTTAAACCAATTTGCAAGCCAAAATTCATTTTTATGAAGCTCGCTTTCTACAGAGCAATATTAGCATCCCTTTCAGCCTGGTTTAGAAATTTATCTCTGTCACTGTGTCCCTCTCAATGTATGCTCATTACTGTCTCCCATTTCCCAATTTTTCCTAATCTATATATTATATGTGTTTTTCTATCAAATCTTTAAGTGTACATAACTTAAAACTCATGTTTTAAAAATTACCTAAGTACACCAAATAAGCATTTACAGGTACACTATCAATGGCAAAGGTCCATGTTGTCACATCCATCAAAGGTGCAGCACAGGATAATGCCATGATGGCAACACTGTATCGAAGTGCAGTAAGACGACACAGGGCTGTAAAAAACAAAACAATTATCATATATTGACCTAGACATATGGACCTTTTTTGTCTTGCAACATGTCGTCAATGAAGATTGTCCAAAAAAAAAAAAAAAAAAAAATCACATGATGCATGTCATTGTTGAAATATACGAGAGTATTACCTTTTAAGTTTTTTTGACCAATTTAAGTTACAATATTTTGGGCGTTATAAGTAAAAAAAAAAAAGAAAAAAAAAAGTTTTCTTAAAACACGTGAAGGTGAATCATTATGCCCTCATCAGTAGTTTTCTCAATAAACCCCAAGAGTATCACTCCTCAATGCTAAATGATAGGGAATCAGTAGCAGTTCCATGATATATTGTTATAATTTTTTTTTTTAATAAATTCAAAGCTGTCAAATATAACTTTAATCTCTCTCTTCAAATTAAAGTGAATGCAACCTTTCTTTTTTTTTTTTTTTTTTAATGGCTTGTTACTAAAATGTAGTTTATATCTGGTGACCTAATTTCTTGTCTTATCTTTTATATAAATCAAATCACACAGTGTGTTACACTGTATAATATGTATTTTACATTACCTGGATGAGTAACAGACATCATACGATATCCTGCTCGGGAGTAGTCAGGCCTCAGGTTCCACGAGAGAGCATTGAAATGTGGAAATTGCCAAGCATAAAGCAGACCTGCTAGCAACCAGGCACCCATACCCAGCTCTCCAGTGCATGCTGTCCAGCCCATCACAGGGGGCAATGCACCAACTGTAACACAAGAAATCATGAAGATGAAGAGTATTCTTTCATTTCTGTGGAGAGAAACAGAAATAAAATTTACCAAGATGATAACTACTGCCAAAGAAAGTATCCCTTTTACTAACAAGAAACACCATTCTTTTAGTTTTACTTTTTTATGTATCATAATATAAAATGTCTTACACATGTATCTATGCTAGAAAATTTATCCCAAGTTCCATTATCTTTTATCTGTGCATAAATTAGAGAATGATTGCGTTTATTCATTAATGTTCAATTTGACACAATCTTAACTTTCAATGTGCTGCTTTTTTTTTTTTTTTTTTTTTATCTATAGGCCTATATATTTTTTAAACATCATATCAATGTTGTTGCGAACAAAATGTTTATCTCATTTTTTGTCACGGGAAACAAAATATCTATCTCGTATTTTGTCACGCATAGCAAAATGTCTATCTTGTTTCTTGTCACGTTAAGCAAAATGTATATCTGACAAAATAAGAGATAGACATTTTGCTTAACGTGTTAAAAAACGAGATAGCCATTTTGTTCACAACAACATCGATATATACTGGTAATTAATAATAGGGAATGAAAGTTTTTGAAATGCCTCATCAATATCAGCTTTCAATGTTTTTTTGTTCTAAATAAAATACAGTACATACCTATTGAGCCTACCCAAGTGTTGAGTATACTAACACGTTTTAAAGGTGTGTATACAGCAGTATACAATAATAAATTAGTGGCCCCCAGAGCACACGTGATGCCATTTACACCAAAGTAAAGCATAGACAGACCAATTGAGGTTGCAGCCAGCGCAAACCCCACTGCATGTAAAGGACTGTAAAAGAAAAAAAAATTATAATTTGGAAAAACTGAATTTAAATTAAGTTATACATTACCTAAGTCCTTGAAGAACAAGCACTCTACTTTTAGTACGTGCCATTTGAGCATCAAATGGTACCTCAAGAAATTGGTTGATGGAGTTTGCAGCACATGACGTGAGACCAGTGCCAACAACTGCACATAATAAGGACTGGAGTTGTAGTGGTGCTGGTGCTAGTACGTAGCCTGCTACTGTGGTGATCACGACTAGACCTGAATGGATAATGAAGTCTCTGTTATTTTTGCACGTTCAAAAATATACTAAACATCTTAGTATAGGGTCAGAATTCCTCATCTCACACAGTATAACACCCTCATCTGAAATTTTTAGTGAAAAAAATATATGTTATTGGGGACTGTCTAAAACCTATAAATATGAAGTTTTAGGTAAATCGGACCAAAACTGAAATTTTGGGGCGGGAAATTCAAAATTGAATAATTGAGATTTTGAGCTCGACTTAGTTTTTTCCCATAATTTGGTACGATGATATTTGGGAATTTTTATATTATATTTGGATACTATGGCAGTATACACATTACGTGAAACCAAAAAACTCGATTTTTCCTGTAACGATTTTTTAGGAAAAATCGTGGAAAATCGGCTGAAAAAGCATATTTTAGTTATTGTTTGGAGCCGTATTGCAGCGAAACTAATAAGAATTTTGAAACGTAAGTTTGCATATAGGTACCTGGGTATTTGTGCTTACTAAAAATTTTAATAATATTTTTCCAGTCACCTTTGTTGAATTTAGCGGGAATTTTGAATTTTGATAAAAATGAAAAAAAATGCAAAATACAAAAATGAATTACAAAAAAGTCTCCAAGTATTTTTTCAATTTTTTTAGCCTAAAATACTTCTACACTATTGTTCTAACATATGACAAAAAATCAGCCTGGCCTTTTAATTATTACTATTTTTTTTCTAATTTTGAAAATCGTAGTTTTTTCATCGGACGGCAAAAAGCTTCAGAGCTTACGGATGTATTTTATTTTCGATGTGCATGGTTCAAAACAACTTAAGCAACATTACAATATCACTTCAAAGTCATGATCTAACAAATTAACATAGATACTTATATTACACCCTCCCCCTCCCCCTACTTCTTATATATTTACAAAAAAACGTCACATTTCCAGAAATTAGGTAAGAAGTAGGAGGAGGGGGAGGGTGTAATATAGGTATCTATGTTAATTTGTTAGATCATGACTTTGAAGTGATATTGTAATGTTGCTTAAGTTGTTTTGAACCATGCACATCGAAAATAAAATACATCCGTAAGCTCTGAAGCTTTTTGCCGTCCGATGAAAAAACTACGATTTTCAAAATTAGAAAAAAAATAGTAATAATTAAAAGGCCAGGCTGATTTTTTGTCATATGTTAGAACTATAGTGTAGAAGTATTTTAGGCTAAAAAAATTGAAAAAATATTTGGAGACTTTTTTGTAATTCATTTTTGTATTTTACATTTTTTTCATTTTTATCAAAATTCAAAATTCCCGCTAAATTCAACAAAGGTGATTGGAAAAATATTATTAAAATTTTTAGTAAGCACAAATACCCAGGTACCTATATGCAAACTTACGTTTCAAAATTCTTATTAGTTTCGCTGCAATACGGCTCCAAACAATAACTAAAATATGCTTTTTCAGCCGATTTTCCACGATTTTTCCTAAAAAATCGTTACAGGAAAAATCGAGTTTTTTGGTTTCACGTAATGTGTATACTGCCATAGTATCCAAATATAATATAAAAATTCCCAAATATCATCGTACCAAATTATGGGAAAAAACTAAGTCGAGCTCAAAATCTCAATTATTCAATTTTGAATTTCCCGCCCCAAAATTTCAGTTTTGGTCCGATTTACCTAAAACTTCATATTTATAGGTTTTAGACAGTCCCCAATAACATATATTTTTTTCACTAAAAATTTCAGATGAGGGTGTTATACTGTGTGAGATGAGGAATTCTGGCCCTATAATATATGTACCTGTAAGTCTAATTTTAGACAATCTTAAATACTGTTTAGGGAGATTGCTAAGCTCCACTTTAACAGGAGTCCACTGGAGATCTCTAGCAGAAATAGCATCTGTGAGGTTGACTTTTAAACCTCCCTCGACTGCCGACTGACTTACATCTGGTAGCGGAGCAGGTTGCTGTAATATAAAAATGATTAAATAGTATACAATCACACGTTCTATACATGCTATATACACAGCTGCCGTCATATCAACTAACCTGAGGTGTCTGCAGCACAGCTGCTATAATTTTAGCATGATCTTTAGTGCTAGGAATAGTAGGGGTCAGTAATAGATGACCACGAGGACGAATAAATAAAGCTGGATTATGATCTGTTGGCACTTCACTTTGGTTTGATATGTCCACGATTGTGGCGGGCTGAGTTTTTATTGCTGTTTTGCTGCATCTCTAAAAACACACATACCATATAAAAAAAAATATTTATTTATGATCAATTTAACGACTTCAAAATAAAGATGAAAATTTCTTATCACATACCACTTGCATTAAAAAGCTGGATGTAGCATGTCGAGTTAAAAAAACAGACTTGCAGTAATTTAGTCCCCATTTCTGTCCAAATAATCTTGCTGGGCAAGTCATAATAAAATACAACCTGCTAAAGCAGGAGTCAATGCCAAAGTTTGGTCATCTAAAAACAAGATATAAAATATTTTATTACGTTCTAAAAACAACACATAAATATTATAGAACAAAACTAATTTTATGAAATACAAACAATTAAAGGTGCTGTTATACAACGTTACAAATAGGTAAAATTATGATAATGATCCTGCGCGCCCAAAGTCATGCGACTTGGGAAAAACGTAATTTTAGGTCATTTGGGCACATATTCACAGCTTACCTTTTATTGACTACAAAGGAGCTACGACTATAGTAAACGTACGTAATCTTAAGAACGGTAACTTTTATAAATATTGGGGAAGAAACTAAATAAACTGAGATTTCTATCGGTTTCTCTAAATGCTCTATAGCAGACGACAAAAACAGCTGAAGGTTGCAAAGGGATTTTTGCAAAACTTGAAGGCTTACGCCATCTCTTTTTTTATTTAACAAACATCATTATTTAGCCATTACAATTTCATTCATGTCAAACAGATCTATTTATAAAGCTAAACACAAATTTATCAATTAAATCACTTTCACTATTTGCATGCTTTTGATGAATTATGTAATTTGAGCAATAAAAAATTCCCCAGGTGAGGCTCGAACTCACAACCCCGGCATAGCTTAGATACTGTCGTATAAGTACCGTGCGCTAACCAATTGCGCCACTGGGGATACGACCGACAGAGGCACGCCAAGATATATACAATTGGAAGGACGTGTTGAGGTTGAAAATTTTAAAAAAAAAGTTGATGCATAAGTGCGGTATTATTAATTTCATCACTGCACAACAGTGTATTTTACGTTAAAATTGTGCTTTACATTATATTAAAATATATGTTTTAGAGCAATTTAAGCTAAATTAATGTTCAATAAATTCTATACTTTGTAAAATTATGAACTAAAATAAATAAATAATTTAATTAATTGGCACCATTAATGAGTCACAACGTGTATAAATGGATATAAAAATGTTACGAAGGTCCCACCGAGATTTGAACTCGGATCGCTGGATTCAAAGTCCAGAGTGCTAACCATTACACCATGGGACCTCTGATATTTTCAACCTATTACAAGTTGTATAATAATGATGCGCAATACTTTCGCGGAGCTTACGCCATCTGCCATGCATTCCTGAGTGATAAATACATTGTGGTGAGTATCGACACGTTCAAAAGTGTGATTGTTTTGTTGACACGGCTTTTTTGTTTGATGCTTTTATGGGTAAACTTTTTATTTAATTAATATTATTAATAACTACTCTGAATATGGATGCTACAATAAATAAAATTGCTTCTTTGTGGAAAGCGATAGAGGTAAATTATATACATAAAAAATGTATTAATACGAGGGAGATCACAGTCGCAATAATATATATGTTATACTTTAATTTTGCAGGATACTAATGTTAATTTAAATAAATGTCACAAAGTAATTGGAAAGAAGAGAAACCAAGATACATTAAAAACTGCCTTAAAAGGAATATTTAAGAAACGTACGCCTATGACGAGGTTGAATAATCAAGGTGGCAATGAGGTTCGTGGGTGAATCATATGCCGGCTGCACTGCACACATAAATTGAATGCATATTGTTTTTATTATCTTTTCCATGCATACGTATATACCATTTTTTTTTATAAAACTGATTTTATTTAATTATTTCAGAGCTTACTGTTTACCGCTGTGGCATTATTACGGAAGATAGAATCTCAATCTGCGTCCCAAAATATTCAGGTAAAAATATAAATTAAATATAGCTTTTGTATTATTTTTTTTTTTATCTTACGCGCGCCGCCTAGTATCTCGGCAACTCTTCGTGCTTGCGTGTTATGAGTGAAGTATAAAAATATAGTGCAGGGGCCAACGTGAAAAATGATTTGATGCGTACAAAAGTAAAATAATAATAAAAATGAAAAAAATTCTAGTAATATAAAAATACCAAGCAAAAATAAATAATGTCATTTGATAATATTATTTGTGAAGTGATTAATGTTATAATGATAAATGATATATAATACATATTTAATAATAAAAAATCATGCATAATATTTATTTTATATGTGATTTTAATATCATAATATTATACATATTTGTAAAATAAATTTGATTATGTAGGCTTAAACATTATTTTACGTAAGGTGGGTTTATGCCATGAGATTGCAGTAATTTTTATTTTCTCTGTTTATAGAAAAGAAAAGCTTTGTCAGAAGAATTGTTGGCTCGTGCTCAGGATATTTATCGTGTTGCACACTACTCTGACTTAGACGATTCGGCTCTAACTCCTCGTCAAAAGTCTACCGAAACAGTCCACAAACATCATGCCACGTTTCGACTGAATCACAAGCGGCAACACGATCGCATAAGGAATTCTTCTGATTTTCTCATTCCTCTGACTCCGGAAAATAAATATCCGCCAAAACAAAAAGTCACCATAAGCCCTGTGATTGAGGTACCAAATGGACACACCAAGTATCTAAGAAATCAGACAATCGATGATTCGAGATTTCAGTACAAAAACAACACCCATTTGAAAGAAACGACGTCACATCGACATGTAAGTGTACTGATTTTCTTATATTTTATTTTATAATACTCTGTTCTGAAATGGGCAAAACGTTGAATTTTTTCCTGTAAGTTATATAATACTACATAATATAAGAATTATTTATCAGCGCAATCACAGGATATTGAGGTTTAAAAAATTATAAATAGTGGAAATAGCAGTACTTCTTAAAAATAGAATCAATATTTTATCTATACTTATTATAATATATTATTTTTATAGGAAAAGCAAAAATTAAAAAAAAATAATAATAAAAAGAGGAGAATTCTAACGTATTACAAGCATTGCTATCTTTCTCCGTAACTAAATATTATATATTGCTTTTTAATTCTATTAGGGACTTAAAATGATGCACAGTGTGGTAATATGTGACTAAAATGTTAAATAATGCGATCGTGAAGTACATAAATAAAAAAAATAAAATAAAAAAAAGTACCAAAGTTTGAGGGAGAAAAGTTTTGATTTGCAAATTTTTTTTTTAATTTTCACTTCCACATAACACCTCATAAAATTTTTAAAAATATATGTATCAGATCGATGATAGAGGTTTAAAAAATAAAGTATATAGGCATACTTTATTATTTTTAAAATAAAATTACATATCAATAAATATAATATTTTTTAAAAACAATTTTATTGTAAAAAATACAATTTAAAGTATTAATGAATGAATTACATATATTTTGAGCATAAGTAACAGTCAAAAGGCATACATTTTCATTCATACATTTGTCAATGTCGTCGTTAGTCAGTCAGTCAGTTTGTTAGCTATTTTACCATCAGTTATCAAATATTGTGACAACAATGGAGTTGTGATTTTATTGTGGCGCAAGCGCAACCATTGTATGATTCTATGATTGTAGTATGGTGTTATGTCACAATTGTAAGTATAGCCAATTTATAGTTTTGTATTGTAATATGTATAAGAATACACACAGGCAGACTAGAGGTAAAAAGCCGTCATACATAATAATTACACTAGGGAAAACTTTATGTAACTATTCCCTAATATATATTTTTGTAAAGAAATTAATCTCGTAAACTAAGTCTAAAAAGAGGAGGGACACGAACCCTGATTCGGTATCTCTTGGCAAAACCAGGGAAATACGCAAGCTTCACCGGTACAGGTACACGCACGGGATATTTGTATACTGGAGCTGGAACCGAAATTGCGACTGCAGAGGGTGCAAAATGTGGAGGTGGGAAAACTGGCAGGGGTGCAGGTACCGGCACTGGCGCTGCCACGGGTAGAGGTGCTGCTACAGGGAATGGTGGAGGAAAAGGAATAGGATGAGCTACCGGCAAGGGAGCAGGTGCAAAAAACTTGGGTTCAATTGAGAATGGTCCAGTAGCATAGTGGTAAACTCCTTGTACTCCTCGTTTTGTTTTCGGTGAATCTGCTGAATCTGGCTCATCGTCAGCGCGAGCGAGTGCAGCTCCAAACAATACCTGCAACCATAGCAAATAAATATCCATTATAAACACTCAAACTTTAAACTCAAGCATCTCATATAGCAATCAAAACACAGCTTGATGATTTTAATATATGCGAAGAAAATCGTTTTCACATGTAGTAGCAATTATTCGTACAAAATGCGGGAGAGAGAGAGAGAGAGAGAGAGAGAGAGAGAGAGAGAGAGAGAGAGAGAGAGAGAGAGAATCTTGAGATTATATTGCTATTTAGCACAAATAATTATAGAAATTAGGACCCTTTTAATAAAATCCAACTAATAAACAATCAAACATCAAGCCAAGCATAAATATAGTAGTATAGTTGTAAAAAGAAAAATACCGTAAAATTTTAAATTAAACATAGCAAAATATTTTAATATTCAAAAAGCAGTTGTTAAAATCAACTCATTCATAAAATATAAATACTAAACGCCAATAAGCTTGTTTGAATTTTTTTAACGTAAATAGGATTTACTAATAAGTAATATAATTATTTATAAATAATATTTAGAAATGTTAAATGACATTTTTAAATAATTATTAAATTAATGCAAAATATATAAGAAAAAACAAAAATTCAGGGTATACTGTATAGTAAAATTATTATTAATTATTTGATTTTATTTATAAATATTATTTTATAGCGTTGAATTTTATGCATAAAGTAATAACATAATATAGCTAATTCAAGAGAGTTGCTTTTATCAAGATCTTCAATAAATTTTTTTTATACAATAAAAATACGTATACGCAGTACAGCGCAGTTACAAAACCTTGTATTGTATTGTAACAAAAAGAAGAAAAAAATGCTTATAGGGAGTTTATTTTGAGCTTAAAATTTGACTTAATACAGAATTTTAAAAAGTAGTTAATCTTTTAATAAAAATTTCAATTAAAATTGATAAGTACAAAGCAAAGTCCATTAACTTACTGCAAGGAAATATGCAAAGATATGAATGTAGCTTTTAAAAATATAATAAGTGATGTGATAACTTACCAGTACAAGTAGAAGCTTCATTCCTGAGCGAGGTTTGGTGACCAAGTGACAGGTCAGCAGTCACGCGAGCGTGTATTTATGCATGCTTGACTCGACTGCACTTTCCCTGTTGATGGTCCTCATTAGGACAGACCCTCCCCCAAGTCGCTTCCTTGATTGTTGAGCGTAAGCTTTCTTCATCGAGACACGCGTGCCGCAATCTAATGTCACCCACCAGGCGAATATATTGTTGCAAAATCACTCTAATCAATTAGTTATACTCGTATATAACCAAAAAATATATTTTTATTTATATAAACGTTAAGATATTTTATTTTAAATAATACAATTTATTCAATATACTAAATGAAAGTATCTTTAAGTAATGATTATACTCGCAGTATAGCCTTGATGAATATGTGACATAGAAATTTAACTTGTCATTTTAAATCAGTAATGTGGAATAGTAGACATAATTTTGAGATGCATTAACATAACAATAATAGTCATAGTTAAGTATTTTTATATGTACTTTAGAACATTAACTTTTATTGGATTAAAATATAATTTTATTCTATCGGTAATAAACATATAAAGTGGCCTTTTTTTCATTTAAAACTATTGTAATTTATCTATATGATATGGAAGAATGATAGAACCTTTTTTATACACTCAAGAATTAAATTATTTTATGTAACATTAAATTCATTAGTTTATTGATCGAATATAAATAGTAACACAAGGTAATAATTTGCATATTTTAATTAAAAAAAATTAGGTTTTCAGTCTCTAAAACGTCAAATTGTTTGTCTTATACATAGTACATACATACGCAGATTCAATGGCACATATTTATTTATAATAGTAAATTATAATCTTGTCCTTTCATTTTTTTTTTTTTAAAAATGTATATATATATTCTTGAATAAAAGAATTTTATATAAAATAAATTGATAAATCATATCTTTATTTGCTTATAAAGGACAATAAGTGTAGCTCGGGCTAATAAAGCCCTAATGTAGGATATTTACTATTTATAAATATTGATGCTAATTATTATTATAATGAATCGCGCCATTTATCAATGTTTCAATATGAAATCATGTACAGATCTACTGTTAAGTATAAAATATTTAAAACTTAAACATATTTGTTTTTATAATTTAATATGTTATAATACTATTCATAAGATATCAAATTTGTAATGTACAGACAATTTTTATTAGCAACTAAATTATAATTTTAAAGGTTATCGTTAGAAGGCTCATATCTATGAATTTCAAAAATCAATTGTTTTCTTTCTGATATTTAAAAGTCAATGGTATAAAAACTACCTCACCACCAGAAAAATTTCAAAACTCTCTTTCCGTGATCATATAGATAACGTAGAAAAATTATAGGAATAAATATGGGGCCTTTAGGGCTTCAAATGTCAAAATTCCCAAGTCAAAATTTTGCATGGTAACCGCTCAAAATTATTAACTATTGCTTTCTTATACTAAATTATTACTGGGAAAAAAAAAAAAAAAAAAAAAAAAAGAGCTTTTACAACGTTTAGTAAAATTATTACAATAATTTGTTTCCAGTCGTATTTTATATTTCGTCATTATCTCATTATTATTTCATTCTAAGTAACAATAGTTTTTCCCCCTTTTTTTACGGTGTTTAAAACATTAACAATGCATTTATCAAATATGATTCACCTCTTCTTGGAATTACATAAATCCAATGCAATTATTATATTATTAATATTGAAATTTCATAATTTTTAGGATTTCTAGAAGTCAGTGCTTAAAATAATAATTATTTTTTTATGATAAAAAGTAGTTTTAATTAAATAAATATTAAATTTAATAATTGCAATTAAATGAACTTGTGATTTACGTCTCGTCTGCAAATAGTTTATCTAATATGGAACTGCGTATTCCTAATCAATCGGTCGTTACTTTCGCCCGGAGTATAGGGAAAGTTCCACTATGTATACATAATATACACGGTAGTAACTGTCAGCTCCTTATCAGTAGCTGAGTGCTCTATGCTGCTTTAGTCTACTAGAATTTAAGTGAAGCTTAACCCAAATTCTTCTCCTTGTTGTTATATTTTATATGCGTCACACGTCAAAACGACAAATACATTGATATAAAAATGGATAACGGTGTATATAAGACAGGAGCGCGAATTTTCACTTTAAGATAATACAATGTTTATACTTTTTATAAGTAGACATCATTTTATATTAAAAAAAAAAAAAAAAAAATGCGTGGAAATTTATTATATCGTTTCTCTTTTCTGCAATACTACTAACAAATTCATTTAAGGCGGGAAATCAGGTACCACGGGATTTGACTAAAAAAGTTGTAAAGAAACAAATCTAAAATTTTACCCAGTGATACATTAGGATAAAGTTTCTTCAAAAATGAAAAAAAAATTTGGGGGGTCACCATGCTAGATTTTAAATTATTATTATTTTTTTTTTTTTTAGTCCCATAAGAGCCCATGTTAATTTCATTAATTATTTACTCTCTTATCTGATGGTCATGAGTTGTAATTTTTTTTCATAGGTAGCTGTTACTTTTAACTTTCAAATGGTATGTATCATAAAGTTTCGAAGTTTTCTTTTTAGATTTTGAAATGCAAGCCATCTGAATACAACCCTTAAAGATTTTTTTTCCTTGCTAGACCTCAATCGTATGTGAAGGCAAAATTATATTGCATTCAAAATTTGAAGACTAAATGAAAACTAATTAATATTAATCTGCACAAAAATGATGCAACTGTTTAAATTTTCTCTTCTAAATTTTTTTGATGGAAAATGGAATAAAACAATCAAATAAAATAAATTATTACGTATTTATTTTATGTTACATAATAAAAGTCACTAATGCTGTTCGTAAACCCTGTTTTCTTGCACCAAAAAATGCGCATTCCATTTAAATAACCAGAGGCGATCGTCATTTTAGGAGCAGAGAACAGGGTTTACGAACAGCATTACTGCGAAGTTATGTTCTAAAATACTGTATGTGAAACTATTTTTCTAAACTACATTAAAATTGAATTAAAAAGCTGCAAATTAAGTCTTTTCAAATAAAAAGCTGTTATATACACAGAACAAACTGGCATTAAAAAAAATCTGTCCTTTAAAATATTTAAATGGCTAATGAAACAACAAAATATGATTGTTATGCATTCGGCAGATTTATATGATTTTTTTTTTTTTTTAGGAATAAATTAAAGTTTCTGTGTATATTATAAAATGTTGTACATTAAATCGATGTTTTCTTATCCTTGGTATTGATAACCTCCGCCATGCATGCCGCTGGATACTGGACGTAATGTGGTCCAGGTTCCTGTATAGTAGTCCTGATAGTCACGGTCATACCTGAGAGGAAAGAGGGTAAACACGTGTAAAATTAAGTGACATGCAAGCTTATTATTATAAGCAATAATAATTATATACAAAAATGAAATGGGCTTTCCCCCCTCCCCCAAATTTATTTATCGTGGTCTAGGCGCTCAATAATTATTGCATTTTTTTCATTTTTATTTTAAGTGCTAAAATTTATTTATGATATAATATCTGCCTTTACAACACAAAAGAGTAGAGGTATAATAAAAATAAAGAAGGCAATATATTAATTAAAATTTACCTTTGTAGTTAATGTGATTAAAAAGAAAATCTGTGTAAACGTAAGAAAAGAATATTACATAATTCCTAAAATGCATTTATTCGTTTTCATAATATTTATGACTGTTTTGTTTACTTTTTTTTTTTTTCATAATTAATTCCCATTGTAACTAATTGTGGTTTTATTACACATTATTTTATACACTCTTACTTACCTGTTAAACCCACGGTTGTAATAATCATTGTTTCTGTTCCAAGTATCGCCGTACACATTACTATAACCACCTCCCCATCCTCTATTCGATCCTCCAAAACCATAGTTCCATCCTCCATTGTTTCCATACCCATTATTGTTATTAGAATTACTCCAGCCTCCTCCGCTGCCATAAGATCCACTTCCATATCTGCTTCCATATCCGTTATTGTTGTTATTTCCGGCGTTGCTGTATCCACTACCCCATCCTCCACTATTGGTCCCGGTGTTTGACGCTCCTCCGTAACCACTGTTGTACCCACTTCCTCCAGTTCCGTATCCACTTCCACTATACCCACTTCCGCCAGTACCATATCCACTGCCACTGTACCCACTTCCTCCAGTACCGTATCCATTGCCACTGTACCCACTGCCTCCTGCTCCTGCTCCATATCCATTATTACTATTATATCCACTGTTGTACCCGCTGTTATAACCGTTGTATCCTCCAGAATTACTGTAACCATTGCCCCAATTTCCAGAGCTACCATACCCACCACTAGGATTATATCCACCTACACTACCACTGCCATAACTGGGGGTAGCGGGCTTATAACTATTCCATGTATCACCAGCACCAGCATTATATCTTGGATATGGTTCATATCTACTTGGTGTTTGTTCATATCTATTATAATCATATCTGTTATATTCAATTCTATTATCATATCCACGATTATAATTATCGTAATTATTATAAGTACGACTATTATATGGATCGTATCTGTTGTAATCGTTATTGTAAGGTGCGTAAGATGGTTGACTGCCGTATCCTGGAGTTGAGTAATCGTATCTGGCGAACAGGGGTGAAGTTTCTTTTGGTTTTGTTGCTTGTGTGGTGGATTCGGAGGAAGAGGATAATGCCGCAGTGACTACAGGCACCAGGGTACTGTAGCTGGTGAGGGTGCATAGCAGCACACAACTTACGATCTGTGTAAATATGAATTCAAACTTTAATATAATGCACATTGAACCATGCGTCAATTAACAACATTAAGAAACTAATTATGAAATAAAAATCTTAGTTAATATAAAATAAGCACGCCAAAGATAGAATTGATTTCATTTTATAATTATTTTGCTGTTTTTGTTTTTAAACACATTTTACAATATTCAACAAAGGCAAGACCTTATCGGTTGGCTCACTTTTTATTTAATATATTGGTATACCTATATCTATAGATGTCAAAAAATGTTGACAATATTAATTTATAAATAATTATATATAAAAAAAACAAGAAATCAAATTATAATTACTAAATTGATGCAGTGTATTACTTACTATAAAGCAAAACTTAAACTTATGAAATTATATGCTGTGCTACATTCAATTTTTAAAACATAATTGTTTTTTTAATTATATATTAAAAAACAACTATATAGAGCACTTTACTATGAAAGATTATAAAAAACTCATTACGTTATAGGTTATCAACTTATCATAATTCAAATTTATTTTACAAAAAAAAAAAAAATAATAATAAAATAAATAAAAAAAAAACTCTTCGGGATAATAATATACATAGTACATAATATAATATATTAAGGGGGTAGGGGACCGACGTCGGCCATTAGACTCAAACTTTTCTCGCCAAAAAATACTGAAATTTTGCACAATGATACTTCAGCTTGAGACAATTTCATATATTATAAATTTTTTTTTGGGGGGGGGGGGGGGGCTCACCGTGCAAATTAAATTTATATGTAATTTTTTGAAATTATAAGCCCATAAAGCCCAATGTTAACTTCCATAATTTTTTACTTTTTTTCGGGACGATCAAACATCATGAAATTTTTATCACGACTAGATGTGACCCTTAGCTACACAGTGACACCAAATTTAGACCCAAAATACTTCTAGTTTTTGAGATATAAGGTCGGTACCCTACTCCCTTAATAGTTTTTCTTTTTTTCGTTCTACTTTAATTATCTTGATTTTTTTTTTTTTTTTTTTTTTTGCATGCAAAGTTGATATTTTATAACATTTAAATGCCATTAAAACAAAGAAAAGAAAAGTTATACTATATAAAAAATTTATACGCATTAATGAACTTAAAAATATATCATATTTATTATTTGTAGGTCAATAAGTGATTTTAAAATTGAACTTTTTAAAATCAATTTATCAACAAATTTGGTTTTTAATTTCTTAAATTGCACTTTTCAACTAACATGTAAAACAACTTTGCTTAGCACATCACAATAATCTATTATAAATAGTCACGACGCGATATTGTTTGTTTGTTTTTGCCCTAATTGCAAATGAAAGTTGTTGACTCTTCTAACATAGCAGTTAGTAAAGTTGCCTATCTAATAAGGAGCAATAATCTATTAGCAAGCAATGGAAAACAAATTCAACGAAAATTCACGATGAGAGTTTTTTTTCATTCATTAATAAATTAAAATTAAACACTAAATGAATGAATAAGATGATAATGATAACCCAAACAATTTCAATGAAACATTTCTTCATTGTATTAAATTGTATATTAAATGAAATGTAACTAAAAATATTGTAGGTATACTATAATATGAAGATGGCACGTACCTGTTGAGAGCACCACATGATTACACGAGAGTGTGAGCACCAAAGAATGACGTTTGTTTCTCCCTGACACCCGCTTATATAAGTGCTTCGAACGTCTTCGGTCACAGGAGCCACGGCAAGTGCACTCGAGGACGCGAGAGCTCGTTACCGCGAGTGTCAACCGTGACTCTAGCGCAAATTCAAGAAGTAATTAACGCATATCTTTAATTACAAACAAACTAATAATTTCTAGTCACATTTAAAAGCATTGTTTTTGTTTTTTTAATGTAAATATAAACATTAAAAACTCTTGTTTTTTTTTTGTATACAGTTGACACAGGACATGACGCATTTTTTGTATAACATATAAAAAAAAATTCATTGCCAATTCAAGGAGCACGTGTTTAATTAATTTATACTTAATTAAAAATTCTTAGAAATTTTCAGGTTTTGTTTTTTTCGTGAACATAATTTGGATTTGTGATTAAAAATTAGATTTTTCCAAAGCTTAAATTTTATTGTGACTGATCTTTTATTTATGCTAATACTTTTTGTAAGTATATAGCATTAAACGTCTCTTTCATTTAAATTATTTACATTAAATAATAATCTTCATACAACACGAAACATAATGATGCCATCACGTAGTATACGTACTCATCCTATAAAACTTAGCATATTATATAAGATTAAATGTCAAATACTCAAACTGAAAAACTTTATTTGAATTACGAAACATAATAATTTAAGTAACATACACATAATGATGACACCTAAACCAAAAAAGTTGCTATTTAAAACTATATAAATAAATGATCAAAAGTCGTAAAACCTTTTAGCACATTGATAGAGATACAAGAACTTTTTATTTAGACTTTAAATTAAAAGAGATAAAATCAAGTGTTGAGATGTAAACCAATTAAACTATTCTTAAAATTAAAATAAAAGTATTTCATTCACAGAAATTATGTTGTTCGTTGTTTTTTTATTTTTTATTTATTTTTTTTTATTACTTTACTTTTTCTTAGTAATCATATACGAAAAAAAAACGTAACGATATAATACGATTATATGTGTGTGTTAAAATAACTGTGCAATAAAATTTATACTACTCTATAATGTAAATAATTATTATTTTTATGTCATGAAAGAAGACTTTTCTCATACGTAAAGATAAATAATACTAATAATCACCTGTTAAAAAATAATTCGATTTTCTTTGCAAAAATTTTAAAAATCACGGCACCACCCAGAGTTTTAATATAATAAGGAAATTTAACCTTATTTCCTTGTTAGCTTTATTGTTACAAATAGTGTCTTCTTCTTATTTATATAATTTGACAAGGTTACGCCTTGAAAATGAAAAAGGTTATAATTTTCTGTAATTATTATAAAACTTGCATGTTATATAATATTATAAAAGATGGCGCAAACTTTTTATGGAGTAAATTGTAAAAGATTTTAAAAGTGTAATAATAATTATATTATATAGTTATAATGAATCTTGCAAATAAACTTGTACAAATTTTAGTCTTAAGAAATCTTCAAAAGCTATTCAAATCCATGTTTCTTTTTAATTATGAGAAAAAAAATTGCTTTGCTGAGATGGGGTGAGGTGAGCAGAACCTGTAATATATTTGCAACTTTGTTTTTAAGTAAATATTTAAATTTTAAATGGTCAAATAATAATAATCTAATCAACCATCGTGTACCACCACATCTTTTAACACTATTTTCTCATAAGCTTATAGTAATTACAATGCTTTATAATCATTATTAACTAATTTACTTCTTTATATAATGATCATTTCAAGTTTTATGTCACAAAATATCAAACGCACATCTCTTATGGATTACAAGTTTATCTCGCTGATTTATTGTTGTTGTTCTTGAGGTTTCTTGTGTGTTTGATGGATGCAATTATTGCTTGTGGAGAACAATGGGTGCACACGCCACACTTCCTCGCGACATCGCACGTCACTTTCAGCTGTGGCTGCCCGCACTCAAGGCCGCGAACTCAAGTGTCATCATACGCAAAAACGTCGCTAACTTTATGAGAAAAAAAAACTTTAAACCACATTTCCTGGCTTGCAAATTCTCTTTTTCTTTTGTTAATATAAAATTACCACCTTTGAACTGAATATTAGAATTTATCTTCATTAAATTTTGTCTGCTTGCATTATTTATATAAATATAGTCATTTGCATTCAAAAATTCATAATATTTGCTTTATTAGAGGTATTACGTTTTTTTTAAGGATGTTTAATTATTATGATTGTAATGTACTTATACCTACTATTGTTAAAGATCTTATAATTAACTATTTTCTCAGCGTGTAATTCGTAATTATTATTTCACAAAGTTCATTACATTAGTCATACTGTCTGGAAAAAAAAGTGCAATTATTATTCTTGTTTTTATACTCAAGAAGTAAAAACAAGTATCGGAAAAGAAAATAATAATCGTGTTGATTACTTTTTTTTTTGTAGGTTTTAGGTTTTATAAAGAAATAAACATTACTGTGTGAAAAACATTGAGATTTATTATTAACTATTTGATTAGCTATATACGCTACTACGATAGAAATTTCAATATATAAAATTCATTAGAAATATTGAATTGTGTGAATTTCAGAGTTTCAAAATTTCTGGCTATCTAATATAATGATTATCATTTTTATAAATTATTACAAATTAAAATATATTTTCAAAATTTGAAACTTTTTTTTTTTAGCTTTTTATAAGTTGTTTCTTATAATGAAGTGTAACATTCGAATTTTTGAGTAAATGTAAAGATTAATATATTTTTTCATTGTATGCGGATTATGTCATATTTAGTGCGCTTGGAGGCCATACTGGAGTAGTCAATAACATTGCTCAGCATTGGACAAACTTCATTTAAGCCAATTTTCTTTGGAAAATCGGATAATTTTTCGTTATTGTTATTTTTCTCACATACTTGAGATACTGATTCAACATATTTACAGCATCAATGCTCTCAAAAATATTGCATAGTGTTTTTAAACTGGCAAAATGATTTATTTTCCTATGTCACCCATGTTATTGAGTTATCCAATATGGCGTTGACTTTAACATGAATAGACTATAGAGTATTATTTTTAAAATCTGATGCTTTATTTTTGTTATTTATAGAACTTAATCTGATAATAATTAAAGAAAAATTCAATATTTGATTTTGAACATTTAAATTGAAATGCTCTAATTTGTGATTCCCTCTAAATATTGTTTGCAATTAATGCATTGCAAACACAATTTTCAGTACATTTTATGTATGTTTTCCTATATTTTGCAAGACTTCTCTATTATTGTTCCGGTATGTAAATTTTACATATGAAAATGTAAATGCTTAATCACTGATCAAGCCTTTTTTACACAACCCAGATTACTAAAAACAATGTAGCTTTGTGTCAAACACTATATTCATTATAAATTGTTCCTAATTTTTGACTTTGTTCTCGTTTTTTTTAATTTAACTATTGTCAGGTGACATAATAAAATTATTAATGAAAAAATCCTTGCTTAAGTTAATAACATATATTTTTATTTTACAATGAAAGAAACAGGTGGCATGAGGTATGGACTATTAACAAATCACAATTCAATGCATGAAGAAACACATAAGGGGTGAAAATATTTAGTAGAAAGCCTTGGTGGCGGCGGCGTAGCCCAGGCTGGAGTATCCCAGACCTCCGTAGGAGAGGGGAGCAGCATATGCAGCTGGGGCAGCATATCCGTAGGCGGGAGTAGCGACCTTAGCGATGGCAGGGGCGGCATAACCGTAGGCAGCAGGAGCAGCATAACCGTATGCGGGTGCGGCATATCCGTAAGCTGGGGCAGCGTAGCTGTGGACAGCAGGGGTGGCGTAGCTCACAGCTGGGGCAGCAACAACAGCCTTAGCAACTGGGGCAGCATAGCTCAGGGGAGCGGCGTAGCTGTGAGCAGCATAACCGTATGAGGGAGCGGCATAACCGTATGAGGGAGCAGCATAACCGTAGGCTGGGGCAGCGTAGCTGACAGCAGGGGCGGCAACAACAGCCTTAGCAACTGGGGCAGCATAGCTCAGGGGAGCAGCGTAGCTGTGAGCGTAGGGTGCAGCATAGCCAGCGGCATAAGGAGCAGCATAACTGGCGGCGTAGGGAGCAGCATAGCTAGCGGCGTAGGGAGCAGCATAGCTAGCGGCGTAGGGAGCGGCATAGCCAGCACCATATCCAAGAGCGAGTCCACGCTTGCTTGGGGTCTTCTCTTCAGTCTCGGCGGCGAAGCATGCGGCCAGAGCAAGGGAAAGAACGAACTGTGGAAACAATAACATCATATTATAATATTATCACTTTCCATGAATTAAATCATAATTTGGCAATAAAAGTTATATATATGACGTGACAATAATACGACTCATTCAGGAGTTTATTTAGGTTAATAGAATATTTCGTGACTTAGTATAAAAATAAAATTTCTTTTAAACTAAACAAACACAATAATAATGTACAAGCATAAGCGCTGAGTATACGTGATGTTCTTTCCTATTATACGTGAAAATAAAATATGATAAGTGAGCAGACTTATAAAATTTGAAATTAAACCGGTTAAGGAAATAACTGAATTCCGAGCAGTTTGTTACGACACGAAATTATATCTATATTAAAACAAAATTAGTAATAAAAAAATCTAAATCAGTAAAATTAAAATTTTTCCCTTTCATTACAATAATCGGTTAAATAATACCGGATAGTTCTTAAATTTGCTTCATAAACCTCTAAACACTTAACAAATCCCTTAAAAGTAATTAAAAACTTAAATGAATTAAAAAATATGTATCACTAAAAAACAAATTCAAAATGTATTTTTATAAAGAAATTTCAAATTTGATTTTTTTCCAAATTGTATAAAAATAAAACTGTAACACTGTAACTGATTAAACAAAAATATATTATCACTGAAAATAAAATTGAACTCACCAGAGTCTTCATCATGGTGAAGTTTTTTTGGTTGAGTAGATGTGATTGTTAGAAGTGGTGAACAGTTAATGTATGTCCAGTGTTAGCTTACCGTGGCTTATATACTCCACGCTGACAACTTTCGCTACTCATGCTGGACCCGTGGGCTGACGTGGTGGTATACCTGACCCAATACATCGTATATATGTATAATATACATATAAAGGAAACATTTTAATTTATGTGTAAATTCTCAAATTATAATCTTGTTCTATTTGTTCTCAAAGATTTGAATCATAATAAATAATAAAATAATACAATAATAATTTTCTTATGTTATATATAATATAATGTCGAAGTTAAAGAAAAAAAAAGGTATTTAGTTCAATTAAGATCATAAAGTATTATAATTTATAATGTTTTATATATTTTAATTGATAAGGTAATATATATAAACTTAAATTTAAACTGGTTTCAATTGTCTTACAAGCTGTAGAATAGTAATTATTATTATTATTTTTAAATAATAAATATTTTTTAATGTATATATTATTTATTACTATACTTTAGAAATAGTAAATTAAATGTTATGAATTATGTATAAAATATTTCATTATGCAATGGAGGTATAATAATGCATGAAATTGTCAAAATTAGCGTAAATTTTATTTTCTTGTGACATATTAAATTGATGCTTATATGTCGTAAAATAATATCAGATCACGTTTCTTTAAAATGTCACTCAAATTATTCATTTCAATATTTATAACGAAATGATTTGGTGCAAATTTTTAACCCGTTCTTTATTTAGCAACACTTAAATGTTGTTTATAAATCATTAAATTAATTTTAATACAGTATGTGAACAATTGAATTTGTTTTATTAAATACAGTATGATACTCTAGTATAATATATATTTATACTTGTACGAAATATATGCAAATTTTCATTCTTTAATATAAATATACTATAAATAACAAACAAACAAGCAAACAAACAAGCAAGCAAACAAACAAAAATGTAACCACGTGCGTATCTTTTTTAAAGCTAGTTTGAAAGCTCAAAAATGCAAAAAGATAGGGCAGCCACTTTTTTCTATCACTTTTTACCAAATGGTACGTTGATCAAATAAAGAAACTGAAATATCACTTTAAATATTGTAAATATGAATTACAGTATACAGTTTCAAAGGTATAATTATTATAAAATTAGGACGTATAATGTAAAGTATTAATAAACATAAAAAAAAAAAAAAAGGGGAAATCAAAAGTGTGTCTAAAAGTAATAAAAATCTCTCCTTTTAAGAATTTTTATATTTAGTTTTGTATTTTTTAACATACAAAATGTAATTTTATGTTGTTGACTAGGTCAGATACTTTGAAGATGTTTAAAAAAAAAAACACCTGATATATGTACGAGTATGTATATACTATATAGTACTGAATACTCATAAACATACTGTATAGCTTGCGTGCAAGTCAAAAGCAAAATAAATTTCTATTTACTGGAGAATAATAATTGAAACCTTCATGCTCGTCCGTGTGTCATTTCCTGATTTGCATATATAAACAAGAAGTTAATTTAAGTTACCTCACCAATATCTCTACACGCAGTTTCCCTTGCACCGAAGGCAATTAATCATATTATATATATATATATAGGTATATAATGTGTGTGTACTTAACATTTGATTATAAATGTTCATACAATATTATCAATAGTTATAACGAACACAAATCAATAATAAAATATTATCATGTAAGATGCATTATAATTATGTAAAAAAAAAAAAAAAAAAAAAAAGTTGTTCTATTTTTTCCATTTTATTGCCATAACTCACTTCACTCTTATTATTACTCATTTAACGATGTTGTAATATATTCAGTAAGTTATAATTTAAATTAAAAACGACGTAAAGTTAATGAATCTTATTACTTGACAAGCAATTCTTATTATGCATTTGAAGTTTTATGATAAAAAAAAATATAAACCATATTTTTATTCAAATTAGACTACAGGCTTTATTCACATATTTATTTAATCCAATTTAGATGGTTATCGCTTATTCACACAATAGAATGAAATTCATATTTGAAAGTTTCTTATTGTTATAAATTTATTCGTGCTGAATATATAAAAGTGCGTGATTTGCTATAGTTTTATTTAACAAAAAAAAAAAAATATATATATATATATATATATATATATATATATATATATATATATATATATATATATATTACAATGTATTGAATAGAAATCTGTTTATATTATATTTTAAGCTTCTAATTAAATGAAATTTGCGAGATTGTCCAAAGGAAACAAACAGGTTTATGTTAATAACAAAATTAGGTGTGATGTAACAAAAGAGAAGTTAAAATGTATACAGTATATTATAGCTAACATTGTGGGCCACAATGTTAGCTATAATATATTGTGGGTGACTAAAAAAAAAAAACCTGATTGTTGACCAGGAAGCTTTATATTACGTCATCATATGTGGTTCGTTGTGTTGTCACCAAATCAAAGACTCTTGTCGCGTGCGGTTGGCAGCTGCAGTTGTGCAAGTGCATCCTGCTTGCTTGCACTTTCTTTCTCTCTTCCTCACATAATTAAAATGCAGTTGAGAAAGGTCCAGGAATCTCATTACATTAAAATAGAATCAACCTATTTACTCTATTATAATTATTTTATAACCATCATTATATAGTATAAATTTCTTAACATATTCTACAATACTGTATATAATATATATATATAAAAAAAAATCTAAAGCATTTTTAAAATGTAATTGAGATATGTATAATATGTTATATAATTGGATTTTCTTATTAAAAGAATTTTAATTTTCATATTATATATATTACGTATGCACTGTTTACATTTTTATTTGTGTGGTTTTATGTAACGAAGTATTAGGTTCAAGAATATAAAATAATGCATAAGCCTATTAGTTAAGAATAGTTTTATTTAAACTTATCTATAAACGTATTATGTAAATAAGTGTTCAAAATTTCTAATAAACTTCCGAGATTAAAGAATTAAGATTTTAATAACAGGATTTCAAGTTTTGAAATAGGTAAATATTGCATAAACTTTGGCTTTTTTTATGTTATACTTTAATACAGATAGATAAATATTATTATTTTTGTAGGTATTCATTTAAATTAATGAATTAATTTATAATGAAGCTTAATTTATTTATTTTATATAACATTTATTGCGATCAATTCTATTATAATTGAGAAAATTATAAGAAGGTGAGTATTGAAAATCCAACCATGTTAAGATCATTACTTACAAAATATTATTTTTGCATTGCAAAAGTTAATCTTAATACTTCTGGAGAATGGTAAAATTTTGTTATACAAAAAAACATTTATAATCCATATCCATATTTCATAATTTAAACTTACTTATCATAATACATGTCATAGAAGTGGACAGTTTGGAATTTCCTTCGCCAGTTTAGATTGGATTATGAAACAACATAGCAAGTCGCGTAAATGATCTAGTTTTTAATTGACACCCAAAATATATAAAGTGACCAACGCTTATTTTGCCTCCAGCTTTCATCCGCTATAGACGACACGGCGAAATCTAAGAAAGTTTTCAACACACATAGTTTTTTTTTTTTTAGTCTTATTTTATTTAGAACCCGTATTATAAACAGAATGTCAAGATCAATTTCATTGAATTTTTTTTATTACTATTTTTTTTTATATATATATTTTTTATATAACTTTTGCTTCCTGCTGGGCGATGGTGTTTAATCTAGAAATTATTACATAATACGAGTATGATATAGAAGTTTTATATAAACATTTTATATGATTTAGAACATTGCGAAAATATGTATTAATTAATAGCAGCTTATAATTTTCACTTTTGTCAAATAGAATTTACCTAATTAAGTTTTGTAATTACCATAAATATATATATATTTTTTTTTTGGGTGCGTTAAAACTTAAAGTCACCAGTATGAACAAGCTTAGTGTATGTATGAAGTTATATACATTTTTTAAAGCACCTTAAATAGTAAGTTGTTGAATGTTACATAAATTTAAACCTTAAAAAAAAGCATCTTCAAAAGTATAATTTATTCATTATATTCGTCTACGTTCGCTTAAAATAAAAACTTGCTAAGTTGTCCGCACTTCCCGTACATGTTTAATTCACCAAAACGTATGGTGTAGCTAATTATATAATAATGTAGTTCAAAATACTAAATACACAAGATTTCAATCATTAACAAACATGCTTTACATGTAAAATATTCCAGGCCATATTTGATGAAGTATTACAAAAAAAAAAGTATAAAACTGAAAGAGTTCGTTATCTAATATGATAATATAATAGGGTCAAAATTTAATTTACCATTCAATAAGAAAGTTTTATTTTTAAAGCTAAATCTTTAATTTTTCACATGTTATGTACCATAAATTTTATTATTACTACAAAGTTATGCAATATTTCATTTGTATATCATGTATTTTTTATTACTTTTCATATACATTCATGTTAATTTATTAAGTAAATGACATTGAGAATCCTTTACATTTCACTTTATTTTTGAGTGAAAATCATATTTTATTTCAAATTAATCAATTTACTGTTATACATAAAAGAATTGAGCGACGATTTGCAAATTGAAACTGACACACGATAATAAAAATATTAACTCATAGTGATAATCTAATGCTAATGAGAAAAAATAACTTGTTCTTCAAGGCTATCTACTTATTTTACCTTACATAAAATAACCAAATTGATAGTAAAAAAAATCATAGAATTAATTTGAATTAAATATAGAGTATTTATTTCATAATGTATTATATATGTCCTATTTGATATGATAGTTTTCAATTCAAAAAGAATTTAACCCATTAGAATTTTAATTTAATAATATTATACTATAGAAAATGCACAACAAAAAAAAGAGGTGAAACTATAAGTTGTAGTATTTTTATTAAAATTAAAAAAATATTTCTAATAAAACTGTTAAATTAAATGAAATAATCATAAATAAACACGTACTGTGTGTACGTGGCCAAGAGGTATTGTGAGAAAAAGGTTATATTATAATAAATTAATTGTATATGGTAATAAAAGTGTAACAATAGCAATATAAAAAAACAAAAATAAAGCTTGAAAGCAATACTGTGTGAACAGAGGTCACTAGACAAAATAATATCGATTTCATTTTTTATGATAATCACAATTAGTATACGTTTTACTTCATTACATCTCAGTTATTTAAAGTCAGTCCTATATTTATATATAAAACACTTTTATATTACACAAGCATAGCCTTCTTTTTTTTACGTTATTACATTAGACTTTATATATTATACTTTTTAAATTAATTGATTAAGACATACGTAAATGACATTTAGTAAGTGCTTCTGTGTGTAAAAATTTATTACTACTTATTTTACTAAATACTTTTCATATATATAAAAAAAGAAGACGTGGAAAATCGTTATATAATGTATATATATATATATATTGACAGGTGATCAAGTTATTGTATTACCATAAAATGTGGGCCAATATAACAACAACATCAAAAAGAAAAAAAAAGTCATCTTCGTGACAGCATATTGAAGTTCGTGCAGTTTGGAAAGCAAAAGGAAATGTTATACATATACACAAGCTATCTCACTCCAGTTTGGATAAAGAAAAAGTGCGTGGCGATGTGAATAAGACAGTATAATATGTATATAGGGTGTGTCGTAACAAAATGTATAACTAACTATATGATTCAATTTTTTTTTATCATAGTTCTTACTAGAAAACAGGTATTGCTGGCTGGATGATATGTAATACTAAAAAAAAAATTGTTTCATTTTTTATCTATAACTGTCAATCCATTACGAAATGTTGTACTATTGTTTGTATATACATAATTTTAACTGTATAATAACAATATGTTATTGTGATTTTTTTATGTTCTTAAATCAAAATTAAAATAATTAGACCTATAGAATAAATCAGGTATTACAAAATATATGATTTATTTTAGTTCACGCCACAGGAAATTTTGTTAACATGGCCCTTACACAGACTTGATTTCATCGAATTGAATAAATTTTATGCAATAATAATGTTTGAAAACCTACACTAAAAAACATATGTTGTACTGTCTGTTTGGTATAAAGTGACACAAATATCGTTGAATATGCCATTATAAATTCCCACTTTTTACCTAACCCTACAGTACTCACAACTTATATGTGATTAGTTTTGGATCTCAAATCATGAATGTGTAGGGGGAGATAAAACAAATTTGAGATAATCAGCTCATCAAATATTATCATAATACGCCAACGTTCATGTGGCGATTCATTTATGACTCCGATTAAAAATTAACCAGATATGAGTTGAAGGCACTTTTTTTTAGGGTAAAAAAAATGCAGTTATGCGTTGAAAAGAAATTGCATGAAGAAAAGAAAATGCAATCAACTTTGAGTTTTTTTTATTTATTTTTTATTATTTATTATTATTACTTTTATTTTTATTATTTTACGTTACGTTTGTAGAAGAAAGATACCAGCTAATACGTTTGTTAATTCAATATAATAAGATAATAACTCTTTGCAAATTTGTTAATATATAAATAAGAAAATTATTAATCAAGTTAATGAGTTGAATGGTAAAAATTAATAAAATAAATTTAATTAATTAATAATAAAAAAATAATAAATAAGCTTTAAAGGTGATAACTAATTTATAGAAATTATGCCATAAAATTTCTTTTGTATCACGTATTGAGAAATACTTTATTTAATCAATATTTCATATTTGCACGATATGTTAACAAATTTACTATAGCTATATACAGTAATTATTTATTAAGCTTTTTGGCAAGGTCATTTTTACAAGGCTTGCAAGGCAAATGACCGCTTACAGCAGTAGTGCCCTCTATATCTGTTTAGCTATATTATAATATTATTTAATCATATATGTAAAATTGAGTAACATTTTCAAAGAAATAAGTAAATACTTTAATGAAAATAATTATAATTTATCATCAGTATTTAATTTAACTTGAGAGAGAGAGAGAGAGAGAGAGAGAGAAGAGAGAGAGAGAGAAAGGTGCTACAGTTAAAAATAAATTTTAATTAGATATATTGTTGAATATGAGATAAAATGTTACATATATATTAAGAAATTCGTATAATTTCATGCTAGTGAGTCATTGACACTAACGTTGAAATAAAAATGATGTACAAAGTAAAGTATATAGGGCGTGGCTGCGCTACTGCAATATTATGACAGTTTTATGTCATAATAATTTGATTCCAATTTTATAATATATTAGTAAGCGAGAAATATAGATCCATATCAAGTAATATTAAAAAACTGCAGAAATTTGAATTTTATATTATATTATAACACACGCGCATCGATATTAATCTGAAACTGAAAGTATATTATTATAGTATGTATATATATCGAGTATAAATACGAGTCATGCATTTTTATTTTATATACACACAAAACACGTTTTTAGATATAATATTGTCCTCTGATTTATAATATATGGGCGTAACTATATATAGAATACGCCTTTTATATTTAATAAGATCATTTTTATTTACTGCATTATGTTACACTTTTTTTTATTCCTATTTTATTCTTATTTTAAACTGTATTGTACACAATGTTGTTACGTAAATATATTCTTCACATCAATATGGTCATATCTTGGTTAACTTGTTTCATTTAATTATAAATGTGAAAATTCTTGCTTTACTTTTTAAATCCTACAGATCCATGTTTCGAAGTGTTTAGTCATGTAATTTTTACTGCCTCTGTAAATACGAGTATATTATTATGTACTGCGTACAAATACAAATATTTTTTTGAAACATTGAAACTGTATTATTTTTTTCACTATTTTTGTGTTTTCTTTTTCATTAGTTTTTCCACATTTATAAGTTGAATAATTTAAACGACAACTATAACTACGTGATACAATAATGATCTTTTTTTTTTTTTTTTTTTTTTTTTTTGCTGCTCCAGGAAAATATAGCTTAAATTTAAAAAGTTAAAATGAGGATCAATTTAATTTAAAATTTTCTTTTTTATTATACATAAGGAAGGTGCGAACAGTGTTTAAAAATATATTGTAATAATAACAATACTTATGTTATGTAGTTTTAATTAATTTCAGATGTTTCAATTCTAGCGCACATATTTTATAATATAGATTTATATTTAAAATTAACTAATTTATTTAACTAATTAGTTATATTATATTTGCCTAATTTTTTTTAATGGTATATTATATTATATTTATTAAATAAATAACATGGTACATATTTACACTTTATTACTATAGGTTCAAATTTTGAATCATTATTATTACCATAGTCCTGAACTTACTAAACCAATATTATCAGAAGTTAGAAATTGCTATTCAGAAAACTCTGAAATGTACCATAAGGCTGTCTTTAGAGAGAGAGAGAGAGAGATAGGCGCCACTATTCGATGATTTGCAACTGTTGAAGTCTCTTACGGAGACTTTAATGATAGTATTTAGTGTAACATCATTATTCCTCAAATCGCTCTCACAATAGCAAGAGAGACAGACATACTGCTTTAGTTATGCCTAAAATGAAAATTAACTCGATTTTTTTTTTATGTCTGATGTATGATCTTTCACTAAATTTTAACCCCACCTCTATATCTTTCTACTATAAAGTTCTAGAATAATTATATCATTTAGTTTTGAAGGTTGCCATATAAGAAACATAGGAGGAATTGGAAGGTATTTTAAAAACTTCGTTTCAAATATACAGTACATACAATTGATTTTTTATAGCATAATATAGTAATTTTTTTAATAAAATATACAAAATATTACAACATGTTTTTAATATTTTATATTTAGTGCAATAGCTTTATCGAAAAAAAGTTGTTATAATTATTTACCCTTCTAATGTCCCGTTAAGAAGTATTTTGTAAGTATTATTTTAATTATGTAATGCACAGTATGTTATAAGAAATAAGACTAATTTATCTACTTTTTATTTTAAACAGTTCACATAGTACATTTTTGTACAGAATATAATATTAGCAAAGCATACGGTGCTGCCAGTGGAGGTTAATGGAGGTGCAAAATTCTTAAAATTTTCTTTTAGCTTAAAGCACGTAAAAGTATATCTGGTATCCTTCATTTAAATGTTTCCGGCCTCAGCGCAGTATAGTTTTCTCAAAACACGCTGTAAGAATGGTCTCGCAAGAATATAAAGGACAGGAAATTAAGGGACCCTAAGCGATTCCCGCGCTCACCAATAACCTCTATTGGAATGCAGAATTTTCAGAAATTTTTAAAAGCACAGTAAAATAGAGGTTTATTTTTATTTTGAATGGGATTTCATTTTTTAATTGCTAAATAATTTATTATCATTAAAACCAGACCACAGCTATTTTACAATTAATATTATTTTATGTCGCATATTTTCAGTTTATTTGTTTATTTTGTTTTCAACCACATACCAGTTTACACCCGCTATATTGGCAGTACACACAGTACATTGAACTAATTAATATTATAATAATAAATTGTATAAGGAATATAACATTTTATGATTTAATTTTAAGCTAAAAAAGAACTAATACGAAAGGAAAATTGTTTGCGAGTAATTTATAATCAATTTAGAAATTGACAGTTGGTGACATTGAAAATGAAAACACTGGTTTAGCGGCTCGATCTGCTCTACTGAATTAATCAAGACAAGAGCATAAAATTTAATTGTGCAGCTGCAGACTAAAATCATGCATTAAAATCGGAATAAAAGGAAACATTTTACACGACACTTGTCGCGTAATATGCCTTTATTTAATTTATATTGTAGTACTTTTTAATCAAATATAAGAAAAGAATTTGTATAGGGTAAAAAACATAAAAGATAAAAGTTTTGTTTGAAAATGATTTTGTTTATTTCAGAATAACAATACAATTATATATTCAGCCCAGCTGAATTTTATGAATAACAAAGTTGATATTTAATTTTGAATTTTGATTTTGAAGTTTTTTAACATATTTATGACATAAATAATAACAACTTAATGAACGTAGCTAGCGGAGTATCCGTAAGCTGGGGCGGCGTATGCGGAGTAAGCAGCTGGGGCAGCATATGCGGAGTAAGCAGCTGGGGCAGCATAACCGTAGGTGGAAGCAGCATAAGGATAGGCAGCATGAGAGTATGCAGAGTATGCTGGGGCAGCATAAGTGGCAACCTGAAAAACAAGAACGATTTTCATTAGCTTCATTCAGATACATTAATTATAGAAAGAAATAGGTAAAATATCTGCTACATGCACAATTAAGTTCATATAGCTATAAAGTTTCAGTATTTACTTTGATTGAATCACAAATACTCAGAGATGCTGAAACATTTTGTCTCTGGCCGATAATCTATTTTATAAATATTTGTTGTACTATATATAAAATATATAGCTTCTATGAACCAAATAAAAGTGATTGCACAATTTTGAAAATAAATATGAATTAATTAATAGTATTGTGTATAGGAAACAATAAAAAAATGTTAATTATTATTTTCAACTTTTAACTTTATAGTGTAGGTTGGAGACCAAAAGTTCTAGAACGTTTTTGACGTCCATGAAAAAGTATTTTTATTGTATGTAGTGAATTAAATTATATTTTAGCTTACCTTAGCTACAGCAGGAGCGGCATAAGCGGAGTAGGCAGCTGGGGCAGCATAACCGTATGTTGAAGCAGCATAGGGATAGGCAGCATGGGAGTATGCAGAGTATGCTGGGGCAGCATATGCTGAATAGGCAGGTGCAGCATAAGCAGCAGCGCCATATCCAAGTCCAAGAACTCCACGCTTCTCCTTGGTTTGCTCCTCAGCAACGACGAAGGCGGCAAGAGCCAAGACAATGCAGATCTGTAAAAAAAAAAAAAAAAAAAAAAATCAAAATTAAAATACAATTCATTTAATTTTACTTTCGATTGAAACATTTTTTTTTATTGTTTTATATACCCTTATAAATCAAGTTAAAATGCTTCGAGTTATAATAAATTATAACTCTTGGCTACACTTTTAAGTGTTTGGAGACTTAAATACACGTGCTGAATATAAAGTTTTTTCAAATAAATTAATATTTTGCAGACATGTGTGTGGAATAGAAATGAAAATTGCCAATGATATTTTGAATGTAAGATATAGAGAAAACTTATGTTAACGCTTGAAGCAATACTACAAATAAAGAAACACACATGTGTATATATAATATTAAATAAAAATGCTCTATTTCCTCTTTTTGTTTATGGTTATTGGCTATAAAATTGCTTGAAGCTATTTTTTAAGATTATAATATTTATGCAACGTTCTAAATTATACTGTTAATTAATTAAGAAATAATAATAATGTTGATTTAAAATGACCACAAAATTAAATAATAAAAAGAAACAAAAGCGTCAAATTAAATTAAATTGGAATTTTAACTACTTAAGAAAAATTATGATTAAAATATATATAAACGAGGATTTTATACTATGCTTACAAAGGTATACGAAATAAAGTTATTATATGTTTGAAAATTCTACAAATATGAAATATTCAAATTATATTTAATATAACATTAGAAAAGAATTATGCATATGATCCGTTTGCAAATATATAAATATATAAAATAGTGGAAACAAAAACTTTTTGAATTTTGAAAGCTTTTATATGCTGTAATAGGGGAAATGTTGAACTAGTATTCTAACAAAGCTATCTAATTTTGAATAAATTTTAAAATTTTCTATGAAATCTGGGATTATATGAGCTGATTATTGAAATTGTTTGAAATTTTAATGCTGAAATCTGAACTATTGAAATCCTTAAAAACTATTATTTTTCTACCATGTTATCTTACCTGGAATTTCATGGTGAATTGATTGAGTTGCTTAGACTGTGTTGAAGTCGAAGTATAATAATCCAGTGGTGACCACGACGTTATATAGTGTTGAAGAACCATCCACCACCACCACCTCTACTACCACCAACCGATTCCTTTCTCTCCTCTTCGCCCCCTTGTGTTGAATATTACATTGAAAACCGCCGCATAACAACGAACGCACACAACACAACACCACACCACACCACGTTCCTCCCACTGGCCTTTAGACGAATCCTTGCGACCACTCCCTCAAGTATTATAGGATCATGTTTAGTCATCAGTAACCATGGTTACATCTATAGAGCCATATGGTTACAACTATTATTATTATTTTAAAAAATAGATCAAACAATACTATCATAATAACAATCATTTCATTAAACGAGAAAGTATATTAAGACGAAAAGAAAAAAAAAAGTTGATTATACTATAGCATAGTTTAATATACAGTATATCATTTCTTGTCAAATATAAAATGTTATACATTCACGTTTCTTCCATATCATATATTTTTACCCAAAGTATGCTTAATATTATACCGTATTTTATATAAAATTCGTGACAAGTTTTAAATTTGTTTGGGCGTATCATTTTTTTAAATCTTATATCATGTGTGTGAAAGAAAAAATATATTTGATTTTTCTATTTAATATTATGATTATGATAACAAATTGCACAATTTTGTAATTTGGTTTTAATAATATACCTTTTTATTTTATTACATAAACGTATACAATAACATTTAAACGTATCATATTTTATTAATACAACCACGTGTGGTCTATGAACTCTATATGATCATGATGTAAAAAAAATTTAATTTACAATCCATGTAATTTTTATATACTATTGTCATAATTTGTCGTAATATACTATAGCGAAAAATATTACAACATAAACGAAGACTCGTAAATCATTTTCAAAACATAAAAAAAAAAACTACATTTCATTAAAGACTTATTTGCAAATTAACAATACGTTATGTTATTTTATTTTCTCTTCATGTTCAATTTAATAGGAATAGAAATATTTAATTATTTATTTATTTATGTTATATTAAATAGGTTATTTGGCTGTCATGTAAGTAATAATTTTGTTTAAAATAAATTGCATTCTTTAATATATTGAAAAATCATAAATTACATATCTCTACTCATACTACTCATTCAACATAATTATTGTGAATCATAATATTGATTTCATCATTTTTTAAAGAATTATAATAATTTTTGTTTTCAGTTTTATAATTTCTTTATATAATTAACATATATGCCGTTTAGTAAATATTGATAACAAAAATTAAAGATTTATATTTAGAGTTGGTATAATAGTTGTAACAAATATACATGGTTACATTTTTTATTTTCAAATTAAGACTTTATCTCGTTGTCTTTGATGGTATATTTTCACATAATTTAAGCAATATATTTTTAATTTATATTATTATTATTATGTAAAACGTTTTATAATGGAGCTTATCGGTTTAGCGCGCGGGGAAACGCGAGGGAAGCTAATAAGGGTCCCCTAATTTAACATTACGTTTATGTTTGTTTGTTTTTTGTTTTTTTGTTTTTTGTTTTTTTGTTTTTTTGTTTGTTTTTTTTTGCAATTTTTGAGAAAACTACTCTTCCGATTTCAGAGAAATTTAAATAAGAAATACTAGACATACTGTTACGTGTTTTAAGAGGCCGTTTTACTCTCTGGAAAATATAAATGTAAACAAACTGTCTAAAAGATCAAAATCTAAGATAAGGCAGGAAACTTAAATGACTGAAATCGAGTGGTCATACGTCATCAGAGTGACCAATAATCACAGGAAACGAATACAATAGATTGGTATGTAAGGCAGTGATAACAGGTTTCAAATCAAGCTCGAGCCTTGCAAAGAACGAAGAGAGTATTTTTTTACATAATATTGAATCTATAGACAGCAAACATTCTTATAATATTATAATATAACGCATTTATTTATTTTTTGTATAATATTGTAAAAGGAAAAAATAAAATCATAGAAATATGCAATTTGTTTCTTCCATGCAAATATGATAATGCATATTACAATAAAAATATATTAACTTTTAAAAGTCTACGTGCAAATGATACAATATAAATAATAAGTAATAATATTATATAAACGAAAACACAAATTTGAAGATGAAAATAAATTGCCGTTGATCTCCAAATCGTGACAGTTCATCAGAAAGGTGTATAATTATATAAATTATTTGCAAGCAATATAATATATTTGCATTAAAATAAAAATAAGTGATATTGTCCAAATATTTTAATTTATTAATAATATATCCATTTTCTTAGTGTGCCGATAATATCAATTTATTTTCTTCCAAATTGTTGTTTTAGTATAATATTGTACTTTTATAATTTTATTTTTTTATCATTATATATATTGCACGTATATAAATCTAAAAATATCGTGTGTATTTTTTTAAGCTTTTTTTTCCCCTTCTTTTTTTCAAAAATTGTTTTATTTAATTATAATATGATAGTTCAATATTAATTAATAAGCCTGTAGTTACCACAATCTTAATCCTTTTGATCAAAATTTTTTTTCTTACTTCTCTTCTTCATTTTTTTTTTCTTCTAATTATGGGGTAAATAACTTTAAATATATTTTCTTTAAGATGAAAGCAATGCTTGACCTGCGATGACCATAACTAAATCGCAATCATGACATTTTTAATAATTTTATAAGGTCCCAACATTATACAGATTATTGAATGTTAGCTTGATTATGTCTAGCCAGCAACTCGCATAGTCATTTTTTTTTCTCATTCACCTATAAACTACTCTGATATTAGACGAGATAATATTTTACATAACATCCGCTGTTTTGGGAGTTTACTAAGCTGACCTTCGTACACTTTCTTAGCAATAATAAAAGTATATATCGTGATGATAGAAAATATTGAAAAATACTCGACTAAAAGCAAAATAGAACATACTTCTATAAGTGTCCACAGTGGCGCATTTCCCTAGTACAATAAATATAACATCGTAATTCCAATTTAATTAATTAATTAAGCATCGGATATAAATTATATTTAAACCATTGAAAAGCTATTAAACAAACGAAGGCATTCAAAGAGCGCTTTTTTTATAAACCCAATAGCAACTTTTTAATTGGTTAAAAACAGAACAAAAAAAGATATCGAAAATCGGCTCAGTGAAGGTCTAGATAATATATTTGTAATAATGTGTTAAAAATTTGGCATCTCTAGGTGTATTAGTTGCGGAGAAATCTTGGAAGTACGATTACATTGATTTGAATGGGCAGCAAGCAGGCAGCGTATAGAGAGTAAAACGGCCTCTTAAGCCATAGAAATTTTTAAAGAAATTTTTTAACCGATAATTTCCATTTCATAAACATAAATATTACATTTATTGTAACAATTACATTTTGTACATTTCTGCTAGGCACTTTTGTATAATAACAGTATAAAGTTGCTATTATATAAATAAAAATTCAATGACTGCTTCAAGTGAATGAATTCACTTTTTTTTTGTCATTTTTTTTAATACGTATTTATTTCTTTATTATAAAGTCAGTGGTAATTAAATTTATTTCATAAGAAACTGGGATGAGATTAAAAATTGATATGAATAAGCCTCTATATAGTAGATCTAGTTTTACTTTTCTTGGAAAGGTAGCATCGTTTCCTGCTCTACCTGCAAAATTGGGCGTGGTCCTTGAGGCTATTTTATAGTGAGCGATGTTACCGCAAAGTTTGGTCCGCAACTTCGCTTGCGTATCTGTACGTTAATGTACCGGACACACACCACGCATACGGATATTCTTCAGGGTCACAGGATTTTGTGAGACAATCTTTTTAAACTGGAGTATCTAGCCATTGTCAAGGAATCTTAAGGTCAATATATAATTCATAAGTAAATTTATTTAATTGTGGCCAAAAAAATAAAATCTAATATTATATTTTTTCATCATTAAAAAAATATCCGGAAAAAACACGTTATGAATCTCAAGGTTTCCATGACATTCTATTTGCAAAAAAGAATTAAAAAAAATAATGGATTGGTCTGAAATTTATGTAATATCTGTAAAAATTTAAGTCGACTTTTGGCATTTTTTTCTTCTTCATTTTAGAAGAAGAAAAAAAAGTAGTTTGAAAAGAGCTCTACAATTATATTAGTTTATTATACACCTTTGAAAATATCCTACATTCCATCTTAGTTTGATTCTTTAACCCACTATACAGGTTTACTTTATGCAAATGATCTATTATAGTAATGTTTTTAAAAATTATTATAAAAGAAAATAGCCTGACAACAATACATAATAATGAATAAGAAAAATAAAATACAATACATGCACAGTAAAAAATGTCATAATATATGTATGTATACGTCATAAACCCCCTAAAATTCTAAACAACTTTCTTTAAATCAGAACTATAATTGCAGCATATATATATATATATATATATATATATATATATATATATATATATATATATATTATTATTATTATTTAAAATTCAACATTGAATGCAAAAAAGAGAGAGTTTTATAATATTTTATATTTTTATGTGACATTTTATGTAATTGAATCATAAAATATAAATTGGTTTGTTTGACACTTAAGTATTTATGTTGAATTGATTTTATTCATGAACTAATATACTATAATTATAAGATATTAGTATGGACTTTAGTTCATTAAAACTGGCACAAAATGACAAATTCATAATTTATTTTGGCATTTTTTATTTTCTACATTTGTATATTTAGTTACTGTACTAATATATTATATTTTTAACATCTTTCATAGTCGTTTAAGTTTCTATAAAGTGGTTCAATTAATATCACATTTTTCGTACCGAACGCCTGTAAATTCTACTTCGTGTCATGCTTGAAAGTAGAAAGAGTTGCAGAAATTCTAGGCGCTATATTCACTGAAAGTGTTAAAATGAAAACGAAAGTGACTTGATCTTATTTTCACCTTGACGCTAATTTCTATTAGTTATACTGCACGAACAGTAAATCTTTTCTTTTGAAAAGAAAAAAAAATTAATAAAATAAAAATTTCAGTCTAGTTTAGACACGTTTTTATGCTATGAATTTAAAATTACATGATTATTGAAGGTTTATATCTATAATAATAAAAAAATAAAAAAAATAAAAAATGAAAACTCTTAGGGTTATTGAAATATATAAACAATAGAATATTTAGGATTAAATTTGCAAGGTCAATTAATATATTTAAATTAAAAATAAGACATGAAAATGATTGATATCTTTCAAAAATCACGCTTTTCTATATTATACAGTTCTCTGTTTTTAAGTTCAAATAGTGCACGTTATTTCAAAGAATTCGCGTATACAAAATAAAAATATATAATAGTTTTGTAGCTATAAATTATTGTAATAACTTATTCAAATGTAAAATGAAATTTGTTCTTTGATTTTATTTTATGCTTGATTTTTAATAATATTAATTTAAAAAAATCAGTACAAAATTAGGCATGGTTTCTAGTTATGTCTATAAAATTCTGGAACAATGTATTTAAAGCTTAAATAAAAACTTTAAATTATCAAATTATTTATTTATTTGATAATATAAAAGTCCAGTTATACCGAATGTATTTAAAAAAAGGCAAATTAAAGAAAATTTGAAATGGAAATATAAAATTTAAATAATAACGTACAGTACGTACATGTAATGCTAAACTATCAAATAGTTTGAAAAGAAGAATAATGTTATAATGAATATTAAGTTTGTTTCTGACCACAAAAAACTTATCAAAACAAATTAAACTTATTGAAAGGTTTTAAGTATTTAAAATTTTGAAAAGGGAAGCAAAAATGGCTTATTTAAGAGTTTCTAAATTGACTAAAATTTACCTTTTTCAAAATTTGTACTTTTCGTATATGTATAGAGTAAAAAGTTACATGAGACTAACGTATGTTGCTAAAGCGCAGCTTCATTTATTATTATTTTTTATGTGAGTGGAAGATATTATGAAATAATTATAACTGAATAAAGTATTCTAACTAAAATACCTGATCTCTTCATTATTTATTATAATTTGATTTTCAACATATGCATTTTTCTTCTCTTTTATCTTTTTTAGTAGTTTTTTTAATACTAATATGTAGTATTTGATCACATTATTTGTCTAGTAACTGTTAGTATATCTGAATATACACATACCAACAAAAAATTTATTGCGTTTTTTTTTTTAATAAAATAGCAAGCTGAAAATAGTTGGCTAAATAAAAAATCAAGATTATACAAAAAAACAAACAATAAATTATAATATTATTAGAACGCAGACAAAAACAAAAGATAAAACATAAAAGTTACAAAAGCCTTTGCGCGGGCATTGATATTATAATTAACAGTTATATATTTGATTATTATCAAATTGCTTAATAACTTACGCACAATTGATATTACTTAATATTCGCATTTTTATTTGGCAATAACAAAAAAAAATCTTATGAGAGCGACTATAATTATATATAATATTTTTTGTTACATAAATATTATATCTTGATTATATATATTTTGTTGTGTTACTATGGGAGACGTGAATGTCAGATCGTGAGTGCAGTTGTGACGTCCAGTCCAGTTGCATGACACAAATGCACTCTCAAGATTATTATTTGATTCAATAAGCAGAGTATAATAAAGAAGTCCCGGGGAAAGTGCATGATGTTCAAGCTCGCGGTTATAAATCAACATTACATCAGAAGTAGCCCGAGGCCATACTACCTTAAAATTACTCTTCTTTTTTTTTTTTTAATGTAATTGAATAATAATTCATCTTTGCATGTTAACAAAAAAAATATATATATACACTTCAATTTTAGATTGTTTTATGTAGCCTATTTTCAGTATGTCTATACACCAATGACATTGTCATTTCTAGTGAATTACAGTTATTGAAGTACATGAATTATACATTAAAATTATATATTATGCAAATTTTTTTATTGGCTACTTTAGGCAATTTATTCTGACCATATATAGTAAGATAAATTTGTCGTTCAAATTTTTGGTAAAATTTATAGAATATTACAAAAGACAAGATAGTAGTTTTAATAAAATGAAATCGAAACAACTCAACTCAACTCAACTCAACTCAACTCAACTCAACTCAACTCAACTCAACTCAACTCAACTCAACTCAACTCAACTCAACTCAACTCAACTCAACTCAACGCAACTCAACTCAACTCAACTCAACTCAACTCAACTCAACTCAACTCAACTCAACTCAACGCAACTCAACTCAACTCAACTCAACTCAACTCAACTCAACTCAACTCAACTCAACTCAACTCAACTCAACTCAACTCAACTCAACTCAACTCAAAACTCAACTCAACTTAACTTAACTCAACTCTAACTAATTTAAGATAAATCATAAATATACTTCATCAAATATTAAACATAAAATCTGACAAGAGTTAGAAATCTTATTTTGCCAGTTTTGTGAGATATTGTCATAAAGACTATTGTTTTAAAATTTTGTAATTTACCAAATGTTACTTCATAAAACTATGACAACACGAATGTCAAAGAACCACTGTGGTGAGTTTTGTGCTTTCCGTGGTCTTGTAATAAAAACTATTATATATCGGTCTATCTATTTTAATAGAGTGTATCCGCATGACATCATATTTAATACGCTTGGACGCCATACTGGAGCGATGAACAACATTGCTCAGCATAGGATAAACTTCATTTTTGGCTATTTTCTTAGGGAAAGTCACCAATTTCTTGTTATGATTATTTTTCTCACATACTTGAGAAACTAATTCAACCTATTAACAGCATCAATGCTCTAAAAAATATTGCTTTTAATCTTAAACTGTCAAAATGAGTAATTTTCCTATGTGGTCCATGTTATTGAATAATCCAACACGGGGCATCGACTCTAGCATGAATGCATACACCCTGTACATACATTTTAAAAATTTAAACAATAATCAAATGAAATTTTTTCTACTAACTGTAATAGACCTTTTACATGCAATTAAATATAATTAGACACGTTGAATTACGCTTTGTAAGCTAATTACAACTATCAAATTGTCAAGCTAATAGAAATATCATGAAGGTTGACAGTTAAAATTTATTACCAAAGCCAAAAAAATTCACAACTCAAGATAAAATTTCAAAACGTGACGGGGAAAAAAAACTTTCAAGATATTTTATATTTTTTTAAAGTAAATATTTCAAATTATAAGTAAAATATTTGGAGACTATTTTAATATTTTTTATCTTAGATCTAGCGATAAAATTAAATAAGACACCTATTCCTTTCTTTTAAATAAACATTTTACTTTTCCTTTTTTACCTGTAAAGAAATTTAATACACTCACTACAACATCGAAAAATCAAGATAATATCACACTTTTAGTCACTTTAATAACGTAATACTACCATGTGAAATTTTAATACAGGATTAAATTTTAATGAGTTTATATTATTAGCAACAATTTATTACCAAGTTTTTAAAAATTCTTAACGTATAACAATGTAGTATGTAAATGGTATTTTCTCATTTCAAATACTATTTTCAGATTACAAGTATAACGTGTACATATAATATTCAATAGCATCCAGTAATAAAAGCCTATATCTTATATATATATATATATATATATATATATATATATATATATATATATATATATATATATATACAATATAGGAATTTTACATAAAAAAGTATATTATAAACAAGGTATTGCCACGCCCAATATCTTATATACTTAATTGTTAATGACATCCTTGATTTTTTTTTCTAATAAGGATTTTTAAAACGAGAGTTACTTATTTTTAATTTTAAATATTTTCTTATATTTTTTTTTCCATCTACAATAAAGTTTACTTATTTAGAACAGTGTGTACTTGTAATAAATCTAGAACAAAATAAAAATAATAATTCCTTCATTAAACATATTAAGTACACAATATAGAATATACTGTACATAGTTTTGTAATGAGAATAATAATTATATACTTGCTTGTGTAAATTTGTCAATTTCTTGTATACATTATGATTTATACATCAATTTCTGCTTTATATTATATTATATATTTATATAATACATACATATATATATATATATATATATATATATATATATATATATATATATATATATATATATATATATATATATATATATATATATATATATATATATATATACACTACAGTATATACAGTATAATATTATGTTGACAGTGATGATTTATACGTTTTGTATAAATCGTAGCAAGTGAACATTGCTTTGTGTGATCATGCCTTTAAGATTTTTTTTTAAGTCATATTTTTTTGGGAAAAAAATCCTAATAGATAAATTAAGAAATATAATTAATTTTGTTATTCCATACTATTGAATCAATGGGATGAACACGATTCAATCAAACAAGACTAAATTTCTTGATTTTGAAATACTTAAATATTATTATTTTTAAATCTTAAATTAGAGCAGCTTCATGCGTGAAGGAAAAATGTCAAAATATCTCACTCACGATTTTGTGTTTGAAAAAATAAAAAAATAAGCTGTCATATTTTCAATAATAACTAATTAATCTCCAAATTAAAAGAAAAAAAAATTAATAAAATATAGTTTTTAATTGATTAAAGTTGAAGCAATATTTAATAATAAAATTGATTGATGAGAACTAAAAGCAAGGTCATAATTTCTCATTTTTTTTTATTTACCAATATTTATATTTTAATTACTGTATTTGAAGTTTGACATTGCTTGTTATCACGAATCTGAGTGCACGCAGAATTTCTATACTCAATAAAGCAAAAGGAAAGTATGCTTAAAAATTAGTTAGACTAGTTCATCTATATTATATAACACTCATGCATACACTACAGTTCATAAAATTTGTCAATAAAGCAATACGCCGCTCCAATGAAGTGGCTGCCCGATAATTGCAATGTATATTACATATACGTACATGAAAACAACAAACATTAAATTTAATCCCTTTTACATGATTGGCTTTTGCTTGTGGAATGGATAGATTAACTGAAGTTACTGCTGTTTATCGGTCTATCGTTATTAAAAAAAAAGTGCTGTTAATAAAATTATGCTGATTTTTTCGTACAGATATTTTAATAAAAAATGAATTTTTATTGGCTTATGGCCATTGAATGCAATCGGCTTGAGATTTCAGTTGACGCAAATCTTTATCTAAATACATGTTGTTCCCATATACCAATAGAAATTCATTTTTTGTAAAATGACCGTATAACTAACTCATTTAACATCATTATCTTTTCTCTCAGTTATATTTTAATGTTACACTCGTGAGTATTAATAAAGTTTCATTTTTAAGTAATAAATTGAATGTTTATATGGCTGCTTTACTTTTTTGTACAGAAAGTTAAGTTAATATAATATCTTATCAATATATCTAATTATTTTTTATGACCGTTATTACTATTATAGTTCACTTTTTTCTAATTTTTCTTTTGATATTGGAAAGACCATTATTTTTTATTGTATTATAAAATATCTCTATTTTCTATTATAATGTATGCATGTACAATATAAATTTTTGTAAACCTGTAATATACGAAGTAATAAAAAATTATTGAATTACTGTAATTTAAAGTTATATCCACACGGTGCAATATTTTAATGTGTAAAATAATAAAAATATTTTATGCAATATTTATGCAATATTTATGCAATATTTCTCCATCATGTGAACTGTCTATAAGCAAGTAAGTTTCAAATCAAAATTCAAAAGCTGAAAAAAAAAAAATCAAAATCAAAATCGAAATCAAAATTCTTTAATCTTGATAGTCTCATTCAATGCAACAATTGATATAAAAATCAATATTGATTATTTATTTAGCTCTAAGAATACAACATACAAAATACATTAAAGTTAAAAAAATATATTTATATATATAATTTTTTACTATTATATTTATGCAATTTTTTATTTCTATAAAAAGAGATAGAAATATCGTAACTTCAAACTTTTGTTTGCATACGCAGTATAAAATAAATATAGTATTGATGGGAAATTTAATAATTAAATGCATATGATATTAAAACTTTGACGTTTTTACATTTAATGGAAAAGCTTTCGCCACATAATTGTAATTCACAATTATGATGTAATCGTAAGTCTATTTTAAATTAGTTTTATAAAATAAATAATAAAACATAAAAATACATAATTTCAAATTCTTATCGTCTTAAGTTTCAATCACGTGATGAGAAGTAATAATATGTCAATAAGCTATCGATTACGACTTCATCATTTGGTTATAATAGTTATTTACTCACACGGCCCCATGCGGCGTGAGAACTTTTGTTATAATGCGTGAAGCAACAATCTTTAATCGTGCTTTATAATTTGAATATCATCATTCCTCAATTCGTTTTTACGCGAGCGTTATGTTTGTTCACGAAATCATTTTAATTCGATCATGTCTCCGTAACTTACTATACTAATAAGGATAGACATTCAGACAAATTGGCAAATTTATAATTTATTTCTATACAATGAATGGCTATAAGATCTGATTTTAGAATTGTATTTAAATGAGCAGTATAATTCACATGGCACTTTTTATATTTAATTTGCCTTTCCATCTTTTGTTTTATCTTCTTTGTAGAATGAGAACTTGATAACAATTTATATGAAATGTGTTTTAAATTATTTTTAGAACTTATTGTTATGAAAAATAAACTTGTTTAATTATTTTCATGTTTTCAAGCCTTTGATTTTCTTTACAAATGAGAAAATTTTACAATATATTTATCCTCAAACGTTTTTAATGGCTCCAAAAAATTATCCGTATGGTGTAAAAATAAAAACATTACTCTCAAAAGGAAAAGGTTTTCACATGTAAGAATACAAAATAAATAATTTGCATGAATTGATGGTTTATTCACGTTATAAATACATGGCAGATGATGATGATTTTTTTTTAAATTAACAATTTTGATTGATGGTATTAATTTTACACTTCTTAGTAGTGGGCAAGACCATGTCCGTAACCGGCATATCCCAGATCAAGACCTCCATATCCGTAACCGAGCTTGGCAACGGGTGCAGCGTATCCCAGACCATGGTAAGCAGGGGCGGCGTATCCGTAGCCGGTATATCCAACCTTAGCGATAGGGGCAGCATAGGCAACTGGAGCAGCTACCTTAGCGATAGGGGCAGCATATCCACCATATCCAGCATATCCACCATATCCAGCATATCCAAGACCAGCATAACCGAACTTGGCTACTGGAGCGGCATAAGGAGCAGCATAAGCAGCGACTGGTGCAGCAGCAATAGCTGGGGCAGCATAGCCATATCCAGCATAGCCGGGATATCCATATCCAAGTCCAAGAACTCCACGCTTCTCTTGGGTCTTCTCCTCCTCGGCGGCGAAAGCGGCCACAGCGAGCACTGACAAGACAATCTAGACACACAGTAATTCACATTTTAGTCAAATTAAACATATTTTAGGTTTGAAATGCACTTTTTATCTTTTAACTAAATAAAGTTTGAAATTACTCTGCACAAACTACCAAATATCAAAACGTCTCCTTTAGTCCTTTTGTAAGTTACCAATGTATTAAATTGTGTAAAAATTAAAAACAAGACGTAAAAAGATTATAAGAAAATAAACTTTATAAAATAAAACTCAGAAACTACTCAAATTTGAAAATAGCCACTGATAATTATTATCAGTTATTATTAAAATAAAAATATATATATAACTGAAGCTTAAATCAGCAAACTCACCAGGAATTTCATGTTGAAAGTAAGTTCGATTGTTGGGATCGGACTGATGCTTTTGCCAGGACGATTGCGAGTTTATATACAAAAGTTCTCCCTCCACGAAGAGCAGAGAAAGAAAGGGTGGCGTCAGTGGCCCTTACCTCGCTCCCCACCTACAAGGACCTCCGCGGCCTTCAGGAGCAAAGCTGAGTGAGACCAATCGCCCCCGCCTCCGGAACTCACAGAGCGGATCTGCAGCCCTGCGGGCTTGATTGTTATTGTCAGCAAAATTAAGGCGCAGCATGATATGACGTCAAAACTGTATCATCAGGATTATGTCTAGCCAACGTCTCAGCCTCTTTTTTTCTTCATCTTCTTCTCCTCATGTCTGCAATTAAGAATTGAATTTGTATAGAATTTTCTTGAAAAGGAAAAGTATTTTGTATTATCAGTTCATATATTTTTTTTTTTCTTAAGTCATTATTTTCTTATACAGTATATTTATAAACGGATTTTTGTTTGAGGTTTTCCTTTCAACTTTTTTGCGATAAAAAAGAAGTATGAAATAACAAATAACGATAAAAGTGAGTTAACTATAAAGAAAAATAGAAAGCATTATACATCATACTTATTTACTAGTACGAATGTCACATTACAATTAAAATTTATTTATTTAAAATGTCAAATAATATTACATTATTTTCCATATTAAAAAAATTTTTTTAATAATATAAAAAAATACCTTTCTTCATGCGGATGCTGTAAAAGATCAAGTTAATAAGTAGCATTTTTTTTCTCACAGTTAGTGGGTTGACTATATTATTAAATATACACAGCATTCATTGAGCTATTTACATAACCGTGAGAGAAATTACAATGTATTGTTATTATTACATAAAAAACGTGGGGTCACACTTTTGTTAGTTATTTCTGTACTTAATGGTGTAATAAACGTGTACATTAAATAATAATATCTAACAAAATATGCACACAGTATGAATGCAAATAGATAAATTAAAAAAAAAATCAAATAATAAGAATTCATGTTTATATTTTTTAAAGAAATTTTGCAATGTTAATAAGTAAAGTAAGTTAAAATGATGTAACTTTGCGTGAGTCTTATATGAGTTATAATATACAAATTGGGAGAAATTTCAATAAATTTTATTGAGTATCAAATTCTATATGAAATAAAAAATTATTATCACGACGAACATCCATTGAGTAATAAAGTTTTTGAATAATTTACATATTTTTTTTCTGTGTTGATCTTATGATCAGATTTTTTTTTATATTATGATTCACATGCGCAATTCGTGCGTTAGTTAATATTATACTAATTTATCATTTCATAATCATTTATATAAAAATAATAAAACAGCTATATTAAGCTTAATTTCTATAGGATTAAAACTTAAGTAATATTTGATTCAAAAATAAGATTAAAAGTTACTATTGTTGTAATAAAAATATTGAATATTTTTTTAAATAATAATATATATTTTTTTGTATAAAAAATAAATATTATGAATTTTTTACGCAAGGCTGCAAACCTTGATATTATAGCAATAACGTGATTGTTATGACTTCCACAGAGGTTAAAGTTCAAGTAAATAAAGTTTACTTCTAATACGCCCAGACATCGTTTAAAAAACAATAGAATAAATTCATTTAATTTTTTTATTTCTTTTCAAATTTGTATTTTTATAATAGCATATTATTCATTTTTATGAAATCAAGGGTATAACTATTTTTATAGAAATTTACAAACTTAGATAATATATATCTTAATTTTTATTCAAAATTGCAAGTTTGTATAATTTTTAACTGACTTTTATCACTTTTACAGTTTGGTGCTTCTAAAATTGTATAAATATAAACAAAATAATATAGTTAAGATTAAATTTGTAATATTTAATCATAAATATATACAGAAATTTATTTTGAGCTAAAATTGAAACTTTCTCAATTGCAATTGTTGATATAGATGTGCAATTTTCATGCTTATAGTTTTTCATCTACTTTTATTTGAGATCGAAGATAAAACAAACACTTGTATCTGTTTTTATTTACTACACGAGGAGGTAATAATGTTATTATTGTTGTACTTTAAAAATTATCTACTTGCCGTGAAATATATTCAACTATAAACTTTAAAATCATTTACCATTAAACTATTTACCATGTTAAACAATTTTATTACAAGATAACGATATAACTTCCAAAACATTTTTTTTCAGTACTTACTGTTTAAAAACTATTCATTACTTACTATTATAGAATATTTCATGTTTTTTATAAGAAACAAAAATCTTAAAACAACAAAATTTACAAAAGGTAAAAAAAAAAAAAAAAAGTGTGAACATGATATAAGTAACCTCAGTACAAGATATGTATTTTCTTTGTTACACCATTTTATATATATATATATATATATATATATATATATATATATATATATATACGTATACTTAAATAATATTATATATATTTTATATAATATTATTTAAGTATACGTATTATAATATTTTATGTTACAGATATTCAGTAAATAATTATATTGTCGACAACTTATATCCGATATTACCACAACTTTCTTCTAAAACTTTAAATCAAGATGTCCCCTCGTGTAAAATCCCATAAAGAAATTTATGATACAAAAAAATAAATAGTATTTTAAGTCACGACAAGATATTAATGAAAGTATATATTTACATATATCACAGATCAACATTCTGTACGACGATAAGCAACATTGTTTCTATTATAGAAGTTTTTCTTGTTTATTTATATATAAAAATCATGGTTTTTATTAATGGGGGGGAAAAAAAGTTGTAATCTTACAACTTATATTCCTACGTATATACGTGTAATATATTAATATAATAATATGAGACATGTTGTAGTAAAAATATTTTAAGTTTACCATCAGGTCCATCAGTATACAATATGTTATGCTTAATTTTCAATATAACACATATCGATACAAAATAAATACAAGAATTTTAATAAAGATAAAAAAAAATTATAAGACTCTAAATTTAATGTTATTTTAAAATTAATTAGAGTAGCTAAATGACTTTACAATAATTTTCATTCGATTTGATATAAATTTAATAATTCTAGCAATGATGGTTCATAAATGTGATAATTAAATTATATTAAAAACAAGATATTAATAATATAGAGACTATTTCATATAACATATGTAACGGAAATGAAATGCATGGGAAATATCTAAATTTTGAAATATACTTTCATAGGAATGTTCTTCTAAGGGCTGTATTTAGATCGCTTGTGTCTCAAAATCTAAAAAAAAAAAAAACTTCCAAACTTTATGATGTCATTTGAAAGTTAATAGTAACAGCTATTTCTATAATATTTTCAAACACCGTGACCATTAGATAAGAGAGAAAATAATGATTGAAATTGCTCTTATGGGACAAAAACTTTAAAAAAATCAAAGCAAATAGCAAATAGCATGCGGTGGCCCCCAAAGTTTTAGCATTTTTGAAAATACCATATCCTACTTTATCAATGTGCAAAATTTCAAACTTTTCTTTCTTTACAACTTTTCAGTCAAATCCCGGAGTAGCTGAAATTGCACCTTAAAACAGATAATACTTAAAAAAAAATAATAATAATAATAAATAAAAGCACGATTACAGCTAACTCATATTTTATAGTGTCTAGTTTGTTAGTTAGTATGTAAGTTAACTTTTTTTTTTTAAACAATGTACAAAATCTTTCCATTTTATATATTTTAACAGTAGAGGATTATAAATAAACATTTTTGAAAGAATAATTTTCTTATAACAATTTAATGTTCTTTTCAACAAGATCATTATGTTACTTAGCACAGCCACTGCACTATGCTTTATCTTATGTACGTATACTATTAGTATAACGTAAGTACTTTATATAATAAAGTAAAATCTCACGTAGAACACACCTGCATTTACATAAGTATCAAATTAGCTTGGACACTACTTGCATGTAACAATCGTGACGTAAAAAGTAATGAGTCACATAAACTATTATTAACAATAGAGAATTGCGGTATATAATAATAATTCAAGTGCAGTCAAATTATCAACAACAAAACTAAACAAAAATGAATTGAATGCAAAATGTAGTTCACTACGTGACTGAATTTATTTATTATGTTAATGAGATATAATAAAAAGTACGTGAGATTGTTTAATATATAACATTATAATGTTACCTTATTTGTTTTTGTTTTGATGTGATCTTGTTATAGTTAAATTTAGTCATCATTCAATATAATGTTTCATGGGGATAATATTTAGAAAAAAGAAGTAGTTATTGAATAATAATGAACATGTAAGAATGCAGTAAGCATTATGTTATTTTTTTATTAAGTTTTCACTCAAAGTGTATATTCTTACGTATATTTTTATAATCTGATGGGCATTAAATCAATTCACTTCATTTCACTTCACTTCAATTTTTTTTTTTTTTTTTTTTTTTTTTTTGCAATAAAATATTTAAATTTTTTAAATATTTGCACGTTTTTTGAAATGTAAATAAAATATAAATGAATTTTCTCACTAAATTAGAAAATAATAACTTAATTAATATATTTTATGAACTCTGCATGATTGAAGTATAAATTTGAAATATTAGAATTAGAATAAAAATGATTAATATCATTGGATGTTATGTAATTATCGCTATATGCTTTGTAAAGCTAACTTTTTACTCTTTACAAATATTTATCATTTTCTCACGCATGTGTAAAATATAGGACAAATTTGCTGTTAAAATCACAACTAAATTGAAGCCAGGGTTGAAGGGGGGAAAATCATATTTTTAGAACGTTATAAGTGAAGTATATTATAATAAAAATCTGGATCACTTTACATGAATTTTTAATTTGACTTAAACTTACATCATTAAAGAACAATCTTTACGCATGAGTACACATTATACTTAAAAAATTTACACAATTCAATCAAATATTTCAAAATATTTGTGATTGGAATCGTCGAGAAGACGAACGTTGAGACGCATTATAAATTAATTTGTACAATAATTTTGCTCTGTATCTTTATAAAAACTTTCCAAACATCGTAAATTATTATTTTATATGTTTTTTTATTATTGGGCAAGAAAAAAATACGTAATACTGTGTGATAATAAAATTCAAATAATCAAGTTAGATCCAATAAAAATACATAATAAATATTACGTGGTTGGTGTTAATTTAAATTTGTCTGCATAATGAAGAGAATGCCATTAAAATAGATCGGAAGTATAAAGAAAGGTGACTAAAAACGTGTGATTATTATGTATTATCTTGAGAATACATCGTACTAGGTCAAAATTTTCTTATCATATTATACTTATGTTTTAACAATAGAAATATTTTCCAAGTATACTACAGTATAGTATGCTGTTACATTGTTAGCAACGTATCATTAATTTCCTATAATTTATCAGATTTGAATGAGGTAAGTAAGTTTCACATGCTTTGCTGATTTTTAAGGCAAAATTCGACCTTGCATCAAACTTTTTGAATGCTACATCCTTGATATACTGTAGAGTATCATGAACAAATTTATTAAAAAAACATTAGCTTTTTAGATAAATGTATTTGATGAAACTTCTTGAATTTGGTGGTGTCATTATCGTAATTTGAGAAGGAAAAATAATAATAATAACGGAACTATTTATCACATAAAATATAAAAATAGAAATTAGAATGTTTGAATGAAATTAAATATTCACACCAAAGAATTTGAACTTACTTTACTACGTATATATACAAAAACATTAGCAAAATAACCTACCGCACGAAGTAATTTTAAACTACATTTTTATTGCCTAAAAACATGAACAAATACATAAATTTGATATGACAATAAAACTATCTAGTTTGTTCTAATTTTATAACTGTAAACTATAATTTCTGATTTACGTATAAAATTAAAAACTGAAAGTATAACAACAAAACTATATTGATATACTTTAAAAATAATAATAATAAAGAGGCGTAACGATCTGACACATTTTTTATTGTGCGGTATGTAATTTTGACACATAATTTTGTGACGCAATGACAACAACAAAGACAGCAAATAAAGCTATAAATCTTGAAGAAAAAAAATCCTTCATTGAAGAGGTGGAGAAAAAAAAAATCCATTACTCGTGCGCTTAGAGACCGTGGAAATTTATTAAAAGAAAAATAAAATCAATAACTTCAATACGTATTATTATTATTATTATTGTTTGTTGTTTTCCGAGGACGTTATAAAATGCAATCATTTCATTGTGGTAATATCCGGTCATATAATACAACATTATTTTTCTTTGTTTACAGTTGGTGCGTATTTAAGAAAACAATAATTAAAATCCTATAGCAATATGAATATAATTTTGTATACTAACAAAATTAGCATTTAAATTATTTTATTGTATAGTCCTTGTACAATATAAGAGAGTAAATAATAATTAACTAAAATTTTCAATGCTGCACATTTTAATATTTTGGGTAGTTAATAAAAATATTATACATTATGTGATTGTAACGTTGTTGTTGTTTTTTTATATATATTTGCAAAAGATAAATAAAAGCACGCTGTACACATGGAAAATGTAAATTAAGTAATTTATGCTGCATTTATGTCATTATAGCATAAATGATTATGCATAAATTAGAACAAGCCGATAAGGTTAATACCTTGGCTTGTAAATTGTATACAATTTTTTGTTTAATAAAAAAATAACAATAAACAGCAGCAGCAACTACAACAACATAAATAATTATGCTGTAAAAAAACAATATTTCAAAGTTATTATAAATTATAGCACAGATTATGCTATATTTGAACAAATTGTGCTAAAAATTAGCTCTAGCATAATTATTACGCATTTATTTTTGTCCGTTCAGTAGCTGATTTTGTTTATGCAATTAATATAGTAAATTGAGTTCATAACTAAATGTAAACCTATATGAATTTAATATTTTATGTCCTATAAGTGGACATATTATCATAAATTACTAAAGTAACATGATGCTGGTTTTAGAAACTTTCTAAACAAAATCTTTGAGTTATATATAGGAATTCTGTTATCCTTATTGCATCTTTAATAAAAGGTTTAAAAATACATCTTGGTTATAAAAAGTACACTGTACCGTAATTTAGATATTATTTAAATTTTAAAAAGGAAGTATTTTTAACTGTAAATTTTCACGATGGTATATAAGATAGAGCCGCACGTATGAATTTTGTGCATGTATTAGAAAAATTATGATATGACCTTTTTTTTATTATTATTATAAACTTTCATTTTCTTCTTATCATATTCTATTTCCTGCTTATATAACATGAAAATAAAGGTAATTTTATGACATATTTTAGATTAAATAATTTATCATGAATATCACTATTATGCATTGTTTAAAAATAGCATGAACAAAATTGATTTTTATCGCTGTAACTCAATCATACTCGCACTATATAGTATAAAACTACCCAATTCACTTCTCCTAGATTTTAATATTAATTGCTTGATTGACTATATTGACCTTCCGGTTGGCATATAAAAATAGATTCTGAAGAAATTGTCTATATAGTGTGAATAATATATACTTATATACAAGACATTTTTTTAGTGTATGTGGTTTTATTGATTGAATCCAATCTTTATGGAATGTAACCTTCATTCCAATATAGATTTTTATATTGTTTATTCATCTTTGATTGAATATACCTCGTATTTTGTCATTTAGTCACTTACGTTAGTGTTTAACCTTGACTTTTTTTTTAACTTTCAATTTACTTGTTTTACGCTCCAGCTCATTTCTTTTATATTTGATCATCTGGTTTTTATGTTTCTTTTTATACTTTTGTAGCGGCAAATTGTAACAAATTATATACGCTAGATCACTAGACAAAAATCTTTTTACTTCCTTTAAATATATTTTATCAATAAGTAAATCAAATCTATATAAAAAATACTTATCATTTAAAATTTTTTTAGTATCATTTTGATATGTTTTAAATAGAGAAACAGGGGGTCTGGTTAGAAGAAATTCCGTAATTTATAGTGCATTTTATATCATTACAGCATAAGTGTTGTTATATTGGAACATTATAAATACCTATTATAATTATGCTACGAAACATAGATACAGAGTAGGCAGAATATAAATTATTTTTTAATAGATAAATGTTACTGAAAATGGCTTATATTATAATCTTTTTGTATTTATTTTTGTCCGCGCAATAGTCTTGCACATTCTTACTGTATAGGTCACTATCTTTTAATGTGGTGGCAAAATAAATATAATTAGTCAGCATAAGTGAAATGAAATTTTCATCATTTATTTCAAAAATAATATTTACGAAGCAGGCATTTTGACCAAATTCTACTGACTAATTACGATTAACAAATAGAGACAATTTGAGGCAGTTGTCTCATTTATTTTCGTGAAATATAAGAAGATTTTCTGAAAGCCTGCCTTATATATTTGTGACCACAAAGATGGTGTCTCTGAAAAGGTTTATACTTCAGCTAATTTTTGGCTTATGTTTTTATTCACACATGTTGTAAAAAAAATAAAAAGATTTATCTGTTAATCTTTACCTGCTGTTTAATGTTTCGGCAATCAGAAACACGCTAACTCTAAAAATATAGCTGACACTGAATTTATGCGCAACCATGAGTAATTAAACTGTTCTTAATTGCTGAAAGTGAGGTAGCAAAAGAAAATTGTTTTATTTTTATTTTCAATGTTTATTATGACATTTTTATTGTTAGTGCGTGGAATATGTACAACGTAAAACATCACAATTAATCACGCTAATACTCAAGATTCCATGACAAAATAATTTTAGTTTTTTATTATTATTATACTCCTTAATGATAATAGTTTTTTTTTTAAATAAAAATTCCAAGTACATACTTCAACAATTAGTTTAATGAATGTGGTCATATCTAATTAGTTTTTTTTTTAAATGAAATTATTTTTATGTTACATCACACTTTCATAAAATAAAACCACACCTGCAATAGAAAAAGAAAAATATTATCAAGTATTTCAGTTATATTAATATGTAGGACAAGATAGGAATTTGAAATACGAATAAATAATATATTACATAAAGAATTTTATTTTAATCTGTATCATGTATTGATATAAAATTCAAAGATAATCTCATACTTGATGTTTCAATTATTATACAAGGACGCTTTATTGAATTAAATAGTGTACTATTGAGCAACAAAAGTGTATTACAAGTTGAAGTGTAAATGTTGTAATTAGTAATTAACACACGATTATAATTGCGTTTATATCCAGTTTGGTTAAGAGGCCTTGCATATTTTCCACGAATATGATAATAAACAAAGTGACTGGAATATAAATTTATTAAGTTTATTTTTATTTGTTTTATTTATTTATTTTGTTTTACTTATACTTACTTACTTACTTACTTACTTACTTACTTACTTACTTACTTACTTACTTACTTACTTACTTACTTACTTACTTACTTACTTACTTACTTACTTACTTACTTACTTACTTACTTACTTACTTACTTACTTACTTACTTACTTACTTACTTACTTACTTACTTACTTACTTACTTACTTACTTACTTACTTACTTACTTACTTACTTACTTACTTACTTACTTACTTACTTACTTACTTACTTACTTACTTACTTACTTACTTACTTACTTACTTACTTACTTACTTACTTACTTACTTACTTACTTACTTACTTACTTACTTACTTACTTACTTACTTACTTACTTACTTACTTACTTACTTACTTACTTACTTACTTACTTACTTACTTACTTACTTACTTACTTACTTACTTACTTACTTACTTACTTACTTACTTACTTACTTACTTACTTACTTACTTACTTACTTACTTACTTACTTACTTACTTACTTACTTACTTACTTACTTACTTACTTACTTACTTACTTACTTACTTACTTACTTACTTACTTACTTACTTACTTACTTACTTTTAACAAATTTGAAAGGAATGTTTAACAATCGCAAGTGTAAAACTGATTTACTACTCCTAAAAAATAAGAAATAAATGAATCACGTATTGAGGTGATAAAATTGGCTCTTTGCCTGTATGTAAATGTAAAGTGACAATAACATGCATGGAGAACGTGATATTACGCGTGACTACGTTAGGATGTGTTTATTGTTACCGCATTGGAGAAATTGAAAGTCTCTTCTTACACATGATCTTGTCGTTAATGTTGACATAATTATATAGAAATCTCTCATTGTTTATGTATGATAGAAATTTTTATTAAAATTAGAGTATCATACTAATAAAAAGTAATGTATAATTTGATGATAGTATGCAAGATAATTTGTAAACAAATAAATTACGACATATGCTTGAGTTTTAATAGTTAACACGTATATTTTTATTTTAACCTAGAAATTATTACCATATCATCCATATCAAAAGCCATGGAATTTTTAAAATTATATAATATTAGCTTTTTAAGCTGTTGATGAGATAAATTTGAAAATTTAAAGATTATTTTTAAAATCCTGTTATATGCACTCTAATCAACATAAAATCGTCTATAACTTTCCGATTTTACACTAATTGTTGAATGAAATACTATACAACATGATTTAATAATTATGCTTTTCTAATATAACTTTTAACATCCATTTAACTTCGAAACATTTTATAGTTTTACTAGAGTTGCTTCGACTTCATTGTAAATGTATATTCATAACCATTTAGTTTAGTGATAAAAAATATATGTGTACTTAATTATATAAGCAACTTTTTTTTTTTCGATTCTATATGGTTTTGTATAATTATTCTTATTGCTTCTTCTTCTTTCAAGAAATAGCAATATATAAAAATCATGAAATTATATAATTCATAAAAATGTATAAACTGGCCGATAAGGCCTCGGCCTTGGTTGGATTTGTATATAATGATAAAATAATATTAAAAGCCATTACAACTAAAATATATTATAATGCATATAATTTATTATTCACATCTAAATTACTGTACATTTTATTATTATTATTAATGATGATAACCGTAAGGTCCATATCCGAATCCAAATCCAAATCCTCGTCCATATGGAAATTCGTAGGGATATCCATGTCCTTGGAAGTATGATCCATATCCTGGATGTCCAAAGGAGCTGCCATAGCCAAAGCCATACCCTCCTCCGTAAGAACCAAATCCTCCAAATACACCTCTCTTGGTGACCGCTCTGGGTCCTGAATATCCATCTTGGACACCCTCAGGTACTTCAGGTATTTGTTGAGCCAGGGTGCAGGCAATCAGGGCGAGCAGAACAGCCACCTTGGGAAAATTAAATTTATACGAAAATTGTTAATTACAAAACAATTTAATTCAATAAATTTTAAGTACATTAAATTTTTAATTTAATATTTAATGTTCGCCTTACCATAGTGCATTTCATGGTGTTGATGCTTGCAGTTTGCTGCTGGATGCAAGGATAATCTTGTCAGTTGCAACTGCTGCATTTATACATGCACTTTGCGTTACCTGAGATGTGCTTGTTGAAACTCAATATCATGCGGTCACCGGATTAAATGTACACCAAGCTTTCGCCTTTCTATTCATCATAAAAGAATAACACTTATAAAATAGATAAGCTTATTTATAGTTGATCTAATAAAAATAAAAAATACGATAGTAACAACTTTACAGTAATAATCTTACAGTAACTCATAGTAACTAGAGACCATAGTAACAACCTGTTACTATAGGGTGGTTTCATTCATGTTAAAGTCGACGCCATAAGTGAGCGCTAAATAACATGACTCATTTTGCCAGTTTAAAAATACTTCGTAATATTTTTGAGAGCATTGTTGCTGTTAACAGGTTGAATTAGTTTTTCAAGTATGCAAGAATAATAATAATAACCAAAAAAGTGCTAATTTTCTTAAGAAAATAGCCAAAAACTACGTTTGTCCTATGATGAGGAATGTTATTCATTGCTCAAGAAGAGCATCGAAAAGCATTCAAAGTGACATCATGCGCACATGCCCTACGAACTGTCTGGGCCAATAAAACAAATCATATCTTATCGTGTTTGTTCTAACATTAAATTGTTACAAACTTTGAATTAGTGGGACTACATCGGAGTGTTTATATAAAATTTCAGTTATGTAAATAAAAATTTGCATAAGTTTATAATAGATAGATAAAAGATAAATGATTTAAAAACTTTTAGAAATTTTTATCAAAGTACTGTACCAAATCATTTTATGGAGCATTGTGTTTCAATTATTCATCCAATACACTGACAAATAATTTTAGACAAAATATTACGTAAATTTCTCAAATCAAATAGTACATTGAACTTGAACATATCTCACACCTGTTATGTACGCTCACCTAATTTTGTAAATATAGGGTCTATGCATTCATGTTAAAGTCGACGCCATGTTGGATCACTCAATAACATGGGTGGCATAGGAAAATAACCCTTTTTGCCAGTTTATAAACACTGTGCAATATTTTTGGGAGCACTGATGCTGTAAATATGTTGAATTAGTATCACAAGTATGTGAGAAAAATAACAATAACAACAAATTAACGGATTTCCCAAAGATAATTACCTTAAACGTAGTTTGACTATGGTGACTAATATTATTCACTACTCCAGTATGGCCTCTAAGTGCATTAAATATGATGTCATCCGCATACACCATATAGCTCAAGCTTTTTTTCCCCCCACATTAAATAAAATTCTAAAACGTTTCTACGAGAATTATGCCATCAGAATCTGTATCAACAAATGTACGAAAAATTAATAATAATAAAAAAAAAACTATACTTCCTACGTTTAACCATATAATGGTTTAACTCTATAGTAGGTAGCTTTAATGTAGCAGCGTTCTAATTTTATTATTATTATTTATCATATAACGTATTTAATGACTCTTAATTGGGGAAAGGATTGTGTAAGTAAACATGTAAATTCGGAGTTTTATATTAGAATAATTTATTCCCTATCTGATTATGAACGTGATAGTCATGTAAAATGTAATTCTTTATATATAAATATACGACTTAACTGCAGTTTTACTTTCGCTTTTTAGAGTTTATTTTTAAATGTTTCGTGATTTAATTAATCTTACTTAAAAGTTACTAAATAAGTATAACGTTAATAAGAAATTATAGAATGTCGATTTAAATTAACCCTTGGTCATTATTCTATAAATTATTGACATTGAATAATATAACAAGTCTTTAAATGTTTGTAGAACTACCAAAAAAAAAAAAAAAAATCTAAAAATACAACTTTTTATTTTTTTAGCGCATGGATGGTAATAGAGATGGTTGTAAAATTTTGTTAATATATTTTAATAGAAGCTATAAATTTAATTAGAGAATATATTTAATAATTAATTCTGACTTTAATGTGATATTTCGTGACTTGATGCTATTTTTTTTTTTTTTTTTACAAACATTATTGGCTAAACTAACCTTTTCTGAATAAAAAAATAGCCTATTTTTATACAAATTATAAGACCAATTTAAATAAGTTTATTATATATATATATAACAGAATCGCTCATGTTGGAAATTACTTGATTATTTGTTGAATTTTATCAGCCTTAATATAGGCAACTTGTTCTACTCGATTTTAGCGCTTGTAGCGGACGGCACTTGCACTAACTTTCATACACAGTACATACACGACACACACATTATCAAAGAATAAACATACAAATTAGTTTAATTAAATAGACGTCATAACAAATATTAATTCAAATCTTCATACTTCTAATAAAAAAGCAAATCATTGCTTGACGAGATGTGATGTCTCCAGGTTGTTTGATTGTTTTATAAATATATTTAGTTATATGCATGTTACCTTATAGGGTTATACTAGTTGGATCTTAGAAATGATATCTCAATATTGTAGTAAATGTCTTTCTATTTTATTATCGGATAATTACATATTCATAATATAATCTATTAGTAATTTATTTATGAAAATATCCTGGTCCATCGTTATTCATAAAATAATAATAAGTAAGACAGTTTGAATACTTTTTGTGTGCCAAATTTTATCAACTTGAACTAAAATGATTTTTATTGCCCGATTTTTCATAAAATTCTAACAAGTTAAGTAGAAAATAACAGTCAATATTTGAAACACTTTTTATTCGTGCATTTTCTTGAAAAACTGTTTATATATAAACTATACAGCACCAAATAGAATTATAGGAAACAAGCATTATCATAGCAAAAAAATATGACAATATAATTTTCCTACAAATTCTAAAGAACCAGTAAATTCTTATAAGAACCAAAGCATAATATATTTTTGTGTTGTTTTATTTATTTAAGCATTAAAAAAACAAAAGCAATTGCATATGGTAATGTAATAATGCACATAACAAGTATAATTTTATTTAATATTCGTGCATATATGTATATTGTACACATAATAAGAATGAAAGAAATGTAGAACTCATAATATTTTATTACAGTGATATTTTCTTATATTATAATATTATGAATATCAAATACGGACACATGTTTTTATAGATCATGAATTGCACTGACCACGCCTATTTTTATATCAAACACATCCAATTGAAAAAAAAAAAAAAAAAAAAAGAGTTTTGATCACGTTCGGGACGACTGTATAATAATAATGTCAGAAATAGTACGCATATTGCATAATAACTATAGGAATAATAAATAAGTATACTATTATTCTGCTGTTACAACAATACGGAAATAAATTGATTATTTTTCTCTTAAGCGCCGAGAATGTAGGCAACTTTTTCTGCACCTGCAACCTTTGTGGTAAATTGATGGCTACTTTCACACGACCTTCCTAATATCAATATTATTTAAATATTATAATTAAAATACTAAAGTATTCCTTCAAGTGTAATTAAAAACATTTATTATTTATTCATAATTTTTTTTTATTGTTTACTTTTTTTTTTTTTTAGATTGAACTGGTTACTTGTTTTGAAAAGATTCTTCATAATTTTCTTTGTTTTTATTAAAGTACTTTTTACATTCATAAAAATTTGTAATTTATATTAATGTTAGATGCTACCTGTTACAATAATAAAGTATTCTTAAATATTTGAAGTCAAATTGTATAAGATAAAATATAAAATAATATATAGATATATAAAGTGGGGCGTATTAAATAACATAATTGTATGTTTGGTGTATTGTATAATTTATGTTTCGTAATTGCTGCATGTATAGTACCGCCCTTGTGTCTATATAATTAAATTACTGCATTTCAAATTCTATACAATTGCATAAATATTTATGAAAGGCATTGAAATAAATGAATTTAAACAAAAGTATATTATATATAATATAGGTATAGGTACATGAAAAACAACTAAATACCAATTAGTAGCTATATGTAATATTATTACGTGATCAGGTTAATTAAAAAAATTATAATATGGATTCAATTGAAAACATTTGTTTCAAATCACCATTTAAGCAAACCACTCTATAAACTAGAAATATGAACCTCCCTTTTTAGTGTTGTTTCTTGATTGTTTTTTTTTTAAATGTATTTTAATTTTGTAATAATGATTATTTATTTTGCTATAAAATTATTCCGATAATTGAAAAATCAAATATTTTGAGCATATACTACCATATAACTCTACATTATTAATTTTTTTATTTATTATTATTATTTTTTTTTATAAGTGAAAAAGAGATTCAAACAATCCTATTCTATCTAATCATAAAGTATACTTTTATGTGTCCTAATCTTGAATATATCCTAATATTAATTGCTTACCTCCTGGTTATGATAAAAAAAAGTATTATAGGATATTTGATAATATACACGGAAAGAATAAATTACGTAATTTATTCTGTATTTATGTCATTATAGCATAAATGTTGCTAAATTAGAACAATATAAATAATCATGTCACACAACATAATAATTATGCCATGAAAGATAATTATTATGCAGTATATAGCATAAATTATGCTGTAGTGAACAAATTTTGCTGTAAATGAGCTAGCATAATTATTACGTATTTCGTATTTTCAGGGCATAGAGGAGGAAGAAGTTAAAAACTTAAAACTCTCGCTATCAAACTTTTAACAATTTTTATTATGAAAACTGCTTTAATTCTATAATTTATTCCTCTATTATTGATAGAAATTGGGTAACAAAAAATAAGATGTCATGGATTTAAATGCAAACTGAAAAGTGTTTATTTTTATTTCAAAGTATAATAGAAATCGAAGATAAGCGTATCAGTACAGGTAAATGGCAAGTAATCATTAGAATTCAGAGTAATCTCAAAAAGTAGAATCTTAGTTTTTAACCAAGATATCCATGAAGACCGTATCCGTATCCGCCATAACCATAGCCGAGTCCATGAGAATAGGGGTAACCACCATAGCCATAAACTCTGGGTGCTACAACTGGGACTGTGGAGTATACTCTGGAGTAAGCAAGGGGTGCCACTGGTGCGACGCCGTATCCATATCCCAGTCCAGAGTAACCAAGTCCTCCATAACCGAGTCCTCCATAACCGACTCCACCATAACCCAGGCCGATCACACCGCGCTTCTCCACAGTTTTGGAGTCTTCTTCAACAGCTGCGTCTTTCTTGTCAGCGGCAAGAGCGCATACGGCGAGAGCCAGGATGAGAACGAACTGTAATAAGAAGATATAATTACGTTCCATGTATTATTAATTGATTCAATATTACTATATTACTATATCAAAGTAAAAGTTTATAACAAAAAATTGTTAGATACATTATGAGTATCAGAAATTAAACTAATTATCATATTAAATTGTTATTAAAATTTCAGTAAAATAAAATAAACATTACGATTTGAGAGATACTTATATTATGATACTATTTATAAACCGTTTATCATTCACCTAAACTAATGCAGACTCAATCCAATGGAAGAATTGCAAAAAAAAAAAAAAAAAAAAAAAAAAAAAAAAAAAAAAAAAAAAGGGGGGGGGGGGGAATAATGGAGTGAATCCATGGAGTGAAAATAATAAATAAATAAATTCAGAGCCCAACAATACTAAAATAATGCTAGCAGATGACTTTGTATTGCTATATTGATTTAACATGCTTTCTTATGGGGGAATGAAGCAGCTATAACTTGAGTTAGCTTTTTTTTTCGCAATACTGAAATTTCTACTAACAATAAGCCCAAAAGCTTTTGTTCTACTGAAATTCAACCAATTTGTTTAAAAATTATTTTTTTAATCCAATTAGATTGAAATTCAGGAAAATAACAGTAAGCTTAGTATTGAAGTTTTTTTTTTTTTTTTTTTTTAACTCAAGTTATAGCTAGCTGCTTCATTCCCCTATAAGAGAGCACGCTAAATAAAGACAGGAATACAAAAGGTTTGCTATAGCACTTTGTATTTTTCGGCTCTGGGTTTATTCATTTTCTCACTAAACCCCTTTTTGCAAGACTTGTATTAAGGCAGAATGAACGAGACTATTATTGAAGGAGTGTTAACTTATGTTTAGTAAATGACTGTAACTAAGAACGTCTGTATTATAGTGATATGCATTATCACTATCAGTGATAAGACAACATATAGTAGCACTTACTTGGGTTTTCATTGTTGCTGAGTTGATTGTTGTTCGAACTTGTGAGGGCGAACTGATGCCAATGCAGAGGTGGTACTCACTTTTATACACCTTGCGATTTACGCCCGAGTTACTCATCAAGGTTTTAGTAATGTATACTGGTGCAAGAGCGTCCCTCCCGCCTTAGGACGCAAGTTTATTACTCGTGGGGTCTGAGCAGGCAGCTAGGCCGGCAGGTTAAGGCTACAGCTTACGCACAAAATTCACGTAATTAATTAACATACCACACTTACTTACTTACTTTTTAACACTTTTGTTATTACGATAATGTTTACATAATAACACCTTCATGAGAATAGAATCAAGTTTAATCTCAAAATTGTAATCTGTGACAAAAGAAGTGTAGTTTGTAACAAAAAAGTATTAACATGTAAAACAATTGTTTTATATACTGTTATAAACTTTTTTTTTTTGAGGTTATTTATTTAAAATATTATACTAAATATTGAGCAATATTTGTACCATACATTTTATTATTTAATTTTTCTTCTATAAAATTGCATTTATATTTTGAAAAAAAAAAAAAAAAAAAAAAAAAAAGTGGTAACTAAAATTAAGCTAAATGCGCTAGAATTGAAACATTGCTTATTTTATATTAATGTACAATACAATGTCTTATTGTCTATGAAAATTAAATTTTACGACAAACATCCACAAATAGAAGTTATCGTTAAAAAAACAAATGAGAGTTGATGTTTGGGAGATTGGTACGGTTACACATGTCTTTTCCATAAAATAAATGTACGAAGAAAAAAAAAGTAGAAAAAAGTATTGCGGCGGAACTAAATGCATATAAAATAAAAATATAATAATATAAAATATTATTATAATAAAATATATCATATAAAATTTAAAAATATAAAAATATGTTTTTATGTTTTGCGCAATCATGCAATTGTCTCCAATTCGCCCTCGAAATTCGCAAGCAAAACGCAGTAAAATTGTGCATGTTAAATTAGGTGGAGGTTGTCGAAGTTTTATTTATAACGCATTTCTTCAACGGAAATAATTTTTTTTTATGCATAATACATGACATATTGCTTAAGTGCGTGTCTACTTTTTATCATGTATAAAATGGAAACGCCAAAAAGAGTTTTGCCAGACATTGAGTTAAATTTCTTAATTGAAACTTTAGATTCGTTTAGATTATTTTGAAATACTTAAGATCTTTTTAAAACGTTCCACATGCAAAACTCACATTAAAAGAAATTGTTATTATGTTTCTACATTTTTTCTTTATATTTTCATTGGTATTACTTATAAAAATACCTATTTAAACCTTTGGAAAATGTAAGTGTTAATGACAATATCTTCAATATTGTAAATTTTGCGATAAATGTTCTATTTTTTAGAAAATATCTTATTCATTTCATAACTGTTGCTATCTCAATTTCAAAATGACAAAATTTTTTATTTTAAAAGCTGTGAAAAATCCCACACAATTATATTACTAATTACCTAACAATTTTTTTAAATAAAAATGTAGTATATCTATTAAATTATTTAAAAAATTATGATGATCGTGATATCTTCATAATATAATTTTTATCTGATTATCTTTCCGGATTATTAACTTGCTTAGTCATTCTCTAATTATAGAGAACTTTTTTGTTTTGTTTCTTTCTTGTTTCAATTCAATAACTTTGATGACTTTTTTTTCTGTTTTCATGGTCTTAGTCTCAACTGCTTCCTCTATAAATAATATATATATATTTCTGGAAGAATTAGAGTGTCTGTGTTATATGATCCAATGTCAATTTTTTAATTTTTTTAAGTTTTGTATTATTTTTGTCTCTATAGGCTTGAGCTCCGTTCATTTGATGATCGATTTTTAATCGAGATACCGTAATATGTTTATTGAAAATAGGGTTATATAACACATAAAATGAGAACAACGAATTTAATGTGTACATTTTTTTTATTTTAATGTACTACTATAATGATTTTTTTTTAACAAATTAATTGTGTTGCAATTTTCATGTATGTGTATACTGATATGCGACACGAAAGCGAGCGATACATATGTTATATTGGCTCAACTTATATGCTTTACAGTTCAAATCAAACTTAATTGAACTGTTTATCTGTGTATGTAAATAGGTATAACTTTGATTTGAACTGTGTAGCAAAGCTACTTTTTGTCATTAAAGAAATAATTCGACTGCAAAGTTTCTGTGTTTTATACAATCCGTATCTAATAACTCATAAAACGTTCAACAACGTCCAGTATTTTGGTGTAGAAATGATATAAACATAATTTATAAAAAATAATTTTCGTAAATTACAGGATACTAAAAAGAATAATAATAATAAAACGAGTCAAGTTTTTGGTTACTTCTATTTCAAGTAAGTTTTTATAATATTATATAGTTTAAGTAAAATTTACGATTGATAAAACTCTGAAAGTAAAATTTACTATGCTATGGTAATTTCTCCTCAATAGGTGATTCATTCTTTAAGGTTTTAGATCTTCGAAGAATTCTTTATCACACGAAACTACTATGTTATAGGGTGTTCATGTTAATGTTGACGCCATGTTGGATCACTCAATAACATTAGCCGCATAGGAAAATTACTCATTTTGCCACTTTAAAAATACTAAGCAATATTTTTAATAACATTGATGCTGTTAATAGGTTGAATTAGTATCTCAAAAGTATTTGAAAAAAAAAAAACAATAACAAAAAATTAGCAATTTCGCAAAGAAAATTGCCTCAAACGAAGTTTGTCCTATGCTGAGCAATGGTTACTCCAGTATAGCGTCCACGCGCATTAAATATGACGTCATGCGGATACACAGTTTTGTCCGGTAATTTCTATCACCTCTCGTCGTAACTTCAAAAAATAATTAAAAATACATCTACGAAATATTAAATTCTGAAAGAATATAATGTAATAATGAAAATTTAGCTTTTTTATAATAATGCAATGTTTTTTCCTTCTTAAAATCTTAAAACCTAATTAAAGTTAAATTAAGGGAATCTTTTGTTTTTCAGTGTAGACTTTATCATTATTTTAATTACTTTTACTGCAACATTGTGATACATTGTAATAATCACGTGCTAGAAAATACTTTAACACTTTCATTTTCTTTATTTACCTTTTTTTTTATTCATATATGTAAAATTTAATTAAATATGACCTGTGATACTAATATTAGCATTTTAAAACTTGTATCATTATATGTATTTCAAAATATTACATTATAATATTAACTATAAATTTAAATGAAGATTATCCTTGAGTTATCTTATATGATCTTATATTATACTAATCTTTAACAATAATATATACATACGCGTAATAAATATAAACTTTGTCCTTATTCTTGGCAGGCGTTGTTACATTCATTAAACCGCCTCTTTGTCTCTGCTTTTTTAAATTTATTTACTGTTTTAACATAATATTGTAATAAAAACTATAATAAAAAACAACCTACGAATGATCTATTTCTACTTTTTAGATATTCTTATTTAAATCAAAAAGTTACAACAATAGTAAATTGCTTTATAGAAATAAGATGATCTTACATAACTAAACACATTTACTTCATTTCCAAAATATATTTTTAGATGATATGTGAGATAAATGTTTGTGCATAAGGTTTTGTAAAATATACGGTTGTCAAACCCTCACAACGCGTAAATAAAGTTATTAATTAATAATTAATATCATATACTGTAATGTTACCAGTATACCATATAAGGTGTTAGCGGTAAATCTACATAGAATTTTCTTCTTCTTTCATTATGATATTTGTTAATGTTTTGTTGTTTTTTTCCTTTCTAGGTAGTATTATTATATTTTCCTCTTATTATAATTTTGTATGTAATCAAAAATTCCATTGATATTTTCTGTTGGGGTAAGGTGTAAGAGTGCGGGCCAGACATATTGTCAGGCTTAAACCTCGCCCTTTCAAAAATTTGTATTTCTCCCAATGCTTTTTTTTTTAATAAAGACGATTATTTATTTATTTATTTATTTAGCGGTGATAAGAAATAAATAAGAAATAAAGAAATAAGAAGTTTTTTTGACCCGGGTAGTTCATAAGTTCATAGTAACATAGAATTGACAACAAGCGATGGTCAAGTCATTATTTACAATAAACATAATAGTGATGAAGAGGTCTTAATTTATTTATTAGCTTAAAGCACGTAAAAGCGTATTTACGTAGTATCCCTCCAGTTAAATTTTACAGCTTCATAGTATTCTCGGAAATACGTTTTTTTTTTTTTGAAGTACTAAAATGATGGGATATTGTAGGTCTTCCTGTGATTTGCTAGCACGCGCCATCAATAGGTCCCATCGTCCCGAAAGAAGCAATAACGGAAATCAATATTTTTTATTGTATTACTAAGAAAATTACAAGAATGCTGTGCCGAAACACATTATCTGGTTGATGCATTAAAACAATGGATACGTTTTTAAAGTGATGCGTGCATAGATTTCTAAATGATTGTGGTTAATAAAAAGCTATTAAAATACAAGACAGTTCAATTAACATTGACTGTGTGCATAATATAATACTCTGATGTATATAATACATTAAAAGATTTTATAATAGTTTATATCGATCCTGAACTGAATTACATTAACATAAGTATGCATAAAATATGAAATGTGAAGTCATAAAAAATAATTTATGAAAATTGTTTTGTAATATATATTATATAAATGTATTTACGGAGGTGGTGTTTATGGAAGATGAGTGGGACGTGTGAGATGTATAATATGAGTGCATCTCGCCTTTGTAAAAGTAAATAGATCAGTTTGTCCGTAAAATAAAAATAATGTTGGACTAAAAAGTAAAACAGCTTTATTTTTATATAATATGAAGTAAATTAAAACAAGGACGTTGTGTAATCGTAAAAAAAAAAAGAGGAAAAAAAAAGTGGCTTTTTAGTTTCATATAACCAACCGTAGATGGCAGATCTTTTAAGAAAGCTAACCTAAACTATAAGGTTTTAATAATAATAATAAATTTATAATAATTAACCAGATTATATTAAATGTGTTTTCAATCAATTGAATACACAGTAAAGCTGCAGAAATATTTAAATTATAAAAGTATATCAACAATAATTGTCATTGCATAATTTTAAATGAGTCACATTACGACTGTTTTCTAGACTTTATTTTAAGAAATTATTGAGTATTAATATTAAAAAAAATTATTGCTATATTTTGTAATGAGAAAAAAATATATATTGCAATAACTTTAACCTCTTGTATAGATAAGTAAATATCTGAAAGTTTAGTACAACATTTAATTTTTCAGGGTAAATAAAAAGAGATTATTTCATAATACTTATACGTTGCAAATTCGTTGTTTTTTATTCATTCCATGCATCCTAAAATCATAATTTATGCCATCTTTTTCACAAAACAATTAGAAATGACAGCCTTACAAAAGTACACAAAAATATGAAAAAAAAACTTTACAAAAACATATTTTTCCAAGGGGAAAAAATAATAATAATAAAAAAAAAACGTTACACAGAAAATATTAATTACCTAATTTATACTGTATTGAATAATTACTATATATTATAGAGCACAAATGTTGCTATTTTAGTACAACTTAGTAATTTTACTGGACATCTTAACTATTATGCTATGCAGTAATCATTACATAATGAGTTAGCATATGAAATAAGAAACGTTATTGACCAAGTCAATTAAGAGTAACAAAATAATTTTGATAATAATGAAGCAATTATTATTACGTGTTTATTTTTGTCCACGTACATCACCTTATTAAGTCACCACTAACACTCTCAAATATATTTTGTGCTCGTCCTATATGTAATAAGAAGCTATATACGTGCATAATGGTTAGACACATATGATTAGAAATTGATTTTCATAGTCATTGGGTCATTGGTAATACACACTGCTCTCTAGGTGTTTACAAATACACCGTCCTTATATATATAAGATTTTCTTTCATCCTTTGTAGATTCACAGAAACCTTAAAATATATACATTTTTTAAGAGTTACTTGATTTAGAATATGCCTGATTAAATTGTTCGTTTGCAGCCTCGTAATACATTTACCTCTACATTATTTCTAATTACTAAAATGGCAATATGATTGAAAAAGAGTTGTACATCATATACAACAGGGTAAAAAAAAATTGGAATGATTTGAGGTACAGTACATTGGTGAACCATCCCAAGATACCTCTTACCTGGCGTGGGTCACTAACACCACTGCCATGACTCATACCCGGAGGCATGAATAGGCCTGCCAATACTAAGTGTCTCTCTAACCGTTTTACCTGTGACACACGGGCATACGCACGGGCATTAATGTGCGGAGAACACAAGCGCGCCGTTCAGTGCATACCATGGTCTCTGAAAAAACGATCTCGTGATCTCAGGCACGTCAATCCAGCACGCATACAGCAGCGCCACAGGCTCGGCTTCATTTCTCATCACAACTTACAAAACTAATTGTATAAAACTATAATATGAAAGTATACATGAATATAGGTTTTTATTGATACTTTGCTTTCGTTATATTTTATTTTTTATATGTTAAATGTTCATCAAAGAATATAATATTTAACCTATTCTAAAATAATTTACTACAGCAATTGATTAAAAACAGTAAAATTATAACACATTTTAAAGTATTTTATTATTTAATGAGCATTGAAAATCAAGAAGCGTCTTTGAACTACATCTATTTTCAAGTAAAGTAGTAGTCTGCCATGAAGCTCCAAAGTAAAAAAAAAAAAAAAAATGTTTCAAATAGTTTGCCCATAATGAATTCTGAAACCTCGCTTTGCGTATAATGAGATCTTTGAACTCAATTTCTGAACAAAACTATTTGTATTATTTTTTTTTTATTTTTTTTTTTTTTACACTTTTGCGGCTTTGTAAAGGACAACTAGCTCTACATGAAACTACATGTAACTCAAAGTTGTTTCATAATTTTTATAACTCATTAAATATTTAAGTGAATGTATAATGTATAGTTAGCTATAGTAATAATTACTAATAATAAGTATTAACTGACTTGCACTTGAATATTGTATTTGACACATATAGTTTGAGAGTAAATTAAAAAAAAAATTAAATAATTTAATTAATATAAAAACATATAAACCTATTAGTTTTAATTAATATAAAAACATTGCATAAATTAATAATTTATTTACTTTAACAAAAGTTGTTTCAAATTTGTGGTAGTATATACGTATGTTTTAAGTGCTGACCATTAAGCAATAAAATGTTAAATTTAAATTAAATATAAAAGCGTGAGAAATATATAAAAGTAACATTGAGTAATAATAAATAGTACCTCTAATTGAATTCATAAAGTTTTATGTATTTTTTTTTATTTCAATTTAAAGCCTTCAAGTTATTTGAATATAATATAACGAAGTTATTAATTTAATTTTTTAAGCTTTCTTATAATTTAAAATATTTCAGTTATATACTGCAATCAAAATTTATTGAAATAAGGTAGCTAAGTTACTCTGAAATCTAAATTACGAGAGATTTGGGGTAAAAGGAGAGATAAATAAAAGTCACTGTATCACACAAAGTATGGTACAAAGTTTACATGTTTATTACTTTTTTTTTGTGCAACAATATCAGTATAAAATGACATATAAAAAAGTTTTGTTGATGTGCAAATAAATTTTAACTATTGCAATTAACATTAAGGGCATTGTTTTTCTTTTTGTAATTTTATTCATCAGGTAATCTTTAAATGGCAATATTAGAAGAAACCACCATATCCAAAACGAGGGTAGTATCCACCATAATATCCATAGGGACGACCGTAGTAACCTCCGTGACCTCCGTAGTAACGTCCATATCCATATCCACCGTAGTAAGGTAAACCGCCATAGCCATATCCAAATCCATAAGCACCGCGTTTTTCAGTGACCTTGGCGTCTTCCTCTACTTCCTGGGGTTCTGCGGCAAGGGCGAACACCACAAGAGCCAGGAGAATTACCAGCTGAAATACATGAAAATCACATTTCAAAACCTTGCTATATAACCTAGTTTGTTCAATCACTTTGTTATGTTGTAAACAAGTAATCTATATACTCGTTTAAATTATCAACTGCAAAAATTTGACACATTTTAAGATCGAGTCAAATAATTTAAATACAGGGGAATTAAATTAAATATATTTAAGCTTTTTTTTTGTTATTATTATTATTATTTAAGAATTCGACTACAGATGACAGAACACGGATTATTTTAGTAAAAATATAAAAAATTAATTACATTTTTTTTTTCACTCTGTAAAACTTACTACCTTAATTGAATATTTCTTGTAGAAAGAAAAAATTAAAAAAGAAAGGAAGAAGAACTTTTTCTTAGCGTAAAAATAAAATTGAAAATAGTTCTTTAAGATGATTATATTTTATTTATCACTCTTAAAAAATATTAATCAAGATTGAAGTCACGAAATGATCAAGTTAGAAAAAAAAATCATTATAGAAATGGACGAGATATAATTTAGAGTGAGGTGCGACTCAACGTGACGCGCGGGCTTTCAACAAAGAGCGTCATGACTGAGCATTCACAAACTACTATAATTAAGTCATTATTTTAATGTAGACATTATTTAACACTATAAGCTAATGTAAACAAATTATATTAAATTGAATTAAATTAGAAAAATTATATGCACGAATTAATATATGATATTTTTATTGTTCTTTTAACTGTTGTGGTTTTAAAGAACACGTTGAACAAAAAACATGGTTAATATCTTAACATACTTAAATATCAACGTTGATTTGGCCAAAGTCATTGATTTCTAATTTATTTTGCATTTTCGAAGTGGCAGATACGGGGTTAAAACGTCACAGCTTGCTTGTTTCCGCGGGCGTGGGCCAGTGAGCTGTAAACCCACATCTGGTATTTCGTAAATGCAAAATAAATTAATCAATTACTCTGGCCTAATCAACGTTGATATTTAGGTATGTTAGAATATTATACATGTTTTTTGTTCAACGTGTTCTACGCCTTTAAATTGCTTGATTATGAAGATTTTTAAATTATAATTTTCGATTTAGAAAGGTAAAATTTGAAATATTTAATTCATTTCTCTCGTCCTACAATCACTATATTTATACAAAACGCATCCACTTATAGGTTAATTGTTAAACTACACACATACTTAAAGCAGCCACTGATGCTATTATTAGATGCCAGAAAATTAATTTAGTTTAGATTAACACCATCCACCACACAAGAAATTACTTGTTACAAATGAAAAAAAAAAAAATAATAATAATAATAATAGTACTATCTGCAGAAGGGATTTTGCATGCATTGAAATCTCTTGGCGGAAATTATATTAGAAGAGTACCTAAAAAAAAAAAAAAAAAAAAAAAGCACATAAGTTTTACGATTTTTAAAGATAATTTCAAGTTAATCCAAAACCAATGTATAAAAAAAAAAAACATTCAAAAAAGCATTAAAAAATTTAATTAAATGGAAATAAATAAACTGAAAAATAAGATATGAAAGTGACATTGAAATCTAATGCAATATAGATTATTATATCATGCAAATCATGCAATTAGATATGAAATAGGAAATGTAGAATACATAGAAAAATAGATAGAAAAAAAAATACATACATAAGTTTCAAATGTCATTGTATGTATATTATGCAGTACTTACCTGCACCTTCATGTTGCGTGAAGAAGTTCAGTTGTGTGTCTGTAGACGAGAACTGATGACCAGAGCATGCCTCACTACTGTCTTATATACCCCTAGTTGAAGCTAGCCACCCACCTCTTGCAACACTCTCGTTGTTTTTGCCGCACTCGCCGCAATGCGGTATCCTGTGGCCCGTGTCCTTTGGCTTGTACCCCCCTGAGTTATACACACGCATGTTTTATTTTTTATTTTTTTTCCCACCACTTCTCTCCATCAGGGTCGCAAAGACTTCAAAATTATGCAAAAAAATAATCATAAAAATGATCGTGATAATATCATATAAATTTTTTCTTCTTTTTTCGTCTTCTTTAACCATCCAATATTATCTAGATACTAGAGATAAAAAAATATATAGGAAAAATAAATTATCACAAAATTTAGGGATATTTCTGTATTTAGTTACCTTGGGCTTACAAAGTGAAGTACTTTAATATTCATTTATTTTTTCAATACAAAAACTTAATTTAAGTTTAAATGGATACAAAAACACATTGTGATTGTTTGTGATTGTTGTGCAGTAATTAGTCGCCTGCTGCGTCAACGATTAACGCGTTTTAATAACGTGACAACGCTTTTCTGTTTGGAAGGAGATGTTGTAATTTATACATGTGAACTTGATGTCAATTAAGACTTCATGTAAAACTCAAGAAATTAGAGCAGTTTTAACACCAAACAATTTAGGGAAAAAATCAAGAATAATAAAAAAAAAAAAAAAAAAAAAAACACTTTTTAATGAACTTTTAATGCAATTCAAATGCAATTTATCTGGAAATACATCCTGTTTCGTAGCAGTATTTTTATTTTATTTTTTTGTAAAATGAGAAATTTATTTTACTAAAGTTACGTCATATACATATAAGGTAGTTGCATTCATATGCAAGTCGACGCCTTATGTGAGCACTAAATAACATGAACCTGTATGATGAGAAAATGACACATTTTGCCAGTTTAAAAATACTTTAGTAATATTTTTGAGATTGATGCTCTTAACAAATTATATTAGGTTTTCAAGTAAAGGCGAAAAAAAAAAATCTTAAGAAAATAGCCAAAAACCATGTTTGTCCTTTGCTGAGGAATTTTATTCATTGCTCCAGTATGACGTCGAAGCGCATTCAGAGTCATCATGCGCATATACCCTATTCATATTCAAGCATTGAGCTAATATTATATATTTTACACATTTGGTGTACTTAACTTATAATATATAATATTATATATTTAAAAAATAATATTTTTTATTGATTAAATGTTTTAATTTTGTTGTACTGTTTATTTTATTATTATAATTTTTTTTTATGTTTATTTTTATTATACTATGTTTTTTTTAACAATAACAAGGAAACAAAAACAACTAAACAATAATCTCTAAAAAAGTAACTCAAACTATTGTGTCCTTGAAGGTTAAATAATTTTTTCTAAAATTTCCGATAGTTTATTTTTTATATGCATACATAAAGTTCATTTTTTTTTTTTTGTTCTTTGCATAACAAAATAAACACATAAATTACTTTAAAGAAAGTTAATGATGTGATTTTGATAAGTATGACATAAATAAATTTTCATTGTTATATAATAAAACGTCGCATTGTATTCCTTGACTGTCATTTCGTGACAGGTATTAAGTAACAAGTTTTATATAAATTTGCATATATTATCAAATTATAAAAACTGGATTTGTATGTAATAAAATATTTTGCGGAGTTGTAACTGTACAATATACATATAATTATATTTATATTATAAACTTTACTTTTACAGGTACGTCATTAAACTTTGAATTTAAATTATAAAAAAAGCATTATATATATATATATATATATATATATATATAATGATTTTTAATTATGGCTTATTTTTAAATAAAAAATTATCTAAAAATTGTACTTTATTACTAGGGGGAGGTAGACAAATTATTAAAAAGTGGAAAATAACAATTTATTTCAATTTTGCATCAAAAATAGTAGAAGTAAGCTATGTTTTTTGTTTTTTTGTTTGTTTTTTTCAAAACGAAAATACAAACATTTTTAAAGGGAAGTGTGATTTTTATTGCAAAGTAAACAAAAAATAAACTGTGTGATTCTGTAGAATGATTAGAAGGATTGTATCAACAATAACTACTATAATAAAATAAAAATATCATTTTTTTTTTTACTAATTAACTTAATTTGCAAAAATATTACAATTTTGTAACTTAATTAATTTTCATATACAGTAGTTTAGATTGGGGAAAATATCTAAACAATGCAAAGCATTTCATATTTATCTCCTTTACAAAGATTGTAATAATAGGGATATTTTTTTTATGCTTCTCTGATATTTTATCATAGAAGTTTTAGTCTTAATTTCTATTTACTATCATGATTATACAACATACAAAATATATTGCGCGTGTCTTGATATACACTTTTTAAGTGTAAAATAATAATAAAATAGAAAAACATTACTTCACTATCCGATTTATATCAATTTAGAAGATTAAATCCATTAAATTTACTTTTAATTTCTCTTCACTATCATTTGAAAACAGTAGCCTTTGCTATATATAGTATGTTTTGTTTGTTTATTTGTTTACCACGATTGTAAGATTATTATATTTAAATAATAATTTTATAAAATTATGTTTGCATTATAAGTAGTAGTTTCTTAAAGAAAATTAAGTTGTATTGAAATACAGCATTTTTTTTTTTTTTTTAATTTAAAGAATGGCTCTTTTTTTTTCTTCTTTTTTTTTTTTTTTTTAATAATAACTAATATTAAATATAATTCAGAATAAGAATCAAATAATATGGACCTTGCGTAAATTCACATAACGCTTTTATCTTGGGAGTAATTCGTGATTTAATCCAAGGACTGTTATTTCATTGTTTTTGCATTAAAAACAATTACTTTTGTTCTTTATACTTATTCTCTCTGTATAAGTTGCAATATAATTTTTCTTTTAAAAATTTTAATGAATGCCTTGCTTATAACTGAACTTAATCTCTAAGCAAATTTAATGCTAATTTTTTAATTATGTAATATAAATATTTTGCAATTTTTTTTTTTAAATATTAAAATATATGAAAGAAAAAAATTGTGTAATGAATTAACACTTGTATATCTGCATGATCTAAGATTTTAATTGATAAATCATTTCAAAGCCACTTAAATTTCATTAAATCATTTTAGTTTAATTACTACATGTTAAATTAGTTGTTTAAAAGTTAATTAAACTAAACAATAAATAATTAAGAAATTTAAATTAATTATATTAAATTGATTACTTATTCCATCGGTGTTCTGACTCGTAATTAATTTGTTAGCATATGAAAAAAAAAACTCATAATAAATAAATAGGATATATAAAAAAAAATGAACTCAAAGTTTAAGAAGTAGAAAAAGAATTTTATTTTTTGTAACTTTTTATCATTCATCATTAATAAATTCCTCCAAAGCCAAATCCTGAATAAGGATAGAATCCGTGTCCTCCATATCCTCCGTAACCTCCGTAACCTCCGTAGCCGTGATGGAGACTACCATAGCCAAATCTTAGTGCTCCAAAATACGGTCCTCCGTAGCCAAATCCTCCATATCCAAACCCAAAGCCAAGTCCTCGTTTTTGTGGAGTTTTAGCAATGCCTTGAGGCTCCGCAGCAAACACGCATACGGCCATCAGGACAAGAACCACAAAAAGCTGAAATTGACACAGAACAAAATTAGTACCGTTTCCTTCCTGTACAATTTAAATTTGCATAGACAAACTGGTTAAAATTTTAACTTAACAAAAATTTACACAGAAATTATAGCTCATAATTTATTCTCTTTACAGTAATTACTTAATTATAAAAGGCGTTAAGAAAATTCTTTGATGTAATTTCATCAAGTACTAAACAACTTGTTTATGATGTTTTGCGTAAGTAATTTTGACTCACTCGTTCTTTGAATAATAATTTTAAAATATAAGGTATAATATTACATTTATGCTGTTGATACGTAAGAAATAAATACATAATGTAATAAAGTTATTATTATAAATTTAATAAAAATAAAAAGTTACTGACATTTTAATAAAATTACTTTCAATTTCAAGTTTTCAATATAAAAAATTTTGAATCAAGATAATTTGCATTTCAAGCATTAACATGCGTCACAAATTAAGTTATATTAGCATGAGACAGCTCAACAATTTTGTATTGTTAATAGTTTTATATTTAAAAACTATAGAAATGATTTTTTTTCCTATACACACACACAAAGAAAGTACTTACTTGAAGCTTCATTTCTGCTCAAGTTTTGGCAAATGGATAACGGTTCTTAGATGACAATGCTTTTTATACTCTACCCTAAAAGTGTTAATTTCACTTTTTGTATTTACATCTCATTGCGTTATATTATATTTGGTCAATAGGTTAAACATTATTATGTGATTTTTTTTTTTCAGCTACAAAACATTTCCTTCCTGAATCTCTATAGGGGGTTCCCTTTTACTTGTTATATAGTTCGCAACATGTCATAGTCATATATTATGAGACATTATTTTCATTTTATTCGTAAGATTTCTCCTTTTGTTACGCAGTTTTCTAGAATTACGAGGTCTTTATTGACACAAGGTCGTGGCTTTATGAAGAAGTTATATGATATTATTACTTATTTACCTACCTACATATTATATAGGACTACATATATACGCAACGTAACTCAGTGTACACCTAGCGTGTCAACATCGTATGTTAATTAGTTCCGCTAATTTAAGTACTCAAATTTACTGCACAATAATAATAATGGATTTATCTATTTATATTTATCTGTTTATATAGTAAACACAAACACAAACACACACACACACACACACACACACACACACACACACACACACACACACACACACACACACACACACACACACACACACACACACACACACACACACACACACACACACACACACACACACACACACACACACACACACACACGCACACACACACACACACACACACACACACACATACACACACACACTTATTATGTTTGTTTATATAATTATCTATTCAGCAGTTATTCGTTACCCTGCGCTTGTTTTTAAAACAAATTAGCAATCTTTATTTACTAACAAAAAATTTATTTTAAAAAGTGCATAGCTTTTATAGTTAAGTTATGATTTTTTCCCCTACAATGACTGTTCCGGTGTCTTTATTATAATAAAAAAACAATTAAAAATAATTGGCTCTAAAATTTGAAGTTTTATTCTTCATTAGAAACAAATATATATGAGAAAACAAAACAATTATAGTCATAAAAATATTAAAAATAACTCAAGGTTACATTTAAATTTTTGCGTATATTTAGAATCTGGATTTGTTAATAATATTTCTTTAACTTCCTAAATGATAACAGCTTATTATAAAATAATGATAAGATACACATGCGACCATGGCTAGTAATGCGTGAGGAAAATTCAGAGTTAAGGACAAACTAGAAAAAAAAAAAATATATATAATAAAAAAAAAAAAAAAAAAAAAAGGACGTGGGATCTAGGATTGTATACAAATAAAAGTTTTTCAAAATGTGTACAGCGTTGTATGGTAATTTTAGTCTCGCCGCAAAAAAGGTCAGAGATCACAATTGTAAGTATAATCTTTTTGTTTTAAATTATTATATTCAGGGCCTCATTATAAAGGTGTAATACTATGTAATGTTTCATGTGTTTTTTAACTTAAAATTCACACTTTACAATTATATTTCAAACATTTTTTACATTCTTTTCAAAGCTAATTGAATATAATATATTTTAAAAATGTTAAAGGCATAGACAACATGAAAACATTAGCATTTATATCACAAAACACTTGATGGGACTTACATAAATAACATTAATTGGTCTCAAACCCCAACTGTAGCGCCGTAGCCGTGATCAGAAAATTTTAATTTATGCAACCCGCACAACATTTTTATACTATTTTTTGCCTGTTTCTGACGTCATAAACAGAAATATTCACGCAAATTGCATACTTTACAGGCTTCTTACGCTCTCTTGTGGGGCCACATTTACATTCTGGTAAAAATTATCATCAGTTTTGTAGATCCTATTTTGTGTTAAAGAAAAGAACATGTTATTACATGTTTTATATGCCTTTAAATATACTACATATTGAAAAAATAAAACAATTTTAAGTTGTAAAGAAAATGTATATTATACTATAGTTTAATAAAAATGCTTTCTTGTAAAGTTTTTTTTTTATTAAAAATCTTACGCAATCTAATGTGAATTAACAAGTAAGTAAATTGTTTCATTGTTCTTAGCTATAACAATTTTTTTTATCGTTTTAACAGCCAATTAACACAACCACCTGCATGCATTCAGTCAATTAGTAAGAGTAAATGTTAAGAACAAAATTGAAATAACTATAAAGCAGAATTATGAGTGATATAATTAAATAAACAGAAAAAAACAACAATAATTCAATAATAAAGTCTAGCATTGAATATAAATTTTTTATACACATATTTATAGCTTTTAATAAAGACATGTGTTTCATTTTTTTGACAAAAATCTTTCCTCCGTGTAAAGGATATTTTAAGATGATTTTTGAAAGTAAGGTTTTTTTATTGCATTGAATTTACTGAATAAGACAAAGAGTGGTGAATAATTTATCACGTGTTGAGTTGTTGTCTTATTCAGCTTTTAGATCTGCACGTTCGATGCAGGTTAAAATCAAGTAAGAGGGGGACAGAGAGAGAGAGAGAGAGAGAGAGAGAGAGAGAGAGAGGTGGAATTAATATTATAATATTATACATAATATTATGCATAACATTTTTATTAAACAGCATATGTTTAAAAGACAATTAAAAATAAATTATTTATTTGGTATATGAAATCAAGCTAATCCTACCCTAGAACTAAAAATTAAAGGGAAAATAACAATCATTAATAAAAACTATAAAATAAAAAATACATTTTATGTTTTCTTATTTCCAAACCGATTTTTGTCAACTTTTGCATGCATATTTAATTTTAATCACATAAAATTTGCCAATTAGTCCTATTTAATTTTATTTTCAAACATGACTAAAATTTAACCACTTTTCATTGGCTATAAAAAGTAACAAATTTAAACTCTAATTTCAATTCATTTTATTTGATCTTCATTGTCGCTGTTTGGAAGTCTAATTTGTTATGTTCATTTATAAACATAACAATTTTAAATTTTTTGTTGAAAGTGGTGATGGGCATGTAAGTAATTAAAGTTATTTTTCTCCTCAGATGAAATTGTTGACAATGATTTGCAAATTTCCTTAAATTTACTAACTGATTTGAAGTTATAAAATCAATGAAAAAAATATTGAAAAAAAATTCTGATAAATATACGTTGTACAAGTTAAAACAAAAACAAAAACAAAAAACAACTTATTTTCCTTCTATCATATGTTTTATCCTTTTTTATGTATTCCATCAATATTTTCTCATTATTGTATTAAAAGTGGTTTCTAATTATGCTACATACATATATAATTATGCTACATAGTGTCTCTTAAATTATTTATATTTTTATTAATTGTCCTCACTTAAAAACTTACTTAAGAACTTTGATGTATTTGGTCTAGTTACTATTTTACAACACAGCTTTCTCATTTTAATTTATAACGTCCTTTTTTTTTTAATTACAATCTGTTGCATAATAGAAATAATAAGAGACAAAAATTTCTTCACTATATGCAATATAAAAAGTTAATGTTTTTGTATTTTTAACGGGCACCATCCACTTTATGTACAATTAAAAAAAATCTTCTTAAATGAAATAATGTGATGTGTGTGTAACGAAAATGAAGAGTTATGCGTTTTTTTTTTTGTTTTTTTTTTTTTTTTTTTTCAGACTCAACTTTGTGAAGAAATTATATTTGTTATTTTATAAATGAAGTATAAATAATTTAATGCAGAAAATTTGTTACCTTTATCTTCTTTAGATATTAGGTATTCACTATCTTCTTTTTAACTAGTAAGTAGTATTACAGTAATAAAAGTAATATCTATATTATGTTAAATTGAAAGAGCTTAGTTTTCTAAGTTCTCATAGTTATATACACATGCCAATACGAAGGATGTAATATTATCATTTTAAGTATATAGCATGTTAGGAAATAAAAAGGTTAAATTGTTATAAAAGAAGTAGGTTTTATTTTTTTATACAAGATTGTGTAGAGACATTGAGAAAATTTTGATACTCTAACATTTCTATACATAATTACAGATTCATAGTTTTTAGATAATAATTTAAAAATATACAATTTATTAACAATAATAAGTGAAATTATATATTTCTGGTATTATCTTTTAATTTAAATAATTAACCGTGGTAAGCTCCTCCAAGTCCAGCTCCATAGCCAAGACCTAATCCATGTCCTCCAAGACCACCGGCATATCCTCCAAGTCCGGAGTATCCCAGACGGCTACCGTATCCTGAACCATAGCCAAGACCACTGCCGTAGCCGAGTCCACTGCTGTAGCCGAGTCCGCTTCCGTAGCTGATTCCACTGCCGTAGCCGATTCCGCTTCCGTAGCCGAGTCCGCTGCTATATCCAAGTCCACTGCTGTATCCAAGATTGGAACCATATCCAAGTCCGCCTAATCCATAACCAGAAGAGACAACTCTGGGAGCATGAGCAACGTTGTATCCAGCACCATATCCACGGCTGTAACCAAGACCTCCATATCCAAGTCCAACAGAAGAGGACAGAAGTCCGGCACCTTGTCCATAGCCGATTCCACGTCCGTATCCTAAACCTCCGGAACCGTAACCAAGACCACTAGAGTATCCCAGTCCGGATTGTCCTAATCCGGTACCGTATCCTACACCACCGATTCCGTAACCAACACCGACAACTCCGCGTTTCTCGGGTTGTTTCTCCTCTACGGCAGCAGCCATAGCGACGGCGCACATAACAATAGCCTGTAAAACAAAAGTTAACACATTAAAACAAAATTTAAAAATCGTGATATTAATATTGATATTTTTGTAAAATATAGGACACTGAGCGAAAATCTTTTGTGGTATTCTCATGATTCAGTAAATATCACTTTTCAAAATATATAAAGTCACGCATTGTTGTAAAAGAAGACTTGTTTCAAGCGAGTGTGAAATGAGAAACATATCATTTAGTTGTGACATTCCGTGATTTGTAATTTTCATGACATTTTCACCAACAAAAAGTAGTAATAATACCACATCGTAAGTTGTTGTTTTTTAAGTGATGAGTTAGGAATAGATCAACAGAAAGACATAAATTAAATTAACGATGCGGAACTGATATAATAAATTAATGTCATCATTAATGTCATTACATAACTTTGAACAGAAAAAATACATTAAGACATTATATACTGTTATGTCATTTGATAATATAATATTAAAATTTTACTTTTCGTTAATGAATCACTATTTTTTATAATTAAAAAAAACGTAGATTATTTTAGAGAACCACTAAATAAACGAAGAAAAATTTAATTCTGAAATGTTTTAGAAACTTCAAAAGGCAGACCAAATAGCTGTTATTAAATAGAATTTAAATAAATTCACAAAATGACTATTAAATTAAGATATGTCACTGATAATATAGTCAAATAACTCTCATCAATTTTAAAGAGATTTAATGAAAATTTCAGATTGATATCAATCTTACGGGTTGGGTTATATGTATTCACTTTTCACTATATTCAAATTTTATGTAATATAATAACTTGTTCTCCATCAAGTAACAATTAAAAAGTTACTGAACTGCTTCACCATCACGTAACTTACCAGGACCTTCATGTTGCTTGTTTGAATGTTTAGCTGATGCTGACAAACATACGACAACTGCAAACTTATATACTCTAAAAACCCTTCTCTTTTTTATATTTCTTCCCTCTATATCTAGATAAAAAAATATATGAAAAGAGGGATAGAATACTACACTGGGAAAAAAAAAACTTTCAAATTTGTCATATAATATTTAAGAACAACAGGTTATATCATATACTATGACATGATAATGATAAAAAGTACCCCACCTCTTTTTATTTTGCAGTGTATGATTTTCACACACAGGTGGTTGTTTAATAAAAAAAAAAAAAAAAAAAAAAATGCAAGGTTGTTCACGTGGGGCTGACTCCTCCTTTCTTTCTTCTTTTCTCCCTTGTCATCAATTTAGACTTGACATAAACAACCGCATGACCTAACATAAGGGTCAACTAAATAATTATAACCTCTACCTATAGACATTATCACTCTAAATATCTATAATCCATTATATTCAATAAACAACATCATCTTGTTACATCAATATTTGTGCCAAATAAAATGATCGAGAAAGTTTCCGTGGTTTTTTTTATTCTGTTTTTGGTTACTATGGGCGTGGACCGCAAAAAAACGAAACTTCTGCCTTCTGACCTAAGGCTATTTTATATAATTATATTGAACATTTAGTTATAGTAAGTTAATAACCTGTGATATAAATATTATTTTAATTTTATTATATAATTTTAATAAGCCTTTAATATTATGTAACGTGAAAGGAAGTCAAATTCTAAAGTAAACAAATAATAAACAAAATTTTAAGTATTATCTGAACTATATTATACTATTTTTATTTAATTTTTTTTTTTTTTTGAAAAATATTATATAAAAAACGAAAATTGATGCTGCTTAAAATTATGAGATTTGAGAGTGAAAGGAAAATTTATAATAAACAAAAGACAATAATTCAAATATTTTTTTACGTTCATTTATTTGTTCTGAAACATACGCAGTGTAAAAAAAAACATACATAGGAAAATACTTTTCATATAACAAAAAATTTATACATAAAGATTCATTTTTTTCAAGGATAAAAATAATCAGTGTATTTTTTGTTATTATTATTATGCAAGGTACAGTTATAAGTCACAAAAGATTTTTAGTGGCAATTGTCAAGAAAATTTTGTATTTTTTTTTCTCTTCTGTCATTTCTTGGAGGTTGACACAGGATGTTTCTGAAACAAAGGTTAAAAAAATGAGACTTTTTTTGTTGTTAATGTCACAATTTAGTGTCGTGGTGGGTAAACATGACATGTTCAGCTAACTAACAAGGTCACGTATAATTGTTAATTAATATAATAACAGCATTAATTTTATTTATTTAAAAAAATGTATTATATAATAAAGAAAAGGAGTTTTAGTTTTTTCAGTATACTTCAATAAAGCTCATTGTACCTACAGGTTAAAAAAAAAAAAAAAAAAAAAAAAATGTGAACGTTCAATGTTTTGAAATCAATCTTATTTTATTGCCAATTACCACAAAATTTTCAGATATAATGGTAATATTAATAACATGAAAAGCTTTTAACATTACTAATTGTGTAATAAAATTAGTAATATTATGGTATAACTTTTATTATATTTATGGTTATCATTTTATCATGAAAAATAATAATTTGATGAATCAATCGAAACAAGATATAAAATATACTTTCAATTTTACGAAATCAAGTACTAAAACCATAAAACTTAAGCAAAAATTATATAAAGAATACATAGAAATTTTGACATTGTTTACATAAGAAGTGGGTGTTTTTAACCCATTTAAATAAAGAACATTATTGCTATATATATGTTATATTACTACAACATAATACATGTATATGAATATACATATAAGGAAAACATTTATCATTTCTATATTTATGTATTGTGTACACTTTAATTCATATAATTAATTTTTATCAACGGTATTTCTAGTATTGATAATTTATTACTTTACTATATATTTCTGTATAAGGAATGTAGTACAATATGAATTGTGGCTCTATATGTATATTTTTTTTGGCAAATTTCTAATATTGCCTTTGTTTATATATGTTGTTTACTTTATAGTTAAAAATTATAGTTATATAGTTAAGTTAAAAATTTATTGATTACTTACCTATCCATAAAGACTTCGTCCATAAATTCCATATCCTCCATATCCACCTCTATATCCATTTCCTGAGTATCCTAGATATCTTGAATAACCATAACCACCGTATCCTCCATGACCGATACCTCCATACCCTAATCCTCCGTATCCTAGACCCCCATTCCCCAAACCACCTAACCCTAATCCATAACCCCCATACCCTCCATATCCCCCATAACCCCCATAACCCCCATAACCCCCATATCCTCCATACCCACCATATCCTCCATACCCACCATATCCTCCATACCCGCCATACCCTCCGTACCCGCCATATCCGAGGCCAATGCCAGTGCCATAGCCACTATAATAGCCACCGATACTTCTTTTATTTTTATCTGGTGACTCTGAATTCTCCACGGCCGCGGTCAAGCCAATAAGCAGGGCTACAACTGCAACTACCTGTATACAAACACGTACAGATGTGGTCAATTTATCATGTACTGTTGCGGCTTCTTTGTATGGATATGTATTTCAATTCAATCATAACATCAATGTCATTCAAGTAAACATAAACAAGAAGTGTGAACAGCAAACAATTTTCATATGATTGATTTAGAGTTTAACTCAAGCATGAATCATACAAAAAAATATATCCATTTATCATGTAGTACTTTATTTGCAATAAAGAGTAATGAATATGATATTTACTTTTATATCATATCAGTAAGTACAGTATTGAAGAGAGCAAATATATTGAACGAACAAAATATTGACGGTTGAAAAAGTAATTGTAATAGCTTAAAAAAAATAATAATAATAAATAACAAGCATTATATACTATGAAATTGAAAATTAATGTATATATAAATATTTTATTCCATTTATGTTGACCACCAAGAAACATAATCACTCTTCCATTATATAAGTAATATAAATTTAATATTTATACTATGTAAACTTAATATATGATTATTTTATTTTTAATCGAACATTGAAATAATAATATAGAGTTCATGAATGTTATAATTCAATTTTGTCTTTATATACATTTCAAATATAGAAAATAATTTTATTTTATTTTTTCACTGAAACGTGTAACTTTCTAGAAATAAAGAAATGAAAAAGCTCTATTGTTAATAAATATCGTGTGTAAGTATTCCTGATTTTTCTTTATAATATTACAGTAACTAATTAGTACGTATATATTTTAACCACTTTCAGAAACCACCTTGTTATAAGTAAAATATTATTATTCAAGTACATAGAATTTTTTTTTCTTGAAGCACGTAATTTATTTACGTAGATAAAAAATATCAATTATATTTTTTAATAGTCCTTTAGTATTTGTGACTTACCTGTATAGACTTCATGCTTGTTTAGTTTGCTAGTGATGTTCTGCTCGCATGCTTACGACTATTTATATGCAGTAGTCTCAGGTGACAATATGCTAATTGTTCAAATTGATGACAATATGGGAGGGATAACAAAAGCTTCCCTTGTTATTCTCTATACTAATTTCGCGAGTAGTTTTTGTTTTTCCCACATAAGTTGACACTTTCTTGAGGTTAATTCTCGTGACATGTCATTGCAACATCGTGGTCAGCTCTCATATAATTTTACATTATTATAGAAATACGAAGCTAAACATTCTATAAAGCAAAATTTTGGAATCGAAAATGCGATAGTTACATAAATAATGTTTTATGCATTGTGTATTGTTAAAATTAGACGAGTACTTTCATTTTTAAAGGTGTTTTTAAAAATTATGATGATTAATTTAACTTTGAAGAAGTAAAATGTGCTAAGTGAGGTTTGGTGCTAAAAATGTTTATTATGGAATATTGCATTTTTTTATATTGTGTAATTAATTTATTACTAAAACTAAATAATTAAAACACTAAATACTAGAAATAAAATAAAATCTCTCTCTCTCTTGCCTTATTCACAATAAGCTTTTTCTAATTGGAATTGTTAAGTGAGCTCCATATGCATGCTAATTTGATCAAATAATTAACAATTCCAATTAGAAACAGTTTATTGTTAACAAGGCATATCTCTCTCTCTCTCTCTCTCTCTCTCTCTCTCTCTCTCTCTCTCTATTTTGTCAAAAAATTTCTTTTTATTTCAACTATTTTAAGTATCTAAATTTTAAGTAGCAAACATGTTTCAAAATCCGGGAATAAAAACACTTTTTATTATAACATAAAATTACATTAAAAAAAAACTTTGAAAACCAAAGAGTCCTGAGAAAGCATAATCCCACTTTGAAATTTAAATAGATACTGTCAATAATCAATATATTTCTATATATTATAGGGTGTATGCACATGACGTCATTCTGAATGCTTTTCGATGCTCTTCTTGAGCAATGAATAACATTGCTCAGCATAGAACAAACGTAGTTTTTGTCTACTTTATTTGAAAAATTAGCTATTTTTTGGTTATTATTATGTTTCTTGCATACTTAAAAAACTAATTCAACCTGTTAACAGCATCAATGCTCTCAAAAATAATGCGAAGTATTTTTAAACTGGCAAAATGAGTCATTATCCAATACTGGCCTATGTTATTTAGTGCTCACATGTGGCGTCGACTTTAACATGAATGAAACCACTCTATACTTTTTTTTAAGTACTTTGAAAAGTTCTCTAAACGTGAAACAATATTTGGTAAAAAAAAAAAAAAAAAAAAAAATGCTGAAATTAGGACGACACATTGAAGCAGTCAAATACCTTATGTATATGAAAGCCTTTAAAAATAATTAATGTGAATTAATTATGATAATTTTCATGCTTGCATAAGTTCTGAGATATCACGGCAAACTCACATTTCCTGTCATCATTTAGTAATGATAATATCACGATAATAATAATAAACTATTTTTAGACTGAAATAAGCGCATGTATGCTTGCTTTTGATTATAGATATAAACACATTATAATGTAATCAAATTTTATTATACTTGTATATAGGGCAATATGGTTTTATCTTTTCCTTACATTATGCAATTATTTTACAATAAATCAGGTATATACCAAGATTTTATGATAAATTTAAAGTAAATTTAATAGGAGCTGAGAATAAATGTTGAATATGATAATTTAGCTAAAAATTTTCATAAAAAAAATTTCAATAGTAAAAAATATTAAGAAAAAAAAAAAGAAAAAAAAAGTAAAATTCTATCATAATTTATCAAAATGGTTAAGTCTTTTTCTTACACTTGAATAAAAGTGCAATTTTTAACGCTATATAACGTACGTAACTTAATTGGTACTTAATTTGATGATTCCATCAAAACATTTGTACAATTACAATTAATGTCCCAATTAAGTTTAAAATCAGTAATATTTAAAAGTATTATCATCTTACTTACTGAGGGTGTGGTGATTTAGAAATCAACATTATTAAAGTTATTTTTTTACCATTTCCTTGTTGCAACCAAGATTTTGATTTTTTTCTCTCTTTTTTCTTGATATTGTATGTTACTACAAGTTTTCTAATTAACAGGATTCTTTTCATCTGCATATCCCAGTACTCGAGGGTATTGAATAACAAACGTGTTAAATTACTTTACTTTAGCCCCCACACTTACTATACATATATGCAGTACATTGTGCTACAACAAATCCAAGTAATAATACCTCTGTCGAGCTAATTTGTATACTTTGTACAGAAAAAAAAAAGAAAAAAAAAAGAGGTTTCTTTAGTTTTAAAAAAATTATCCATTATTGCATCAAGTTGTTAAAATAATAAATCTGAACGCATATATTGTAATTTGCTGTCTGTAGTATCATAATTTTAACATTAATTATATATATTATGTATGCAATATCTATCAATAACAGTGCATTTTCTTTATAGTTTATACTGGCTCTCATTTCTTATTATTTTATTCTATATTGCCAAGAATAAAGTAATAAATTATCTGTGTATGATTAGAAGAGAAAAATATGAATAAATGTATTTTAAATCTGATATTCTTCAGTTTTTGTTTTCTATTTAATTTTAATTAATATAACTTAAACTAAATAGTAGAGAGAACTAGGTGTAAAATTAATGGTTTCTTTGGTTAAATTTAACAGCACTTGAGAAACAAATATAATTATTAAAAATAATAACTACGTTAAGAATAATTAAATATAGTTGTATATTTACTTTTACGTCAAAGTAATATTAATTCTGTGCTACTGCTTGTAACTTTTACAATAATAAATTTTAACATTTAAAATTTCCAACCCATTTTTTTTTAACAAATCAACTTAATTACTTAATGAAAATGTTAACCACTTTTCATAGCATATAATTTTTAAAATAAGTTTTAATTATTAGAATTATTTTTAACGGTTGAAGTTGTTATATTGAAAATAAATAAAATATAAAAAATATGGTATCCTCTCTATAGTAAGAAATAAATCTAATTGACAGTTAATAATATTTAAATACATAGCCTTAAGTAATTGCTCTACATACATTCATTGATAAAAATCAAATAATAATAATATAAAAAAAAAACTTTCTCCTCAATGAATAAGTGTTACATATCTGTCATATTCAATCTGTTGATCTCTTTGTGCACAGCAAGCGGAAATAAAGAGCGCCGTGATGAGTATGCAACCCGTTATACATTATTGTATTGAGAGTCACCTAACCTGCCAGGCGTTAGTGAAAGTGGTCAGCTGAGATATTAAGTTGTGTAGTATAATACTGTATGTAACCAAAGTGGGGGAACCGCACCCAGGCAAAAAATCACACATTTTTAAAAGAAACGACTATCTTTTTTTTTATTAGCAGAACTTTACGAAGAAATAGAGCAGTTCTAACAACTTGTGTAAGTAATACATGAAAATGATGGGGAAAAAAAATTAAAACACTCTCTATTGGAAATAGTAACCAAACCAAGCACTTGTTTCGACGAAGTATATACACAGTTAGTATGTATATTTTTTATTATTTCTCTAAGTTTCAATTTGTCAATTTTTTTATATTGCATTAAAACGAATTTAAAACTAATTTGAATTGTGTTTTTCTGTATACGAAGAAGGAAAAAATACACACGTACATAAATCAAATTAATTAAACAAAATTAAAACATTTACTTCTAAACAATTTTAAAGACAAGTAATAAAAAAAAAAGTAAATTCACATTTGAGTATAATATTTTAAATATAAACAAAAACAAAGAAAGAAAATGGATAAACATGTATCAAAAATTCATCACTCTTTAGACATCAGTCATCATATTTTTATTTATTATTATTATTTAAATATAATTTGACAGGTAACATGTAAAAAGTAGCTTGTAAAGACTTCACACCCATGTTTCCAAGTGACGATATTAAATTTAATATATTCCCAAATATTTGTTATCAAACATATTATCTCATATATATGGTATACGTATCATCTATACGTGTTTTAATAATACTACGCTTGAGTTTTTATGTAAACTTTATATTACCTTGATCATCTGGTTTGGTATATTGCCAATAGAGATAATTTCATAATAAAGATTTTATATTACGATAATATGATAGTTGAACAACAAGTTAAACTACTCTAAAATACTTCGCATATAAAAGTTCTTAATTTTATTATAATTTAACACTAGTATATTACACACGCACTACTTAAAATGTCTATATATATATATTTTAAATTAATTGTTAACACTATATTATATAAATAATTACAATAATATATTATAAATAAATTATAAATAACAATAATATCACAAAACAGCAAAATATCCATGACCATGTCCATGGCCACCAATATGAAGTCCAACTCCAAAACCTCCTACATGAACTGTATAAATATTTTCATGTGGAACATCAAAACTATGAAAAGTATGAATATGTGTAGCTGTTGCACCGTATCCAAGTGAATGTCCATTTACAGTAGATGCTGGATGAGGGATTGCATGATGATGTTGTGTCGATATCGATACTGGATGATTAATTTGAGTAACTGTATGTGTTACAGAGGGTACTATTGGATCAGAATTATGTATAGTTTGAAGTGAACTCGTTGATACAGCTGTAGGTACAGAATGAGATGCAAATAAATGTGCAACTCCTGCAGGTGTAATCAATGGTGCAGGTGGAGGGGGATGAGTAATAATCACCAACAATTTTGATGATTTAATCCCCTCTGCTCCTGTTGTTAATGTCAATTTACTTGGAGCCCCCACTATGAGACATGAACCATAGTTACATATCTGAAACAATTGAAAAAAAATTGTTTTAAAGAACAATAGAACATATTATAAAAAGTAAAGTTAAAAAAAAAAAAAAAAAAAAAAAAACAGCTTTATAAGTTCATGTTTGCATAATAAAGAAAGAAATTTTTTTTAATGATTACTCACCAGTAAAAGTAGTAGAAGAAAGTTAAAAATATCACGATAATACATCATGTCCGTATTTTTTTTAAATATATATATATATATATATATATAATATTACACACACATACACACACTCAAACGAGGCACTAAGTTTTTGTTGTTTGTCACGAAATAATTATAATATAATGTTTATTTGATACTTCCAAATTGAAAAGATCAAGATACATAAGTTTTGAGATGTTAACGTTTCAGATGAATAATATCGAATGTTTTAACTTGACACAGTGGGGATTTGATAATTGGTTCGCAATATGTTGTATATATGTATAACTGGTAAGAGAGTAAGAAGTATTAAAGTATTATTAAAGAGAGGGAGAAAGTGAGTGAGTGTCTATATCGACGATCTGCATGCATAAGGACAAGGTATATACAGAAGCCAGTTAAAAAATAGCCACAAGAGCACTAAAAAAAAAAAAGAAAAAAAAAATCTTAACAACAAAAATATACCACGAAAGACAACTCAAAACTGTTGCTGCCTTTGCCTTTAACTTGCCTCCTTTCTGATTTTTTTTTCTTTCCTTTTTTATTATATATTGTGCCACGCCCTCATATTGCATACAGTTCAGCGGACCAATAATGTGTCCCTGACCCACAGTCAATAATATAACATTTTTTAACATTATAATATAATATACCTTTATAATGCTATAGTATAACATATCCAGCGCCGGCGCTATATAACTGTATATATATATAATATAATTTGTTTTTAAAATATATTAAAAAATACATATATAATATATTTTATTTTTTTATAAACCTTCATATTATAATATACTGACCTTATTACCTTAATGATTTTTACCTTTAATATTTTTATCACCATTATTGAATTTATTGCAAATATTTTAAATTATTGCGTTAAAAAAATAATACTAATAAAACACATTTGAAATATAATAATAAAAAAAACATATATATTGATATTGAGTGTAAAGAAAATTTATTATAGATTATATCGTTTCTTAATTTAATTATAAGCTGTAGGCTTTTAATATACATAAAAGTATATAATGAAAAAAGTGATGTAAAAATAATTTATTATTATTTACTTTTTATAGTAGTCTCATTTTTTTTTTACTGTTGTGTCATTTTTTTTTCAGTATCACCTACGTTAATCAAAAGTAAAGTTGTTTGCAATTTATATTATATATATGTATATATATGAAGGGCTTTTTTCTTATAGGTATATACATGCTAATTGCAAGGTCGAAAAACAAAACAAAACCTTTCAAATCATGTAAATATTTACTATAATATCAATTACTCTGTGATATATATATATATATATATATATATATATATATATATATATATATATATATATATATATATATATATATATATATATTAATCTATATTATTGGCACATTAAATTTCATTTCCTTAAAAAGTGATTTCATTCTTGTAAACTGATTGTTTCTAAATTACTTATTTTAAAATAAAAATTGCATACAAAATACATTGTATATAAATGTAAAATAAATACATAATTATATTCCACACAGTAATAATCTAGGAAATGAATATTTAACATTGAATCAAGTTATGCTATTTGTGTGATTGATTAAAGTGGAGGTTAAACTTGATTATTATATAAAATACAATCATTGATATACAAATAATAATCATGTGTCTATTACGTCATAATATTATCATAAATTTTATTAATTTTAATAAATATGTACTTATGAATACGTAAGAAGGGGGAGGGGTCATCGAACATGAGTTTAACTATAAAAAAGTGATATATATATATAAAATGATAACATTTAATTTATAAATTACTTCATTTTAGATACAATTTAATCACGTACAGCAATGAAAATGTCAAATTTTTATACTGCAACTAACAATAATAAAGAAGTGTAAGTGCTAGTATACATACCATTTTTTGTTTTTTTTTTGTTTTGTAAAAACTTACATATTTTGACGATATTTACACCTCTCAGTCTCAGAGTAAGCTAACAGTTTTTTTCTCTTTGACCAAGTGATTGATCTCCATATGATTCTATACTCTGACATTTATATTCCTTGCTTCACCTATACACTAGACTCATGATTCGATTCATATACATTATATGATTCACTGAAAAATCATAATTTTTGTTAACTTTCATTTTCAAACGCACTTCAAGAAGAATTGTTCTAATGCTATATTAGTCTGTATAATAATACAGGATAGGACCATATTTGATTCATTAAAAGTAAAATTAGAAATACACTTTTAAGAATTAAATAAGTTTATAATATATGTAATACACAATATGACAATGAATATAATGTAAGTGTATGCCATATATTTTTAATATTAGGAAAAGGCATTTCCTGAAAACATATAATTATTTATGAATATATTTACATAAATTAAAAACTTGCTAGACGAAAAAATGTTAAGGTCCAGACAAGATGTTTATTATTACATGACGACACAATATTATGCAATTTGACATTGAATCTTAACTTGTTGGAATTTTTATCTTCAATAGGAGATTTACTCTAGTTTTCTATTTAGCACGTAGGCAATATATTATATGTTATAATTTTCCTTAATAGTAAATAATCTATTTGGTATTTTATATCATAATGCAAACACCCTCTGACGTATTTTTTATTTTTCATAAATTATTTTTTTTATTATTTATTATTATTTGAACCACCTCCTCCACTTTATACATTATTAATTTTTTTGTTTTAACACGTTACAAACTGGAGCAAGTATAGAGAGAGAAGAGAGAGAGAGAGAGAGAGAGAGAGAGAGAGAGAGAGAGAGAGAGAGAGAGAGAGAGAGAGAGAGAGAGAACAAGTAAGTAAGGTATATATTCTAGCCAGTTATACTTTCACTCTCACATTTTGCCGTTACTGTTACTGCTGCTATGTAAAGGAATCACACTTTGAACCGGTCGTCCTATGCACATAAAATAATAATAATAAAAAAACTAGATTATGCAACCTTACACACAACCGCAAAATTCCCTCATACACACACACACACACAATCATACATACACCTTTTTTTTCACATACGCTCATAATTTAAAGAAAAACTTCTTTTTAATTTCTTTCCTTGTTAGTCTTATTCAATTATAATAAATTTTCGTTTGTCCTATGATGAAAGTTTTACCATATTTGTTTATAGTTAATATATCTATAACTCTTAAAATAATAATTATACATATTGCTTCATATATTCAGTTGGTCATATAGTATATCTTTTTAAAAAATGCAGTTCTATAATACTGTATATAATAAAAAAAAAGCGTTTCAAGTTTTTATAATATACAGGTGAAATGGAAAGGAATTTCCCAATTGGAAAATATTATTTCATATTAAATATAATAATTTATGTATAGACAAAAAAATTGGAGGACGTAGATCTCATATATTTTATTTGCAACTTAAATAGAGCATGCCATTTTAATTTGAAAATAATATAATATATTGCATAATAATATAAATGAGTCCTTTATAATTTGGTTACTTTTAACTCAATGTGATTTTTTTGTTCTCTCTCTCTCTCTCTCTCTCTCTCTCTCTCTCTCTCTCTCTCTCTCTCTCTCTCTCTGATTATAGAACATCTCAAACAAGTTATTCGAATAATATTTTTCATTTTTTAATATATATTTTTTTAATAACAAGGTCCTAAATTTAATTTATTCTCTTCGATCAAAACATTATATTTTTCTTTCTATATATCGACGATGACTATAATACTATAATATACAAACGAGATCTGTGAAATAAAGTAGTGTAGGTCAAGTACATAATGAAAATTCCTTGGAACCACTGTTTTAGTTTCAAAATGATTGGTTGGTGTTAATGTTAAAAATAATAATATTTAGTATGGCGCCATCGATTCCAGATCTCAAAATAAAGTATTTCTTTAGCATTGAAAGATAACATTTTTTTTAATAATAGTAATGGAGCAAACAATAAAAGAACATTCTATAAGCGTACCTGTATAATACATATAAGCCATGCACTATTTCCTTCTTACAAAATAATAATAATAATTTGAATAATCAATAATAGTACAAAAATAATAATAGTAGTAATAGTAGTTTTGATAAAAGACTTGTAAACTCTGTCATAATGGGGCACATATTATGTTTCCACTGTTTCTCTAGGCTGTCATGGCGAATGCCGGGCTGTGTACTTAGGCCGTGGCTGGCTCGTGTGTGTTTTTCCATTAATTGGAAAGTTCTTACCTGTCGATAAGACAATGTCTGTACTGGGAACTGGGATGGGTGTAGCACGATAACACAATATGGCAAGCAAATACACAAACACAAATACACACACACACACACACACACACACACACACACACACACACACACACACACACACACACACACACACACACACACACACACACACACACACACACACACACACACACACACACACACACACACACACACACACACACACACACACACACACACACACACACACACACACACACACACACACACACACACACACACACACACACACACACACACACACACACACACACACACACACACACACACACACACACACACACACACACACACACACACACACACACACACACACACACACACACACACACACACACACACACACACACACACACACACACACACACACACACACACACACACACACACACATATATATATATATAAGATATAATGTTCTACGCGAGAAGACGTACTGTACTTTTATTGTTGATACAATACGTCAATTTACATCCATTACGTTAATTGTAAATACTTTTGAACATTTTTACTACGATGAGGGAGTATAGTCTGAAGCAACAGTTTAAAAATTATGCCTAATTTGCTATGAATTATCTTATGAGAACCCTCAATTACATATATACAAAATTATAATAATGTTAAGTTAATTTTCTTATACGTCAGCAATATTATTATAATTTATAAGAGTGTCTTGAAATTATTTTTATTATTTATAGATCTTAATATATAATATTATTGTTGGTATAGAGCCAGAGTTCTTGGGTAGCAGAAATTGTCAATTCTACCTACGTATTAAGTTCCAGTTTTTTTAGGTTTTCCTCTCTCACTTTTACATATATATTATCACACAAATCAGACCTTATAATAAACTTTGTACTGTACATAATAAAAAAACTTATGAGTCATTTAATGTTAAATAATTACTAGTACGTAGAATACATAATATTATCTAGAGTCATATTAAAATCTTACATCATCTAAATTGTATACGTGGAGGAGACTAATTTAATGGTGCTCCATATTTTATAGTTTTATCTATTACTATTAAGGGTTGTAGTTAATAGGCTTGTTGTAGCTCTGAAAGTGAAAAGTTGACACCCCTGCTTTGTTGATTTCATTTGAAAGTCAATGATAAAAATATCACGACCCGACAGATGCGGGATTCCAAAATTTATTGAAATTAACTTGGGATTTTATAGCTGTAAATTGATTAAAATTTCAAAAAATTGCATGGTATACCCACATTTTTTTTTTTTTTTTTTTTTTTTTGTTTGGTTAACATATTTGCAGTTTTATTATCCTATAAAGTATCACTGAATAAAAAATCTGCATTTACAACTTTTGTTTCGACGCTGAAGTATCTGACTTCCAGTCTTAAGATAGTCTGAACTGAACTAATTTGGTTTAAAGAAAAAAATATCTTTATTTTTTATTTGTTGTTTTTCGAACTTTTAAAATGACAAAATTAATTGGCGGAAAGCCTTGTTTCTCCCTCTCGCTAATTTTGTCTAAAAACAATTTTAAATTTCTCGCATAAAAAAAATGTTTTGACGAAATAATTTATATGTCAAAAAAATTATCCAAAAATTTGAAATGTGTGGAGGGCACGCATTGCGTGCTATGTTTTAAAAATAATTCTGGATAAATTTACACAATCCATTGTTATTATTTAAAATATAGCTTTAGAATAATAATTCCAAAAATCTAAGAAAAACTGATCATATCGATTTTAATGATGAAATAATATTTTAAATATTTTATGTTTTATGTAATAAATTTAAGCCTTATTTCTCAAGTTTAGAGTGAGAAAAGTGAATCATGTTTCTTTGGTGGCCTTGTGACAAAACAAAGATGTAAATTTCATTGTGCGTGGAGCCCGCGAGATAAAATAGTGACGGGTCACCGACTTGCCTTGACCTTGAACACCTTGTTTTAGGTACCTATATTATTATTTTTTTTTTCAAACACATTTAAGAATATGATTAAAAAATAAAATAAAAAATAAATAAAACTGAACTATAAAGTTATAAATTTAATTACTTCTTGATATTAGAAAAAAAAAAAAAAAAAAAAAAAAATGCAAGTAGCAAACAAATAATAATATCTGTTTGAATTGTGTTACCACACGGACAATAATAAATACGTGTACATTATATTTTCAACAATATTTGTGTATTTTACAACATAATTTTCATTGCAGTTTTCAGTTTCAGTTTCTATATTGATCAAATTGATCATAATAATATGAAATGCTACAAATTGAGTACACAAATATTTATAAAGGAAAATACAATATATTTCATTAAATAGTTTTAGTCATCATATTATTATTATTAGGAATTTATTCTTATAATATTTAATAAAATTTAAATCATAATATAGCTAAAAAAAACAACATCACATTTCAATAATTTGTTAAACATTTTTCACAGTTATTATATAAGTCATTCATTTTTGTTTAATCAGATATATATTATATTTATATTATTATTAATTTTCTTATAGCACTTTTTTTTAGCATATTGCTTTATTTTTTAAGATATATAAAATAATACTTCTGTAAGTATTTATTAATACAATGCATATAAATAATATAAATAATTTTAAAATTATTATGGTGAAGTTAAGTTTTTTTTTAGATATTAGCTATACTGCATAATAACTCTGGTTAAATAGCTTAAATATAACGTTGTTTATATGATCATTATTTATGCTGGTCCAATTAGCATGATTCATTGCTCTAATGACATGAGTGCAGCATAAATTACATAACTTCTCTTTGTCCGTACAGTCTATGAATTACATTAAATTTGAAATATTTGTGTTATTTATTTTATTAATTTAATGTCGAAATGTTCAAGTTTGATATATCTCCTAATTATATCACCAAGCTGTACAAAGTACAAAGAGTAATATTATAATAATATTTGGCTTATAAAGGAATAGAGTAGAAGAAAACATAAGCATTTATATCACAAACATATGATGGGACTTACATAAATAGCTTTAGTTTGTCTCAAAATGTAGCTCCGTGGCAGTGATCAGAAAATTTCAATTTATGCCACCCGCACAAATTTTTTTTACTAATTTTTGCGTGTTTTTGGCGTCAGAAACATGAGTACTCACGCATATTGCATACTTTACAGTATTTTCTCACTCTCTCGCATTCTGGTAAAAATTGTCATCAGTTTTGAAGATCCCATTCCGTGTTTATTCATTAAAAGCACATGTTGTTTTATGTGGTCTATAACTTTAAATAAATAAAAAAATGTAATTTATTTTTGTATCGAATCCCGTTGACTATCATCAAATAGATGAATTTGATTTGATTTTTTATTTATTTATTTATTTATTATTATTATTTTTTGGCATGCAAGGTATTTTTAAGCAAGTATGATCTAATTAACATCACGTTATAAGAATTCACTGATAATAATAATATTGGAAAATTAATACAAAAAGGGACACTTTTTTTTTGTATATTATGAAAAATCTACTTTATCCTGTATAAACACGGGAGTGTGCATACCTCATGGTGCATACATGCCATTATTACATTAATTAAGCATTATTCAATCATTTCTGAGAGAAACAATAAATATTTGTGTAATGAATAATAAGTATTATAATTTTGATTTTATGAGTGTACTGGTCAAAATATTTTCTTATTCAGCACTCTAGTACGTAGTACAATTTACGTTCACTCTCCACTAACATAAGCCTTGAATAATAAAAAAATAAAAAAAAATGAACGCGAGAACGTATAACCATGATTTAAGCAACGCCAATTCAAATTTATTGCACCAAATTAAATCTCAAATATAAAACAATTGGTTATGTATATATGCTGTATAAAATTAATACGTGCTGCATGTTTATTACCAGTGATATGAAATTATCATAAAAATTATGTTTTTGTTTTTTAACATTATAATAATACTTACAATGTCAAAGTTTTATAATAAAATTGTTTCCACAATTGTCAATTGTCTTATATATAATATTATCACAAGTGAAAATTAAAATTTAATTACCGTTAATTACAGTATAAATATACGACATATTATTATAATAATTATTCTAAAATATATACAGTATATTATATAAAATAATACAAAGAAATAGTTTTTTTTTAATCAAGTTATTCCATAATGCTCGCCCAAATACAAGAAAATTTAATGCCATATAAATAATAAAAAATCTATAAATTTTCTAAATGACCTACAAACCCAATATTTTACAAATTTGGCTCGATGCCCACGAAATTGTTTTGAATGTTATACTATTTTGTTACGGTCTAGAGTTTAAAAAAACAATAACAAAAATGTTGCTGAAATATAACATACTAAACTTTGCTTAAATGAACATTCTATAACATACGTCACTTTGCTTATATACATCAAATTTGAAATCTGTTGAAATGGTGATTTAAATTGAACAGTGTTTATTGCCATTTGCCACCTTGATCATACGTCATTCAGTATTATCATAGTATTATTTCTAAGCAATAATATTTTTTTTTAGCTACCTAGTAAACTTTAACATTTTGCGATTCAATGCCTGCATTTCCTTTTCTGCTTTGATAATTAAAAATCACTCAGAAGCTGTAGCTTTTTTTTTTTTATTATTATTGATAAGAAGTATAAATATTCTTGTTCTTATTATCCGGAAATAATAACATCTACGTCCTGTTTGAATTTACAATTATTATTTTTTTGAGAATGAAAAATGTATTAGAGATAATTTAAGTTGTTGAATTAATCGTATTGAAGTGCTTGAGTGACGTGACGTGTTGTTGTTTCATACCAAGGCCAAGAACACGCGATTTTATCCCGGGGCGTCAAAATTTAATTCAGAAGTAAGCGGAAGTATGAGGTTGGGTCAAATATAGGTGCAAAAATCAACCTTTAGGCTTAAAAAAAATAATAATAAAAAAACTCATTTGCCTGTAGAACTAATTTAAATTGTTTTACTATGACGTAACTGTAATAGAACGAATCTGAAAGAACACATAAAAAAATTAAGTATCCATGAAATTTTATGTATTGTGTCCGGGTTAAGATTAATTAATATTCATTTTCCACCGACATTTTTTTTTATGGCATATAATTTGAGTTTTATTATATTTTGTCTGAAAATTCATTGTAAAGTTATTTAAAAATTAGCATATTATAATATTATTTACGACGTGTATGTATGATTAGTTTCATATATAAGTCAACAAAACTTCAAGAATTTTTATTGGCATTTCCTTTTATTTATAGTAATTATTAATTAATATTAAGCACCTTGTACCATTAAATAAATATGCATTCATTACGAAAAAAATCATTTGCATAAGTTAATCAAGTTTAATATCAATGTGTCAATATTTTATTCTTGAAGAAAAAAAATATAGATGTCTCTGATGCCTAGAGAATCATCGTGTCTACAAATTTTTATGACTTGTGTGCGCAACGAGCCTTGAATTACGAGATCACGATTTTCTCAAAACTTTTAACATCGATATTTTAGTAAGAAAAAATAAATCGATGTTTTTTTTAATTTTCAGGGTCGTGATTAGAAAATAAAAGTGATTAAATTATTCTTATTCAATCTTATATTAAATATTTACCAAAAATAATTACGGAAAATAGATTAATTAAAAATCTACTATATAATCATGCGAGATTTTACTGTGCAATAAGACATTTTATTGACCAAGGCAGTTCATTATAGTAACCAATACAGTTACAACAAGCGATGATCTATAGTCATATTAACAAACAAATAAATATGCAAATATATTTAATATGAAATAGTTTTCAACAGTCTCATCTCTTATCTAACGATAAATGAAACAAGATATGAATTGAATCAGTAAATGTTCCAAATTTGAGTGTACTGTATGTATACATATTGTTTATGCACAACATTTTTTTATTATTATTTTTTATTTTAGAGTTGGGATCAAAATAAATACTTTGTAAAATATGCTATCAATCTTAACTTTTTATAGAGCCTGCAAGGGCATAGAATGTAATATGAAATAGGCTTATCGCTTAATTTATACAAAGTATTTTTTTTTTTCACTGCAATGGAAATAAAATGCATTCCATTTTGTATGGAGACTTAATTAACATGATACTAAATATGAACACATATCCATTGGAATATATTTACAAAACTAAAAATATATTCTTTGAAGTACAGTAGCAAAATTCAAACAGAGTAAAGCTACGATTAAAATTATTTAAAAATTTAATGTTAAAAAAAAAAGGTATAAAATATAATAATTCTAGCGGGAAAATGGAACACTTTTGCTTTCAAGAGATGAAACTTTTTTATATTTTAACATCGATTCTAAATTATCGATAATATTAAAATATTGTTATCGTTTCATAGCATGGAAGCATGGTGGGTAGGCGTGCACCAAAGCGGTGATTTCAAGTGAAAGTGATTCACGCCGATCAAAACTAAGAACTGTTGCTGTTGTAGCAGTCAGTATTCTTTGTTGAAACTACAAAGCGAAACGTCTGCATTTCGCTGGACAAAATAGCCGTGAAAAGTCACACTAAAACGTGCATTCAAGAGCACAAGTCATGTGCACTCAACAAAATATAACAAATCCATACTTTTATTATATCAGTATTTTTATTTTTAAAAAACATAAAGCTATCTAAAACAACAAAAAGATACACAAGAAACATATAGACACAAATATTTTTTATAAACAGTACACGTGTCAAGAAACAACGCGGAAATATTTATTTACGTATACACGTACTTAGCATTATTAATTAGATCCTTTTCATTTTTTTGGCAAATATTCAGTTTTAGAGTACAATTAAAATAATACAGAGTTAAAATAAAATTTATTAATTTGACAGTATAACTGTTCAAAAAAACTATGTACTTATAGTCTTTTTACATTTAAATAAATAAAAATAATAATATGAATGTTACTTATACCTGGTTATACACAAATATTTATCAATAACCTAAATTACAATACTTCTAACAAAAGAATTACGTGGTATTAAATTGCATAATCGATGACAAAAAAAAAAGTAGCGTTTGATATTATTGTTGTTTTCTCATAAAAAAAAGACGCTAAATTTCCATGGTACATTGTAAAAACTTTGCTTAGAAAAACGTCTGCCAGAAAGAAATTTGATTTACTTTTTAGAATTATAGATCCGGTAAACATAGTGTCGTGCTTGAGGATGCGAGAAGTAATACGTCGGAGGTAATGTGTAGAACTGATGTCCTGCGTAGTGTGGGTTAAACTGAGCTCGAGGATAGAAGGGTTGATAATTATTAGAGGGGTTGAAGGTTGCAGCGTAGTTTGGATGAGTGAATTGAGGTTGAGAGTACGTGAGAGGGTGAATAAGTGGTGTGTGACCACGAGCCACGGAGTTTGCGAGCTCTGCGGCCTCCACAATGCGCACCACTTGCACCGCTTCTTGAGCTTGAGCCTCGTCTTGTTGACTTTGAGAGCGACTGCTGCCAAAACCCAAGCTTGTAACCTGGGGTATTAATACAGCCGCCACAATCATCTGTAACATTTAGTGACATGAGTTAGTGTATTTTTAGTCAAGATATAAATGGAATAAGATGTATTGTAACCAAATTTCTTGCCACTTCATTTAAGAATTTTAGAATATATTTTTGAGTATATTTAATTTTAATATTTATAGTACGGTATCGTAATTGTGTATAAAAATATATATCATTTTACAACAGAAAGGGGAGGCACTGAGAGGTATTAAGAAATCAAGCTTACTCTAATGTGAGCTACTAAACATCAACTTTTCTATTATAGGTTTAAACACTTTAAACTATATTTAAATGTATATATGGTTGTGATGTGATAATATATTGGATCAATTAAATTCGGAGCTTTTTTTCTCATAAAAATAACATTGTAAATTTAGTGCAAAGTTTTAAATGGTAAAATATATTATTGCAATCGTGTGTATAATATTATAATTCTAAAATCAATGCTTCTTTGGAAACCTAATCAGCAATCAATTGTGTCATTAATTAATAATGAATAATGTGGAAGCCTATATAATCAATATATAGCAAGAATATTATACGGAATTGTGAAACACTATTGTTTAACTATCAGATACAGACCCATAATAATTTTATAGTGAACTAATGTTTAATAATTTATATTATACAATACGATTCTCTATAACTTTATATAGAAAAGCTTGATTAATATCACCAGAAAAGGAAAATCCAACTATAGAGATGTTTTATTAAGTTTCAATTTGTTGCTAACCAAAAAATAGTTACTCACTAATAGTGAGTACTGATCTGTGACAAGAATTACAAAAAGTCAATAAATATTACTTACGATTAACACAGTGAAGTTCATGGCCTAAAGTTCGAGGACGTTTGACAAAAGCGTCGTCTTTGAATCTTGTTTTATATTCATGGTAAGCACTATCTCCCTCGTGGTTGCAGCATTAGTTGCGTACAAAGCGTGACATTCTTATCACTTTATTATTATTATTAAGACGCATAAACATAGTTTTCCTTTTGCATTGATAAATGTGACAATGTCACCAACTTTTAGTTTTAATATCAAGTTCAAGTAAAATTTGGACCAAACTTTCTTTTTAACCCTGATCTTTACTAAATAAAATAAAATCTTTTCTATTTAATGCATTATTGTAGTTTTTATTTTTATTTAAATAATTTATCTGTCATTTTGCGTTAGCCTTATTTTTAATACAGAGCTATCATAATTGAATTAATATAAGTGCACTTTCTCTCTCTCTCTCTCTCTCTCTTCTTCCAATTGGAGATACTCTAATTTTTAATCTGTCTAATTTTTGAGCTGTTATTTTTTAACTATATATATTTTTTAATTATCAGGATACTTTTACTCCAAACACAATGATCTAACTTGTAAGAGATACAGTACATTACCCCTAAGTAAATAGTGTATTTGGTTTATATGGAGAACGTTAAAAGGAAGAAAGTAAATTACAATAAAATATAAGTTATAGAATTTTTATTTATAATTTTATACACATGAAAAGGGACAGTAATTTTAAGAAAGAATGTAAGTGTTATATAATATGGGTAAAACGATTTAATAAATGTTTACCCGTAGATATAGCCACCATAAGGGTACGCCGTATATGGATACGAGTACGAGTATGCCGATGGGTACGTATAGGTTGCCGCATAGCCATAGGGTACCGTGTATGCATAGGGACTGTAACCGTAGCCGAGAGCGATGAGATTCCTTTTGTTTTTAGCGGTGGTGTCGTCTGACGGCCCCACGGCCTCCGTGTTCTCCGCCTGCGAGGGTGACTCGGGGAGAGTGGGAGCTCCGTATGCCAGCGCCAGAAACGTGGCCACAATAACGAACTGAAACAATGTAACAGAAAAATTACACATTTGCAGGCGTTAAAGTTTTTTACTATACAATTGCAGGCATTGAAGTCTCTGTAATGTAAATAATTATTTTTATACTCCCCATGAACTTTATATAGTTTTAAGACGTATAATTTTATTTTTAAGATAATTAAATTTAGCTTGCGTTAGTGTTTGAATTAAATATTCAAAAATAATGAGAAACCATCTATTATGAAAGTACACTTGTAAAAGCTAAAACAAATTACGTCCGGTGAACATACATTTTATTCCGATACAGACTTCAATGTCAGTAAACATAAAATTATTTAGGAGAGAGTTTATAGTAATTTTCCAAGTCCAAGCAATATCTAATTAACTTCTCATTTATTTATACAATTAAAAAATTTGCAATCACATATCATAGCAAGTTATGTGAAACAGTGCAAGATAATTATCTTATTGCAATAATTGTATAAGTGTAAAATATTTGGGCAGTAACTTCAAAATTTATGTCTATATGAATTATAATATGCAAGTAATTATAAATAATGTAAGTAAAAATATATTAACTAGTAATTAAAATACTGTTAATTAAAATGAAGCAAAGAAAGTAATACAAACACAACATAAATATAAGTAGGAAGATGTGAAAGTACATAAATTAATTAATATTTATCTTTTTCATAAAAAATCCAATATAATTAAAAAAATAATATAATTTTAATTAAGAAGTATCAACTCTAATAAAATAATATGTAAATATATAAAATTAAAAATTAAAAAATTTATTTGCAAAAATGAAACCTGTCTACAACTTGATATACGTATATAATTACACCATATTAAAATACTTTAAGCTGTATATGAATTAAGTTAGCAGTTTTTTTTTTATTATTAAATTGCCCTCTAATTAAGCTATCAATCTTTTATACTTTAAGTCACTAATAAGTAAAGAAACAGTAGAACAGAGAGAGAGAGAGAGAGAAAAAAACGACAATTTACGTTCAAAGTAGTAAGTTATCGTACTACAAAATCAAAGTTAATTTTTCTTTCAAATATACTGGAACATTAATAAATTATTTAACACTTTATATTTTATTTAGAACGAGATTATTTAAGTATATGAATGTATTTATCATAATGAAAGATATAAAAAAAAGTTTTTAATTCGAATGTCATTGCAACATTTACTTGATTTACTTTTTAGACGGAAAAAAAAAATGTGTGTATGTATATTATACTAAAATTTCAACATTTCAAAATTGAAGGACGTATTTAACACAATTATTCTGTTTAGTCAACATTTAAAATTGTATAATGTTTAATTTCATACTTTAAATTTTTAAGTAATATCTTTTGTTTAATTCATTTACGAAATAGTTTACTACTGTTTTAGCTACCTTGATATTATATGAATAAAAGGTTTATTTTTAAAAATGTAAGCAAATAAAAAACTTGAATTAAAACAGTAATAATTATGATAATTCAAGTTATGATCTCTATTAAATTAAATCCCATTTCTCCTAAATTTTAATTAATTCTCATACCTGACAATAAATTGCGCATTATTTGTTATTAAATTGCAAATCGTTGAAATTCTTGAATAGTATCAATAATATTGGTAATAAAAATTATTTTGCATGAAAAAATAATTCTCGCTAAATAACGTTTAATTTTTCTATGTCTATATATTTAAGTATAATAATTGTTCCGAAGTACAAAAAAAACAACTAATTATTTGAATGAAGAACACTTACCAGGAGTGCGATCTTCATTGTTGTTGGTTGATGAGTGAGTGCGTTTGATGCGTTGATCCTTGATGTCCAGTGTATTTATACCCATCCTCCCACGCATGAATGATGACTCTTGTTGCATACCGATCAGTTCATCACCACCCATTCCTCGCACCTCAAGCAATCGCTCTTTTGGTGCACATATATGTGTATACACTATAATATGATGCGTGTGTGCGTGCGTGCGACCCTGACAAATAAAATAGAAACCCCCTGTCTTTATAATCAAAATATAACAATACGTCATCAATGATATAATATATCAATAATATGATGTCTAATGCATATTAAATATAAAATTAAACTTCAAATATGGTGTAACTTATATTCGTGAGGTAATTCATTGTAATCAATAATCTGACATTGGGGCTTCCTTATAAATTTTAAAAATTTCTTTTTACTTATCTGTCTACACTGATAAAAAAAACGTATGAGTTCTTTAAATTAAAATATGTGGTTAGGTTTTGATTATGGAGGACTACGTAAAAATTGACGTAATACATCAAAAATCATAATATTATGATATAAAATATTACATATAAAAATATATAGGCCTATTGTATAAATAATTGTTATGTGGTTTCTCACTATCTTTTTTGTGAGTGAGACCAATTATCAACTACACCTCAGTGTATAGGGTCTATGCATTCATGCGTTAAAGTCGACGCCATGTTGGATAACTCAATAACATGGGTGGCATAGGAAAATAACTCATTTTGCAAGTTTAAAAACACTATGCAATATTTTTGAGAACATTTATCTTGTAAATATGTTAAATTAGTATCTCAAGTATGTGAGAAAAATAACATAACAAAAAAATTAACAGATTTTCCAAAGAAAATTGCCTAAAACAAAGTTTGTCCTATGCTGAGCAATGTTGTTCACTACTCCAGTATGGCCTCCAAGCTCATTAAATATGACATCATCCGCATACCCTATAGTTAATTCAACTTTACAATAAAGGCCCTTATTTTTTTTTCAGTGTAATGATATATGTTTATTGCGTAATAATTATTTAGTAATTTTTATTATATAGAACATTTTTTTGATATTAACAAAAAAAGTAAACAAAACCGCTTTTTTTTATTCATATATTAAAATTTTTTACAGGAAATTTGTAACTTTAATAAATTTCCTAAGAATGTCGTATTAATGTATATTTGTCAAGACATTTCAAATTGATTGATATTAACAAATTATCGACAACATTTTTGCATTAAAAATAACTAGGCCAGCAAGCTTTATATTATATTGAATTCAAAAATAATATTATATGAATTAATAATATTCAAGTTTTTATATAAATAATATATTATAAAAAAAAATTGGTACAAACATAATAGTATTACCTTGTGTGAACTATTTTCTTATTATTTTATTGTATGTAATTTAAATTTGTATGAAAGAAAAGAAAAAGTAAATTGTGACAATCCTTGACTTTACCTTCATAAATAATATTATATATTAAACTATTTTTATTATTACTATATCTCAATACAACTAATAGTATATAAAAATTCGTGATCTTTACTTTATTTAATTTTCTAAAAATATAATAAATTATATAAATCATATATATTATCTTTAAGTTAATACACGTTTTATTACTATTTCATTTTATACTCACATAAAAATTTAATCTTTTTTTTTTTTTACTGTAAAAAAATTGCATGATAAATAGTCTGCTTGATAATAATGTTAATACGTACGCCTAAAGCCAAAACAAATTAAAATATGTAAACATAAAAAAAATAATACTGTATAAAAACAAATGAAGCAATAACACCTTCTGGTTAAAAAGCTTCTTAATAAAAAAGTAGCTCTCTTTTAAGATGCATTTTTATAAAAACTTTTAATTATAATAGTTATAAATCATAAGTAGTCATTAACTTTCTCAAACAATGAACCTGTATTTTAACACTAAGACTTTTAAAACAATAAAAGCTGAAAGGAAGTTAATTGATTAAAAAATTAGCAACTTAAAAAAAATAATATCAATAATAATAAACTAGTTAATTGAGTAGCAAATTATCTATTACTTCCGTATGCAGCTAATAATAAATAAATTGAAAATTAAACATAAAAAGCTCACATTCATGCATACGTTTGTTTACTTATATTTTTGTATTTATTTATAGAGATATTTTACAATCACAAGTCTTATAGTAAGCCGACATTTCCGACATTTTCCGGTAAGAAAAGGCGTAGTACTCCATGAACAAAAAACATGCCTAATATTCTAACATACCTAATTATCAACGTTGATTTGGACGGAGTCATTGATTTCTAATTAATTTCAATTCACGAAATATCAGTTGCGGGTTTATGACGTCACAACTCACCTGTTTTCGCAGCTGCCATTTCCTGAATGGAAAATAAATTAGTAATCAATGACTCCCGCCGAATCAACGTTGATATTTAGGTTAGGCATGTTTTTTGTTCAAAGTGTTCTACGTCTTTAAGAAATAAGAAACTTTATTGATCCAGGCAGTTCATAGTAACAAATAAAGTTACAACAAGTGTTGGTCTAGTCATTATTTACGAACAAATGACTATAATAATATATCCATAATGACAAGTCAAACAACTCTCCAAGCTTCTGCAACCTCTCTAATATAGTCTACCGTTGTATCCGTGATCTAACTTAAATTACGTTCGTAAACTCTGTTCCTTGCTCCAAAAAATGCGGAATTCCATTGAAAAAGCATTAGGTGATCGTCATTTTTTCTTGAATTAGAGCACAAAAAATAAACTGGGTTTACGGACATAATTTGAATTAGCATATTGTTCTAACTTTCTGTTAACAATTGTGACTGAAAAATTCAATAAAAAAATGCTCGACGGTACCAAACCGGAAAGCTTCTTGACTTTTAAAGAAGATGGCTTGCTATTGTATGGTCTTACTATTATATATTATATTATTAAGTTTTACCTGCTGTATTGATTTTTATACTTGAAATGTGATATATCTCCTTAATACAATCACATTTTTACTGAATCCAGTTTATAATATATAATGAGTCATAAACTTGTCACCACATACTATAACTTTGAAGTATTCAACTTTTTAATTTGAACTTTTATACACACTCACAATACAAAATATAATAATGATCTTGTGATATATGCGTGCATGCATAAACTTTCTCATTATTAATTTTTGTCATATTAAATGTTGCTTTTTTAATATAGAGTAATTGAATTAATACTTATAAATAGCACTAATTTTTTTCTTCCTTAAAGGCGTAGAACACTTCGAACAAAAAACATCTCTAATATCCTAACATACCTAAAAATCAACGTTGATTTGACCGGAGTCATTGATTTCTCATTTATTTTCCATTCACGAAGTGGTAGATGCGGGTATATGACGTCACAGCTCACCTGTTTTCACGCACGTGGATCAGTGAACTGTGACGTCACAAACCCGCATCAGTTATTTTGTGAATGTAAAATAAATGAGAAATCAATGACTCCCGCCAAATCAACGTTGATATTTATAGGTATTTTAGGATATTAGACATATTTTTTATTCGAGGTGTTCTACGCCTTTAAGGAGTACCTCTAACAGATTGCTTAATGTATTTAGATATTTAGATACACTTTATTGAATGAAGAATAAATTTTTTATATGATACTTTACGATTAATTTAACACGTACCATGCGGAGATATTTGCACGAAATATTTAGTCATGCGTATAAAATTCCACGATTATCCTTCATTGTAAAGTATTGATATCGCATCTATACAAGTAATTATATAAGTCTTTAGATTTAATAGGCATGTTTTTTTTTTTTGATGATGTATAAAAATAATATAAACTTGATCTTAATTACTATAATGTCTTGTTGGTTTTCTAAAAAGAAAAGAAAAAAAATATGAGTTTGCATATTTTATCTTTATAATATTACATAAATTAACTAATAGGAAGTTTAAAAATATAATTTACAATATAATGATGGTCTAGAAAAAAAAACTTTCAAATATTTAAAATAATATTAATGAACTCTTATATAGCTGTTATACGTAATCGAAAGTCTGCGGTAGAGTAACTATATATATATACATTTTTTTTTATATAAAAATTAAGAGAAAATATTCTCCTTTTTAAAAAGTTAACGTTGCATTTGGTGGCTGTCACGGATAACTCTTTCTAGTATAAAAGGAGAAATGGAACGTTTGGTAAAGTTATTTGTCTTCAACATGGAGATGAGAGTGGTTAGTTTACTTGTGTTATCTACAACTGTATTATTAGTGCAGTGTGATGCATCACAATCATCTGATTTTGTATCTTTAGTTTTACGTTATTTAACACGTGCATCTTCTCAAGCTTCTTCTAGTGCATCATCTTATTTTTTACCTGAACCAAGAACCACATCTCTACCTTATGTTACACCTCAGGATTATTCAGTGATTACTTTAAGTGAAACATATTCTAAAACACGTGAACAACCTAATACTTACATACCACCTACTCAAAATAATATTCTTGTTAATTCTGATTGGCAGACAAATAATCAAGATCCATTTAATCTTCAGGTAATTATTGTGTGTGTTGTGTGTTAATTATATACTGTATGGTATTTTTTTTTATATCAAAAGTGAATTGTGAACGTGACCTTTTGATGGTGAAGTGACAAGCCATGTGCTTTGATCGTGTATTCAAGGTGTTGTCATGAAATACAAAGTGTGTTTTCATCAAGATTGATTTCAAATGCAAATTATAATCAATGTTTACCTAAATTTGTGTTAGACAAAAACTCTCAGATTATTTTAAAATCTTCTTTTCACAGTAGAAATCATAAATAACTACATTACACTACATTTTGTTTATTTATTTTTCAAGTTTTTTATTACTATTATTTATGAGTATATTTTAATTAAGAGTTTATTGATGCTCTCAGGTTTGAAGATAGGAAGAAAGCATAAATATTTACTTTGGTTATGTGCCAAAAAAATATACATATAGTTTTCCATTTTAATTGGTCAAAAAATATCTTTAAAATTTTGGCTAAATCTTAAGCTATAATAAAGGATAAATACTATTTTGTCAATTATAAAAAGCAGGAACTTTCAAAGCAATTAAAACATTTCAAAACATCTTTCATTTTCCAGATACATCTGCTATATTATATAAAAAAAATAGCTGTAAATAGAAATCAGAACACTCTTGCTTGAATACTTTCATTTTCAAAACAATCTTACTTTTTTTTTATGAAGGTACACAATATTATAAATGTAACGCAGAGTTAGAGTATAATTAAATAATCATAAAATATTCCTGTTTTCTTTTCAATTCTCTTGACAATGAAATACGTATTTTAAGAAAAGTAATTAAATTGAATTAATTTTCTTGCTTTTTTAATACAGATTAATGAACAACCCAAAGTGGAGTACTCTCAACATTGGAAGCCTGAGATCAGTGCCCGATCGCAGATCATTCGTAGACCAGGGGGTAGGAGGACAACTCACCGACGAGGTGAAAAAGAAACCATCGAAATTAGACACGAGGAGAATGTGAGCGCCGCTAGCAGAAATCCACCTTCACCTGCACCTTTCATCGTCAAAGTACTTTCTGCCGCGCCTCCTAAATTAAGAGGAACTCCAGCTACACTTGAGGATTCATGGCCATCACCAAATAAATATTAAAAAATACATTCATTATCATATTAATAATTCTGCTTCATCATCTTATGCATTAAAATGCATTTCTTTTTAATCATATACTCATTTGCATTTATATAAACACATGGAAAAAAGAAGATCATTGAACCTTTTTCAAAATGTATTTTTTCCTTTTCCTTATTATATTTAATTCAGAGTTAAGCTCAAATGATTGCTTGGCGTATAGAAATTTGTTGATCTGTGTAGATTACAGATTCTGTAGTACAACATTTTATTCTATGTTTGTCTAATGCTCCAATGTATTTATTTGGAGATTAACGTAATGCTCCATATAATTACATGGTGTCCATAAAATAGACTAAAATTTTATATCACAGTATCTGTATATAGATAAACATATAGATATTGAAGTTAGTTAACATTGCATTGAATGTAAGGATACGCCTCTCTGTGATAATGTATCATATTTTACATTTTTTATAACCGTATTATTTTATATATTAAAGACGTAGAACACCTTGAACAAAAAACTTGCCTAATATCCTAAAATACCCAAATATCAACATTATTTTGGCCGGAGTCATTGATTTCTAATTTATTTTCCATTTACAAAATGTCAGTTGCGGGTTTACTACGTCACAGCTTGCCTGTTTCCGCGCGCGTGGACCAGGCGAGCTGTGACGTAGTAAACCCGCAACTGACATTTTGTAAATGGAAAATAAATTAGAAATCAATGACTCCGGCCAAAATAATGTTGATATTTGGGTATTTTAGGATATTAGGCAAGTTTTTTGTTCAAGGTGTTCTACGCCTTTAAGATATATTATCATTTTACTTATATAGTATTTTTATATTTCACTTTGTACATTTATTTACTGTATATTTTGTACTATTTTTCTATATATGTATACTGTGTATTAAAAACTATTCATTCATAAACATTTGATTATTATTTTTTGACCTTACTCAACATCAAGACACAAAATTATTTTACTATAGTTTAAAATAATTTATTATTATAATAATAAGAAATTTTATTGACCCAGGCAGTTCATGGTAACATTGGTTGTAACAATAAGCGTTGATCTAGTCATTACTTACAAATAATAAATACATTTACAACTTCATTAACTACAGCTCTTTTAGTCTCATTTTTTTTATAACAATTAAATAACAAAGTTTTATGTAAGGCTAAGGCGTCATAATTTAGTCATTAAAATGTTTCAACTTTGAGTGTGTGGTATGCATATAAGTACATGAATTTTGAAATTAGGATCAAAATATTCAGATAATGTATAATATTTTTTATGCATTAAAATTTTATTTGTGATTAAATATATATATTGGAAATATATTGAAATTGAATTTTTAATTTACGATCAACTGAACATTATTCACATATATTATTATTTTTTTGTGGTTATATTATTGAAGTGTTCTTGCAATTTCAAAACTGTATAACCAACCATAATATAATAATAATAATAATAAAGAATATTGGTATCATCGTAAACTTAGCTAACCCATTTGCGAGATAATTATAATTAATCAATTTATATGTTTGATTCAACATTAAAACAAAACAATTCAAATGATTTCATATATATATCAAAATAATTAATAAAACATAATTGGAATTGGATTGTATATTGGATATGTGATGGATATTATATAATTATATATTTTTTAATCGGAGAAGATTTAAAAATTTGTAATTCGATTTCGGAATTATGATGCAGCTTTTTCCATTCTTCTAGTTGGCACACTGCCCACTTAAAAATTAAAAAAGAAAGAAAAATGTATATGCACGTCTTTTTTCCACTCCCTTCTGTAATCTCTCTCTCTCTCTCTCTCTCTCTCTCTCTCTCTCTCTCTCTCTCTCACACACACACACACACACACACACACACACACACACACACACACACACACACACACACACACACACACACACACACACACACACACACACACACACACACACACACACACACACACACACACACACACACACACACACACACACACACACACACACACACACACACACACACACACACACACACACACACACACACACACACACACACACACACACACACTCCACAAATTGTGTAATTTAATTGCTTTTTGAAACAATGTGACAGTCTTTGAGTAATTAGCTATAGAAGAACATAAAAATATCTGCAAAATCATTTAATGAACATTATAATAATAGTAATAATTTACTTGACATGTTACGGTTATTTTTGTACAAATTATAGTGTGCAATCTAACCCCTACAACCCAACACACACTCGAGCAAAGATACGTTAAAATATTTTCATCAAATAAATAAAATTTCCTTGATTATTTCATTTAAAAAAAATATGTATAAAACAGAATGATAGTCAAGTACAAAATATGAAATATTCATAATAAATAATATGAGGAATGTTTGTTTATAGCCAGCATACAGACATGCATGTCAGCCAGCATTATTAAACAAAGATTAATATTGAAATACTACAGCATTAAATTTATTATTATTCTTAGTACGACACTATCAAAGAATCGCTATAAGTAACTGCGGGATTGCAAAACAATATAATACATTAAACAAAAAAGGCAGTGACACTAAAATATTATTTATATTTTAATCCAAGGATAATATAGATAAAGAGTATATTAATAATTTTAACTGTTATAATATTATATACGATATATTATGTTGCAATATATATTATAATATTATAAAATTTAAAATAATGCAATGTAATATCATTTTAGAAACGATATTCTTAAGGTAACTTTTAGTCTAATTACGTCACGCGTTTTCATAAGCTTTTTTTTTTTCTTTAGTAATATTTATACGTATATATTATATTTTGATTAACAGTGTATGTAGAAACAAAGAAAAAAATATATGTCAATTTTCACACTTCATTTTAATGTGTTCAGCGTGTGTAATCGACCACGAGTTTTAAAATGCGGTCAATTAGATGAATTGTTTCAAAAATTCTATTTCATATTATATCAGCTAGACGAAAGGATGAAAATTAATTCAGCATAATATCAATGATAATAGCTAAATTACCACATCGATTAGTATTATTATTTTTACCAGTAATTAAATGACCAAAAGTTAAAGATTGTATTTTTAGGTATCTATTATTTTTTTTAATATGCACAATCTGTTATTATAATTTTATTTTAAACATTTTCCTTTGTTGAAGCCGATTTGGAATGAAAGTTATTTTTACAGTAAATAAAAAATATTTTAATTAAAATTTGTTCATGCAAAATCATGAAGAAAATAAGGTTTGAATTAACAATAAAAAGTTACCTTGCACTATTTTGACAATGCAGTTTACTTTTTTGTTGTTGAAGTTAATCACTTTATATATTTTTACGCTTAATAAGTAATTTCACTATTGTCCTGTTTTTGTTATAGGGTTCTTCGGTTGGTCGCACAGTAAGGGTGCGACGATGCAACTCATTGCGACGTTTGCGACGTAGTTTGGAGGCAAGAGATACCAGGTTGTTAATACTTGGGCGAGCCCTGACAACACTGACCGCTCTCTGTTCTCAATCACAACAAGCATTTCTGGTGTGTATGTATAAGATGACATTATTAGTTATCTCAGGCAGTGACGTATAGGGTGTATGCACATGACGTCATACTGGAGCATAGAATAACATTGCTCAGCATATAGGACTATAATATTTTTTTTGTGGCTATTAATTTTGTTCTCATTATTATTTTTCTCGCATACTTTGAAACATAATTCAACCTGTCAATAGCATCATTTCTCTCAGAAATATTGCTAAGGATTTTTAAACTGACAAGATGAGTCACTTTCTCATACCGGCCCAAGTTATTAAGTGCTTACATTTAGCGTTGACTTTAATATATTATGAATTCTACCACCCTTGCATAGCCAGGATTTTGCGACAGGAGGGATCCAGCCTATAGTGATCGAGGTTATTTACCTATGCTTTTTTAGACTTGACAAGGGGGAAGAGGGTCCGAACCTCCCTCCCAACCCCATACATACATGCATATGCCTCAGATGTTGGGATTGACGAGCATCACCCCAGACTAACTATCGGTTCTGACGTCACTGAAATAGTTAAAAACAATGATAATTTCCATAAGCAAAACTGTTCACGTGACGTCACGTCCACCTCGTGTGCCTATATTTATACTATAATATCTTGAAATAATAGGCTATATTTCATTTCAGTATAAGACTATAAACCGTATCTTTATAACATACCAAAAATATTAGGGGATAACCCGATAAAAAGAAAACCAAGTAAACGAATAATTTTATTATTATTATAATATAATGATAATTTTCCCAATACGCTATTAGATTTTTTGGATATACTGTAAGATACTTTTGGGATTAACTATAGGGTGGTTTCATTCATATTAAAGTCGACGCCATAAGTGAGCGCTAAATATAACATGGGTCAGTATAGGAAAATGACTAATTTTGCCAGTTTAAAAATAGAATATTTTTGAGAGCATTGATCCTGTTAACAGGTAGAATTAGTTTTTCAAGTCTGCAAGGAAAATAATAATAACTAAAAAAAATAGCTAATTTTCTAAAGAAAATAGCCAAAAAGTACGTTTGTCCTATGCTGAGCAATATTATTCATTGCTCAAGAAGAGCATCGAAAAGCATTCAGAATGACGTCATGCACACACACTCTATAGATCTAACAACTAACTTTTTAACATAGAACTATAATTTTCATACATAAAAATATTAAAGTGAATGGATTATAATTCCCATCAAATTAATTATCTAACCACAAATAAAGGAAGTGTGCCTAAAACCCAACCTCATATTATAAAGTAGTAAAACCATAACTTTTTAACCAAATGAGAACAGATATAGTATATAATCATGATTTCAATTCTATAAAATCTAATAACTCCCATCATTAGCATTATATTTTATTACAATAATTTCGATTTCTATATAAATGTACTTCATGATATTTATTATAATTTTGTGAAAGGTATCAATCATAGCAAGTATAAGTGAAATACTACATTAAAAAAAAAAAAAAAAAAAAAAAAAAAACTTCCAGGATCGAGAAATATTTTTATTACATTGTATTATTATTTTTTTTTTTCTAAAGAAATTCTTATAATTTCTTTAAATTTCAACAAAATAAGAAAACTTATGGTATGCAATGCAAGAAGGTTAACGCAATATTATATTATGTATTTCCGTTATTTTCTCTATACATTTTTTTACTACTAAATAAATAACAATAACTACTTGAACACCTGTTATTTATATAAAAAAATGTATCAGCAAAACTGTAAAGCACAGAGTTGTATTAATTATCTATATAATATGTTGTAGAGTATATATATAATAATAATATAACTTTCTATAATGTACATTAATTCACAATTAACACTGAGGTGTAACGAACAAAATAAAATAAAATAGTTTACTGTCTCGATTTTACTCTCTAATGTGATAATTGATTGACTTTTAACTTGTGTTTGATATAATTACATAATAATCAGTTTATAAATGTTTAAACAGTATACAGTATACCTAATATATTATTATTTTGATCAAATGTTATATAATTTTCTTAATTAATTTCAATCAAAAGAGGTAGTTTAGATAGCTATAGGTCACAAGAAACACGATCAGAAGAAAAAAAAAGTAAATAAACTTAGATAATTAAATATTTCAATTTTTATTTAAAATTATTCTGTATTTTTAAAAATGATGGCTATTATTCAAGATGGAAAAGGTTGAGAAAAAAAAAGATGTATTATTTGATGGTGTATCATCTATAATGGAATAATCCAGTGGATTTCATGTGCATGTGTTTTTAGGAGGTATACGGGGTATACCCTAAGTTTTATCGTACCTTATGTACTATATACCATTATTTTACATAATTTTAACATTTATGTTTCTACATAGTTATTGAAATAATCAAAGTAAGTCTTTATTTACGTGCAAAACTTGACTTTGTGCATTAGAGGTCCTACGATAAAAGAAATTATATAATATATCGTCTATTCTAAAAGAACCTAATTTTTTATTCATTTACCACTTTGAAAAGTAATATTTTTTATATTGACTTATATGCAGAACATGTCTTTTTTATCATGTATGAGAATTGACAGCTAATTTTTTTCTTTTCTCGCGTAACTAAAAAAAAAAATATATATAAAAAAAAAAATAATAAAATAAAAGTACTCCAAAAAATTTGCAAAGAACCTAAACTTATGTATAAAAAAAATCATTTTATCATTTATTTATTTATTACATTATTATTATTATTTTGGTCCTATAGGACCTTATTTAACTTTTGCTTCTGAAAATATTTTGTTAAGGTTTGTATAATATGACTCCTGCGATTTTGTTGACCAAAAATTGTTAAAGTAATTTTAGTTTCTAAACTGGGTCAGTTTAAAAACAAGAAAAAAAATCTCAAAATTTTAACAAAGACAACTGATTATTAAAATAAAAATTGAAAGATATTGATAATTAATATATATTTTGTCACGCACTATATACATTAATTACTTTCTCTATCTCTATTAGATAATGATGCAAGAGTTCGCACGCCAAATCAATCAAACAGCTCTCCTCCTTGGTCTTGACCCACACTCCATTTCTGTTTCTGAAGACAATGGTACGCTTGGGGCTTCACTATGTCCATGGTTTGAAGCTTTGTACGTGCTCACGCGAAATATCAAACAACAAGTTACGAGACTCGTTGCTCCGCATAATAATAATAATAATAATAAAATAAATACAAGTTTGACGTCTACTAATTCACTACAAGACAGGTATTATATTTGAGAAACATTCTTTTTTTACTTCAGTTTACAAATAATTAATGTAATTTGTTTCTTTACAGAATTGTCACTATTTTAGATTCAATGCAAAGTAATTTGCTTACTGTGTCAACTCCCGCCAGACGTTCAAAATTTTAGACAAAAAGTTATTTGACAGGCAGCGCCAAAGTAGAGTAGTGAGTAAATTTATTACTATTGAATCAGCTGGTAAAATTTGTGTTTTTATAAATTTCAACATTAATTTCCTTTTTTTTAATCTGCCAGTACTAAGGTAATTGTATAAAAATAATATTGAATATTTATAAAATTACATGTTGCCTTAGTTTTCACGCACAAATATTTTTTGGAAGTTATTTATGAAAAGTAAAATATCTTTGAACTTTACAGGGTCTCCGTAGGATTATCTTATAAACAACACTATGGCACTTCATACAGTTTTAGCTTTAAATCGCTTGATACCTTCTAGAGCTCTGCACACCTCAGCACCATGTCAAGAAGTAATTAAGCTCACCAGATTGCGAGTGGTAGATAACAGCGATATTGGTAAACAAGCGATGGCAGAGGGTCGGCCTCCGAGGATTATTCATGTTTATAACAAAACTGGAGTTGGGAAACTAGGTAAGTTATTATTTGTATTTTAATCACAGAGAATTGTTTTAATGCAGCGTGTATTGTTATTTTAGTCAATAACACAAAAATAAACTAATTATGTATGTACCAAGAAAGCTTTGAAGTTCATATTTTAGTTAATTCTACTTTGGTCTCTTGACAATCGAAGAGTTGTTCATTTTGGGAGCGTTAAAACTACACAAACTTATTATGGTTGGAAAAATGTCGTAAAGTTCATTCTGTACCCTACACACAAATATTAAATCAGCTTCGATATTTTTCCTGTGTTAAGAACACCTGAACATAACGATGTCACTACTACTGTACCTGTTTACGACATTCAACGTTTATATGCATGGTTGATCATTATTGTTATTTCTTCGTTTAGACCTTTAGACCTGATAAGAATGAACAAAACTTCACAAACAAATTATCCATGCTCAACAGCGACTCATTTTTATTGGCTCAAAAAACAAGATCAGCCAATGAATGTGTCTTTATTATTACGTATATTTTATTATTTTTATTTTTGGGGAGCAGCCAATCGTTAAGGAAACTGACTATACTTTACAGAACAAACTTAAGAGGCATGTTATAGTTGTTTTTAAATATTTTTTATATGTGTAACTTTTTTTATCATGTTTTTCCACTCTTATTTATGTTGATCCCAAAAAAATCTGAACCCAGTCCCCAGTGTTCACGTCTCCAAATGTATGGGAAAACTTTAGCACAATCAGGCAGATTTATTTGGACCCTGTGCAGTTCAATATGAGTTATATCTTTTTGGACTGTACTTGTGTTTACATATAGGTATAATTATAATTAAAGATACAATTATAATTAAAGACAATAACTTTTTTTGTAATTCTTGTAATTCAATCAAGAAACCATCATAAATTATTAAAACTATATTTATAAAATAGTAATTAATTCTTATTTATGTAAGTGCATAATAATTCCACATATGTCCATAATTTTTATGAATGTAATTAAATAAAAAATTTGTATAGTTGGTCCCACCATGGAGCACAAACCTATTTTTGGTTAACAATAAAATAATAATATAAAAGGCTTAAAAACTTTGATTTGAACTGTAGAGCAACTTAAAAATTTATATTTGATAGTAAACATATTAAAAACTATTGTGTGAACCATTATAAAAGTATTAAAACTACTAATTATCAATTTATTATGTTACAGGAGATAAGGTACTCGTTGCCATCAAAGGTCAAAAGAAGAAAGGTATCTTAGTGGGTGCTAAACAAGTTCAAAATCCAATGGTACCAAAATTTGATAGCAATAATGTAGTTTTAATAGATGATAATGGTACTCCATTAGGTACCAGAGTTCACGTGCCTATTCCCAACATCCTACGTACTGTGTTACGAGAAAAGACGAGAGCCAAGGGAGCAGACTATACTAAACTTCTTGCCATCGCACCTCGCTTCGTGTGAAATGTGACTTTAATTCAAAGTGAGAAATAGACTCTAGAACAAATTTTGTTAGCTGTTTCATTTATGATTTGTTTTTGTTTAAATAATTACTCAACTGTGTAATTGTTTTGTAAAACATTTTTACTAATATTAAATATGTACAAAGTAATTGAATGTAGTTTTGGTTTCTTGTTACATATTATGGATTTATAATGAGATTGCAGGGATGAAATAGTGAAATGCTAATGCTTCGTGAGTATAGTACATATATAGCAGTCTTTCTTGAGTTAAATCTGAAACACATGGAAAAACAATTTTAGTTATATGTGAAACAGTAATGCTGTTCGTAAACCCTGTTTTCTGCTCCTAAAATGACAAGCAACTATTGTTATTCAAATGGAATGCACATTTTTTGGTGCAAAAGAACAGGGTTTACAAACAGCATTAGTTTTACATTATTTCAGTAAAATATTAGTGACTCAAGGGTTTAAGATTAGTATATTTTCAGGTGTAATTTGTACGACTATTTACAGGACTATCATTCTTGATGAAACACCTGTTTACTATATCGTTGTGGTGCTGCTTTAATGTCTGATGTCCATTTGACTTTGAAATATCTTTATTTATTTATTATTTTGTTGTTGCTGCAAATTGCAAATAATGAAAAAAAAAAAAAAAAAAAAAAAAAAAAACGGGTCAATCCAACATTTTTTTTTTTAATTCAAGTGGACATTGGACATTATAGCGGGACCACAATATTTTAACTTAAAAATGATGCCACTTTTAAAAGAAAAAAAGTTCTAAAGTAAGTTCAGGTGAGTGTTATGTGGTCAACTCTGTGCTAGCGGAACACCTGTAAGTCATAGCTAATAGTGTATTAAACAATTTGCTGCACAAAGTTGCAACTATTTAATGAATGCTTGAATGCACCTTAATAGTAATTTTCTAATAATATACAATGTCCCTGATTATTGTTTAATTTTTGTCATGATTTATACATTTAATCTACAAGTTAAAAATTAAAAAAAGATTTTATATTTTTGAAAATTGGTGATGCTTCTTTTCTAAGTCAAAAATACTTACGACAGATGGCTTGATCTGGGTTGATATGATCGCTGGCAAAGAATTGAGCAATCTTACGTATGTCAATCCATAGAGACACAGTGTGTGGAGGGTCATCAGGATCTGGAACTAAATATTACTTTATTAACCCCAGTACATACAGTACAGTATCATAAATAAATAGGCATATCATAGCATTAGAACACAAACTTAGTATCTGCAAAAGCAGCCAAGTCAAAACTCTTGTCATATTGTATATTGTTTTATCTTCATTGCTTTCACAAATACACAGTTTGTGCTTTAAAATTATGTTTGATTTGTTATTAAGTTTTGTAGTTAGTATGTCATAAAACACAACAGTTTGAACAGTTTTGTGAAAGAAATAATAAGTTAAAATAAACTAAAATAGATTTAAATAAAATTTAAATTGTGTAAAATATCTAGTCAGGTTTGCAGTGTTCATCAAATAAGCATCTCCATACCAAAATATTTTGTAATTTTCTATAACTCTCATACTTTCCCCCAATCAAAAGTTAGTGACTTGCTAAAACTAGAGTAGATCATACCTGCATCACTCTCAACTTGCAGATCTTGAAAATACGTGGCCACACATGCTTTCTCTGTCTCTATGCTCAATTTTAGCTCTCCTGTTGTGCTACCTCGTACTTCCAGCTTCAAACTCATTTTCTTCATGCGTTCTACCACTCTACGTATTCGCTTAATGTTTGTTAGGTACACACTCATCTGAAACATAAAAATAAACAATTTATAAGTGACAAGAAATAGTTCAACTAACACATCACCTGAACTGCACTTAAACACATTTTAGAAGACAAAATGTGCAATTAAAATATTTAAATGAATATTGACTATTATGGTATGCGCAATTATTTTCCTCATTATATCTAAGTAATTTTATATCAAAATTTTTAAATGATCAGTATTCCTTGAGTTCATTCAGTTCAGTGTCATTTATTGAGGTGAGATGGAGGCTAGATGTAAGTAATACTGCATCCAGTGGTTTGTGGTTATTAGAGACACTTAGCCTGACACTTACTTCTGACAATTTGCTTGCAAGAACCAGTTGCATTGGTTTACTTCACTGATGTCTAGTCAACAAGAACATTTTATGAGGTTCTAGATTTTACATATTTCTACATAAAGTTGGAAACTACCCGAGGCAAAACAGGTACGTATGTATTAAATTTAATTTTTTAAACAAAAAGTAGCGTACTTATTAAAATAAATATATCAAGTAAAAACATTAGCTTTTAGATGAATTGAAAAATAATAAATTGACAAATAAAAGTGATTGTATTAAAAAAATATATTATTATTATTTATTTATTTAAAATAAAATTTCTCATAAATTAAATTAAGGATAAACAAAATGGTCAATGGATTTTTATCAACCTACATACAAATGAAATTAATTTTCAAAAGGAATCTAATTTAAATCAAAAATTAATTTGCCAGCAACAGACAATTTTATTAAGTTTTTCCAGATCAAAGAAAGTAAAACTGAGGATATTAATCTATCATTTTATAATACGCCAGCTTTTAAAAATGATACATTGAAAAATTCAAATCAGAGAAATTGTAATATTATTACCCGCTTCGCGGTACACGGGTTTCATCACAAGATTTGTGACACAAAGGAATATCATATCTGTAATAATAATTGTATTTGTTCCTTATGTGGTTTGACATGTGATCAGTATCATCTCCTCACATGTACTAACAATAAGAGACAGTTAAGTATGGGCTATTTTGCCAAGGGAAATAATCAGCATGTGTAATGGTGTGGCTCTTTGGGTATTATTATATGTACGTACTGATTATGTATATGTCAATTGGTCTATAAATTGAATATTTAGATTATGTTGTACACGCATTATGTTTAATAAATAAAATAAATGAATCTAATTGAAAATATATTGGGAAAAAATACAAAAACTTGCAAATAACAAATAAAAGCAAAATATTCCATTATTATTCCATAATTGTCTCTAGATAAATTTAAAGGAGTCATATAATTGATAAGGCATTTTTTATAATTTTTATATACTGTAGTACCAATAATGTATACCAAATTATAAAGAAAAGGATAGAAGAAACCAGCAAGGGCCTTACCATAGTGAAGAGAGTCCCGCTCGGTAAAATCTTGCTAGCACAGATAAAAAAAAAAAAAAAAAAAACTAACACATTGGATATGGAGTGTGTTTTGCCTTCATCAGTCCTTACACCTTACAGACTCACAAGTCAGAGAGAAACTATGAATGAGAAATATCCAATGGGTTAGTTAGTTAGTTTTTTATCTCTGTGCTAGCAAGATTTCACCGAGCTATGGGACTCTCGTCACTATGGTTAAGGCCCATGCTGGTTTCTCCTACTTTTTTCCTTTCAAATTTATCATACCTAACTGCAATGGTTTACTTTCCTTAATATCAATGATGTATACTGGTAATTATTATTAAAATTAATAAAACTCATTGATGTTACCAGCTAATGATAAGTTGTAACACAAATTTACTAGCTCAAAGCATTCATAATATCTAGTATTATGTCTAGTATTCATAAATTGAAATTTTCTGGGCTCAAAGCAGTAGTTGAGAGGGAGGGAGAGGGAGAGAGTTTCTAATAACAGGGCTCCACAATGCCAGAGATAGAAAATTAGAGTCCTCTCCTGCTTGTACCATGCCACCTGTGATTGGCTTACACACCACACAGGTAAATCCTATTGACTTACATCAGCCACAGGAATATCAGGTTCTTGGTACATTGGCCACTCACTCCTGGGAAGCAATGTGATTGGAATGTCATGAACACACAGACGAGATAGGAGAGTCTGTGTTGGCTGTAACAAAATCAAAGTACTGTATTATTTGTACAGCTTTAGAAGTTTTTTCTTTCTGTGATTACATATTCAAATTAAAATAGTTTAACCTTTCCTAATTAATTATACATTATTATCACTCTATCAATTCTTTTCACCCTCTCCTTTTGTTTCTATCTCTACAATCTATCATCTATCTCTTTTTATAGTTTATATAAAAAAAAAAGGTTGTAAAAATTAAACGGTTTAAATTTTAAACCATTCAATGAAGGAAAGAACATTTTCTTGCTACCTCTGCTGTCTGATGCTTTACAATACTCATTACTTTGTTATAATACATACATATCACTTAACAGCTATTTAATATCAGTGAATTTTTTTTCTCTAAAATATAAAAAAATAATCATGACATTGAAAATTAACAATACAGTACTGTAATTGTGTAATTAAACAAATATTTTTGAAATTCATGAAAGCTATAATACTTTTTAATTTTAATAATCTGCATATAGATAAATGTTTGCTTTTACTGTACTTACTAGTTCAATCTGGAAGGTAAGGCAAGGTTGCTTTTTGTTTGTTAATTTAATTTTCACACTTTTGGCAAGTCCAATTTGTGTCTTGGTCAAGTTCAAAGAATTTGACATCATATCTGAAACAGAAATATTACACAGCATTATTAACAATTTCAAGTGAAGTATGATTGTATATTGTTGTATGCATTCTATATTATTCCTGTGCTTGCAAGAATTTTCAACAAAACAGCAGACCATTACACTATGTTATGGCCCTTGCTGGTTTCCCCTATTTTTTCCTTTTAATTTGTTCATACCTCAAAATGTATTATATTAGCATATGCACATATTATTATTATTATGGTGATATATATTGTACTGGTTGCAGTCAAAGGACACAAATCAACTGATTTTTAAATTATGTTCAGAAGTGACTTTTATGCCCTTTAGCCGCAACCAGTACAATAAAAATATGATGTTAAACATTTAAAATGAAACTTAATAGAAAATAGGAGAGTGATTGGAGCAACTGTTCTAGCACAGTCATTTTTTTTATATACTGTGTTAATGAAATATGATATACCTAGTATCTCTTGTTCTCACACTATCTCAAGGGCACAATATTAAAAAACAGCATCAGACTTACTAGAACATTACATCCTAAGCCACATTTAACTTATATAAATTAGAGAGTATTTGCATTTTATTAACTTTCAATTAACGTGCATGGTCTAATCTCTCTCCTATTATTTTCTATTAATTTTAATTTTTAATTTTTTAACATTATATATCAACCGCAATGGTTTCTTCATCATTCTTTTATATTTTATCATGTTAACTTATTTTTCCAACCTTTTTGCAATTATATTAAATAATAGGCCAGCGTTTCTGAAAACACTATAGGGGGGCCAGCTGTCAGCATTTTTATTTTATTATTATTATTTCAAAGGTTATTTTATATACTTTCTTGTATCTTCTTATAATATAATGTAGAGAAACTACGAAAAATTACAAAAAAGATAACTAAAAAATATTTATTGTTGTTTTATTTATACTACAAATGATGCAGTACCATATAATTGCATTTGAAATTTTCTGATTAATAGTACAGATTGTACTGTAGTACAGAAAATGGCAGTACTCATAAATTTAGTGGAACAAAATTTTTAAGAACCTTTGTTCTCTTTGTTTTTTATAGTTAGTCTTATGATATATTCACAGTACTGTTATTTAAAATGCATATTGCTGTAACTCACCGTTCAATGTTCAATAGATGAAATGTACGTACATTGCTCTGCGAAACTAACATTATAGGAGCACTGACAAAAGCAGAAACCCGCCCACTTGGGGTTCTTAACAAAAAAGCCCTGATGAAAAACCAGCCCAGTTGTGATAAGCACTTATAATTACATTTTCTATATATTCACCTCCCTTACACATACTTTATAAAGACAAATAACCTGGGTCATATTTTGCTCTAATGAAAAGTATATTACACGTGGATCAAAAATAAAATATAATTATCGTTAAGCATGTGTTATTTAAACTGGTCGACGACTTGAAACAACCCCTAGCATGCAAGAGGTTGTACAGCTCTGGCCAAAAGTTTGAGAACGATTTGAAATGCAACCCGCAACACAAATCATGTAAACAAGCAAATTTCCTTTTTCCTGACTATATCACTATAGCGATTACGATTATTTATCACGATAGCTAGCAAGCAGACGTGCGTCTCTCTTGCTTGCTTGCTGCATACATCTTTCTAGCTTTTCAATATTTCTGATGACTACAAAATATTTTAGTTTTGTTATGCATACCTGCTATTTGATATTGTAAAATGTTCTATCTCTTGTGGTTTTTTGTTAAAATGCAAGGTATATTATAATATAATATCAACCTTGGTAAAAATACTATGATATTATATAGATAGGCCTATATTTTTATTTTATTATTATTATTTTGCATTATTTAAATTTTTTTTTTAAATCAATTAATTAATTTCTACAAATAATCGCTTTCATATATAATTTGTTTCATTAAATAGTTTGCTATAATTCATTAACTAATTATATATATGAAACAATTTTTATTCTTTAATTAAAAAGACGGAAAAGGATGATTGTTTATGCGGGGGAATAAAACAACAACAGATGATAAAATTAAATATAAAATCAAATTGTTTGAAAATAAATATATTGATTAATAAATATGTTATTTAAAAAAATAGTGAAATAAAATTATTGATTTTTAAATATAGGCCTATCCCTTAAATATAAAGTGGCATAAATATCATAAGCTGTAATCATATAATTGTTGAATATTTGTAATACTTTATAAAAAAATTAGTTAGCTTAATTATTTAAATGAAACAACTTTTATTCTATAATTCTGCAATAAAGGGATGATTGTTTATGCGGGAGAAAAGAAGAACAGAAGATAAATTGCTTGAAAATTAAATATTACAATTAATAAATTAGTTATTAATTAAAAAAAGATAAAATAATAATTTTTTTTATTATATCCATTAAATAAAAAGTAGCATAAACATCGTAAAACTATATTCATATAATTATTGAATATTTTTAATAATTTATAATTTTTTTTCTTGCTTCATGTAAGGAATATAATATATAAAAATAAAACTCAAGAAGACAATATTTTGTGAGTTTCATAGGTAAAAATAGAAATCACCACATTCTGTGTGATTGTTTGATCGAAAAACATGATAACAAAGCTGGACACAACAGATAGCCAAACATAAAGGAGGAGGTGAGGGGAAAGATTCACATACTATCGATATAGTCAGGAAAAAAGGAACCTGCATAGATGACTCATCTGTTTTGCCCGATCACTTTCATATCGTTCTCAAACTTTTGGCCAGAGCTGTACATATAAGGTATGTACAAAACATTATGTATGCCATACATACATAATTTCATTTCTTTATTTTATGAAATAATAACATACATACCTGGTGAAAATTTGAGAACGATTTCATTGTGAGTCTCACTCACACCTTCCATGGCATACTCATTAAAGAAATGTGCTTGTTCTAGAGCACACCATGATAAAATGTGACCTGGAAGTCCAACATCTTCACTCAAAACAAAATACAGCTTGTCTGACGAAATACGTAATACACACGATTTACACAGCTTTGACAGAGTCAGAACTAAATCTGAAAATATAAGATAAGTTTTAGTTATAAGTTTAATTGCATAATGTATACATACATTTAAAAAACCGGGAATTAAAACTTACTTGAGAACTGCTTCACTGCAGTGGCATCAACCATTTTCCCTCTGAATCTCATTTTGTTGCATTTATGACACTTACTTAGTAGGTAGAAATTATCTTAAAATATTAATTATACTTAAGCAATAAAGAGTATACCGTCAAAGTCAGAGAAAATCTTAAAAAAGGCACCTCAAACCTCAATTTTTATAAAAGACAACTTTTACTTGTTTACAATCTACATTCGATAGTCACTTGTTTTGGCGCCAGCCATCTGATATTTGGAGCGAAAAAGTTTGAAAGTTTTGTACTCCGCACTCCCCGGCGCTCCCCGACTCCCCGCTAAGTTCCGCGGTTAGGATAGAGTTTTTCAATAGTTTTGCACTCTTTTATATGATACATATTTTTTGCTTTCGGCATCTTCGCATTGGCACTCAGTTAATCTCCTATTTTATGTATATGTTTTATAATTCTATATAAAATAATAAAACTAAAAAAATACTACTAAAAATTCTAATTCACATGGAGCAAAAATTCTACGTCCGTCGACGGACGTCAACGGGTAAACAAAGGTGAAAAAGTATTGTTGACGTCCGTCGACGGACGTAGAAATTTTGCTCCATGTGAATGATACTGTATGTGGCGGTTCTAACATTTTTTTAATGTGTGTATTTCTAAGGTGTAAACAGCTCATTTTAACCTCTGTGAAAATTTTTCACAGAGGTTAAAATGAGCTGAAATTCACTGAAACATGATAATGTATCAGTTATAACATAACTTATATATATATATATATCGAACTATTATAATAGTTCATTATTATAATTTTTTTTTTATTCATACACAATAATAAAAATAAAAATTTTCATATGCTATAATAAGGTCAGTTTTGCGTCGAAGCGCAAGAATAAATCAATTACTGCCATTACCAAAATGTAAACTATACCAACACTTTACTCCAAGCAACTCTTAAAAATAATAAAATAATAATAATAAAAGTCAGAAAGTCAGGATCATATTCATCATAATTAACATAAAATAGTATAATAACATAAAGGCTAAACTGAAGTACAGTGTATTTACTATTTATTTACTTTATAATAAAGGAACAACTGTTTTGAGGCCGACTATAGACCCCTTTCACATCCTTGCGCTTTGTCGCCATGTTTGTGGTGCCTAATGTATTGTCCAGCATAGGGGAAACATCATTTCTCCTAATTTTTCACTTAATAAGAGTTATTTCAACTGAATGAATTTTTCTCATATTCTTCGAGCTTATTAGGAGCTAGAAATAAGTCTTTGATTGAGGTTTGAAGCTTCTTTTGCTATTAAAAAAATAAAAATGACATTTTTCCTATGCTGGCCTATGTATTCATAACCAGCAAAATGGCGGCTCTTAAATATGAGTGCAACCGGTCTATAAGCAATTTTGCTCATATCCGCTTCCATATGCGAATAAGCGGATGTGACCGAAATCACTTAAAATCGGCTTCAAAACAGTTGTTAATTGCTTTATTATAGTCAATATAAAATTTCGTCTAGAGGATTTGTGTACATTTTTCATATTTATTACATGTCCTATATACTGTACTACAGATAGATTCAGTGAGAAATACTTTAATTATACATATAATATATATATATATTATATATATATAAGAGTGTATGTCTTATTAATATCTTAAATGCTTCTATACTATGCTTTTGTTTTTCTAATTTCGCTTGTTTATATCATGATTATATTAAATTATTTAAAATTCATATGATTTAAATTTAAAATGAATGAATGAGACGGCTGGTAGATAATTATGTAGATTGATGTGGAACTAAATGTTTAGAAGATAATAATGTCTTGTGTAAATGTTATCAGTAAATAAAATGCTAGAGATATTATATAAAGGAAACATGCAGTAGTCGCGCCTGTTTGTCCCTCGTGTCGTTCATAGTCTCATCATACGACAAAGTGGTCGAGCAGATAGATAGGCACGTGCTTTTGTGGTGTTGTGTGCAGAGCAACGTTCAGAAGAGCGCAAAACCTCTTATGCATTTATTTTACATGTGCCGGCCATCGCGTGAGCATTTTGTGTGATTCTTGAACAATTTTCAGCTCTCTCACACCCCATACCGCTTTATGGACGACGCTTATGAAAGAAGCTCACTGATTACTAGTCAAGAGCTGAAGACAACCAAAAACAAATCAAAACTCACAAAGAGACAATGGCTTACTGTAATTGTGTTTGGACTTGCAAATCTTGCCAGTGCAGTTTGCATATCTTTGCAAGCTCCATTTTATCCAGAAGAGGTATGTCAATAATCTTAAATTTTTACGAATTGATTTATTATTTTGCCAAAAATATGCATAATACACATTTTATTACCATAGAGCACCACTATTAATAATTTTTATTAAAGACAGTATGAATTGATTATCTTTGAAATTCAAATTTTTGCTATACAAATTATGGTAAAAAAAATAAGCAAAATCATAATACTAAAAAAAAAAAAAAAAAAAAAAAAAAAAAAAAAAAAAAAAAAAAAAAAAATTGAACCCTCATTATTATAATTAAACAAGGACAAATACGCAGCCAATAGATTGTAATTTTTATCAACATCAATATTTACTTACTCTCTTTATCTCTACCCCATACCCTTTACTTGCGCGCACCTAAAATATTATTTAACATTTTTATAAACAATATTTTGGTAATAAAATTAAAACATAAAAATGAGCATATTATTAGTATGTTAATTTAACTCTACTTTTGCTATGGTAAAAAAAAAAATAAATAAATAAATAATAAATACAAATAAAAGATGTTAATATTTCAGGCGGAGGATAAAGGTGCAACAGCTACTGAATATGGCTTCGTATTTGGTATATATGAGCTAACATCATTTATTAGCTCCCCACTGTTTGGTAAATACGTGAGTGTCAAATATCAAAGTCCTCTTTTTAATTATTAACTGTGTGCTTAATTTTTGTGTCATTTCTATCTATGACGCAGCCATAGAAGATACAAGATAGCCTTTGTATATTCTGTGTAAATTTGATCTCTATAATATAACAAACAAAATATTGATATGAAATTTGATGTTATATAAATGCAAAATAAAGATGTTGTAAAGTGTGGGCTATCTTTTTACATTGAGGTCATTGACTATTATAATGTTTACAGTCATTCAAATAAATTGATATATTAAAATTTACAAATCAAAGATCAAAAACTTCTTATCTCTAAAACCTCGCATTAAAAATATTAGAGCGAATGGTCAGCGCTGAAAATGAACTCATTGTATTTTTTTTCCCTCAATAGTTGCCACATTTGGGACCACGTTTTGTATACAGTGCCGGGATTTTTCTCACTGCTGGAAGCTGCATCTTGTTTGGGTATAATAGCAATTTAAATGTTTACTTCATTTATTTATATTGAAGGTTTTGCATCTGCAATGAGACAGACCAAAAAAAAAAATAATAATAATAAAAAAAGGGGTTTTTTAATTTTATTTCATAGTCTAAAAGAGAGCATTATCTTTTTTAACATGTATTTTTTTTATTAATTTTTGAAAATAAAAAAATGACGTCACATTTATGCATGTGGTCATAGAAAAAAGTTAACGACCGTGACGTCATTTTTCGACTTTCAAAAGTTATTTAAAAATGCTTAATGAAGTAAAAACACACAAATTTGCATATATCGATGAAGGGCATTGTCCTCTTTATGCAATAAAATTATCCCCTAAAATTTCTTGGTCTTTCTCATTGTATTTGTGTATTTATGAAATTGTAAGGAAATTTTTATGTCTATAGGGTGTTGGACATGGTGCGTGGACATTATGCATTCCTGGGTTTATCATTCGCTGTACGTATTGTCGAGGCACTGGGGACTGCAGGTACGCTCACCGCAACCTTTGCCATCATCGCTGCAGAATTTCCTCTCTCAGTGGCAACAACTTTTGTAAGCAAATAACAATATTAATTACATTTATTGCTCCATCTTTTTTATTTTTCCATGATGAAAGTTTTTATTATGGTGTTCACTTAAATAATTAACTGTCGTTATTATTTTTCAGGCTTCCCTGGAAACATTCTTTGGCCTGGGACTAATTGCAGGTCCTACTATCGGTGGCATGCTGTATCAGGTAATGAATTCATCATTATGTAAGTCCTGCAAAGTCAATGGCACGGAGAGATGCATCACGTTATGAAATATGACATAACAAATAACATACATACGTCACTATTATCTCTTATATAACCTGTATAAGAAGATTATAAATAAATATATTATAATTTATTCAGATTTTACATATTCATAAATTTATATGATTGAAATTTATCTTGTACACACCACCATTGTCCTTATAGAATTCTTTAATTGATCTAATTATACGTATTTAACGTTAAGGTTGGTGGATTTCTGCTGCCGTTTTTGGTGACTGGTGCCGTGTTGCTATCCTCGGGGATTGTGTCGTTACTACTTCTGCCTGGGGAAGATTCCGAGGCTCATGAGGTAGCAGCCAACACTCTTGCAAACAGAAACTCGGGTATGAAAAATTGGACGGATTTTTCCCTTATTTATTTTTTCATTTATCATATTGCTGGATGCAAAATGAAGCAAGAAAAATAGTAATTATTTCACCAAATATAGCATACCGTGATACCTAAAGAGTTTTCTCTATATTTCTCTTGCCTTTGTAATGGCAAATGCCAGGCTGTGTTTAGATTTTGTGTATAATATACTACATACCATATCTATTATGTTTGATTGGCCCTCGTAATAAAACTATAGGTATTGATGACACGTTAATATGTGAAGGGGGGGGGGGGGAGGAATGATATTACTTGACGACTTTAATACTAAAATTATTCAATTTTTTTGTATAGGTCTACTTGCAGTATTAAGAGTTCCCTCAGTATTCATGGCTGCTTGTTCAATTATTACCGCATCAATGAGTATCGGCTTCATGTCTGCTACGTTAGAACCACATCTTCGTCAGTTTGAGCTCACGCCTGTGCTCATGGGACTCATGTTTATAATTGGAGGTGGAATGTATGCTGTCATTGCACCATTCGCAGGGTACCTTTGTGACCGAGGTATCGGACCAAAGGTACTTGCAGCTGTGGGCAATGCTTGCATTGCCTCCTCGTACATTCTCATGGGACCTGCGCCCTTCATTCCTATAAATACGTAAGTTAATTAATTAGACTAGTGAAGATCTGTTTTTGTTTTTAGTTTTAGAAAAATTTGGTGTTCATAATATTAAAATGTCAAATATAAATGTGATTTATGGTTAAATGTTATTGTTAATATAATGTGTCAATTTTATTTGAGTGTATACGTATTATCTAATTTAGAAATTATATTGCAGTTATTTAAAAAAACCAATGTGAATAATATTATGAAATTTATGATTTTTTTAGTATTTATTATTAACGATAATTGTTGCAAAATAAATAAGTTCAATCTATTGTGAGGTGTAACTGTGCTGATTTTCTTTTGTTATTGTAATAATGTAGCCTTTAAAAATTATATTATCGTTGTTAATAAGCCTCTGTATAAATTAAATATCTGGTCAAGGTTTTGTAAAATAGGGCTGTCAAGCCCTCACAACGCCTTAATAAAGTTTATTATTATTATTATTATTATTATTATTAGTAAATATGTCGCAAAAAAAAAAAAGGTTTCATTTTTATTTATTGTGCTTTACATAAGTATATTATATTGTTAATTTTAGCAAGAACCTGCTGATACTTTATCTCATGCACATATAATTGTGGGAAAAAGAATGAATACACTTTTTTTTTTTTTTTTTAGCAACCCATCTTTTAATAATTTATATAATAAGGGTTAAATGGATAAAAATTATTTTGTTTTGTTTCATTATACTTTATAAGCTTTTCCGTCTATATAATCTATAGTCTACCTACTAGTACTCTAAAATTCTGTGGTTTTACAAAAAAAAAAAAAAAAAAAAAAAAAAAAAAAAAAGAGGCAAAAAGTAATGATAATAATAATAAAGAAGAAAAAGGAAGTATATAATTCCTATTCTTGAAGGTTAGGTAATTACGGGTCTACACTGAAAGGAAAGAATGAATATTTAACTATGCTGTTTTCTCAAGTCTCATAACTTTGCTGTACGTACAACAAAGTTATACTTTTCACCATACTATATAAATAAATAAAGCTCCAACGCAAGGTAACGCTTTTTGACAACATAATATTTAAAATAGACTTTAATTTTAATAACAAATTATTATGTTGTAGAAGCGTATAACTATTATGTTGCATAGCAGATTTTTTTTTTTTTTCAATATTATATTATTATTGTACAGAACCTGTGATTGACCTATACATGTTCTACCAATATATGTGTCATAAAATGCAGAAAAATATTACAAAATAAATAACCGTAGCCGAATATAAATTTTTAAAGACTCTGTTGATTGAGCCGGTCAATTACATGAAAACACTTTTAAATATGTGGTAAATATTTTGATTATTTGATACAGGCTGATGTGGATGGTGATACTTGGGTTGCTAATACACGGTATAGGAACTGGACTTCTACTCGTGTCATCTTTTATTGATGGCTTGAGATCAGCAACGTAAGTTTCTTAATTAGTTTAATAAAAAAAAAATAATAATAAAAAAAAAAAAAAAAAAAATGGAATGAAACTATTTATGTTTGTTTCAGAGAAAGTGGTTTCGCAGATGACATCGCGACATACGCGATTGTATCTGGTCTATGGGCTTCTGCATTTGCTCTCGGAGCGTTCATCGGCCCATCAATTGGAGGTGTTCTTTTAGACTACGTTGGATTTAGATGGGGATCTCTATTCATTGTTGCCATCCACTGTATAGCAGTGAGTATTTTAACTAATTGTTTTATTATTATTATTTTTTAATTAATTCATTATATTTCAATAAATTAAAAATTTAATCGTCTTATTACACAAAAATTATTGCTCCATATTATATTATATTGCTTTTATTTATATATTCATAGATAATTGCACCAAATAATTGTTTCGGTTAATTGTATTCACTATGTGTATGAAGTTAATTAGATTTTAAAGCCAATAAAGTTCAGTTAGTGTTTTAAAAATGTATTTTAATTTAGCAACTGAACAATGCACAAAAATGTCAACGACAAAAAAGGGGGGGGGGGGTAATTTTATTAAAGCCGTTAATTATTATTATTATAATTATAAAATATTTTTTATTGATTTTTGAAAATCGAAAAATACGTCACGTTTGGTAACTTATGCATGTGGGCATAGGAAAAATTCCCCAACCATGACGTTATTTCGTGTAAATTAATAAAAAATACTTAATAAAGTCAAAAATCATAAATCGCATATCTATATATATTTAGAACGATGTCCTATTTTAGAATATACAATAAAATTACCCCCTAAATATTTTTGGTGGTCCTCATTATATATTTTATGATTTGTCTTGCAGTTTGTGGCTCACTTATGCTTCCTGAAAGTCATGGCACGGAGACGAAGGCCTCTGTATACGGAGATCAAGGAATCCATGCAACCTCTGCTCGGCTCTGAGAAGGGATGACATCGAACTCCGTCTTAGTCTTTCATTTGTTTGTATATTTACAGTCAGTGCTGACAAATATTCATCTTGCAGTACTGATGTTCCAAGTGAGGCCGAATATTTAAGTTGTATATTGAAAGTTTTAATTCATTAATGAAGAAACTTTTAGTTAATTATTTCACTCTGATCGCTACATATATATATTTTTAATTATTGTTATTGTTTGTTTGTTTTATATTATTTTATTTTTCGTTTTATGTCATGGTCATCTTTTTTTTTTTCTTTTTCTTTTTCTTTTTTTTTTTAAATTTAATTTTGCATGATGAATAGTTATTATTATTTTATAGACTTGTTAGATATTGTACGTAGTTATTATTAATTTTTTTTTATTTATTTATTATTATTATTATTATTTTTTAATATTTGGATGTGAGATTGTAATATTAAATGTGAATATGGTGAAAAATATATTTTATTTTATATAACAATAGGAAATAAATGTTGCAACCTCAATATAATATTATCGAAATGTAATCAATCAATCACACGTACTGTTTCCACACTGCATGTCAAAATCTGTAAAGGTTGCACTTGAAGATTTTTAACTAAATTTTAGTTTTTATCAAATATTTAAATTTTAAAGCAATAATTTGAATGATATATTATTGTAAATAACTAAATAAGTCATCACATAACCATATTTCATATAAAACAGATTTTTCAAATATATTTTTTTATTTGTATAACGTAAAATAATTATGTAATCCATTACAATGGAATATCATTCAAAATTAATTTATAAAATATAAAATTTCTTCATACATACATATTGATATTTTACGACGTATATATCCTACCTATCCTAAACTGCATTGCACATAAATAACTATATACAATATTTAAATAAAACTTGTAACCTTAGATTATAATAACTAATTTTCACATTTTTTATTATTTTATTTAATAGAGCATTTCTCCTGTCAACATATTGATATATTATAGTATTTTGCTAAATTTCTGCGTTACGCGATTTTATACATATTTGATCGCCTCTCTTTGAGGGAGTTGTTTCTTTATGCAATTACTTTATTTCCTGTTTATACACACTAGTTACTATAGCATTCAATTACGCGTGACGAGTATTTTGCTACAGCAAAATGTATAAACAAACTCGTTATTTATCTAGCTTTTATATACCCATAACTAAAAGCTATTATGGTATATTTAAGTTCTACAAGTCTTAAAAAGCAACCAGACTCGTGGGCTTTTAAACTTTATACATACATGATAAAATATTGTAGTGTACTGTACTGTACAATATCATAATAAATAAATAAATAAATATAAAACATATATAAAAAAAAAAAAAAAAAAAAAAACTTTGAGGAAAAAAAAAAAAGCATGTAGTATAGGTTTTGTAGCAAAAAATACAGAGCACAAAAATTTTCAGAATTGCAGTGTGATTTAAGTTTTTTTTTTTTTTTATCAATAAAAGTTGAAGACTGAAAGTTAAAGTCATTAATACGATGTAAAATTACATTGTTGTAAAAATTCAAGTACAAAACAAGGCCTCTTTGTTACTTTTTTTATGTTAAAACAAATTACTTTGGCACTGAAAAATAAGAAGATATATATAAGAAAAGTTCTATTATTTTCCTAAATACTTGAATTTCATAAACATTAATATTTAATACACATGAAGAGGTAATAGTCATCATCGATGCACGTTATTATTTGAAAAAATGTTATAATGACATTGATAAAAAAAAAAAGGCAATAAACATATTATATGCTATACTTTATCGACCAAGCTCGATTTCTAAAACCTACCCGATATTATATGAAACGTTTCAGTAAGAACCCTGAAATTCCTCACAGGTTCCTGGAGCACATAATTATTACGAAGAGAACGTACATAATGTACGCGTGCGCTGGTCAGTGAAGCGCGTGGCTAGCGTGTGTCCAAGGAAGGTTGGACTTCGCAGCTCTTATGTAACCATATTGTTAATAACAATAATTAATTACCCGATTGCAAGTACGGTGAAGTAAGAATTTTATCAATAAGTAATTAATTTCTTAAAAATTATGTTGAAGTTGAAACGAAATTCATAAAATAATCGTTTTCTCTTAAAATTAAAAATAGAAATAATAATTAATTCCTTAAAAACATCATATATTATAAAATTTTTATAGTAAGCTATTATGAAACTAAAAGAAGTAAAAATATACCAAAAATAAAAAAAAAGTATTTTCCCCTATCAGAATTCAATAATTCATAATTTATGTATCAATATTTCAATATATAGGTTGTATGAGCATGACGTCATATTTCATGCACTTGAAAGCCATATCTGGAGTAATGAATAACATTGCTCAGCATAGAATAAACTTCGTTTCTGGCTATTGAATATTGGTTAATTTTTTGTTACTATAATATTTTTCACATACTTTAAGACTTTAACAGCGCTCTCAAAAATATTGCTTATAATATAGTATTTTTAAAGTGGCAAAATGATACATTTTCCTATGAGGTCCATGTTATTGAGTAATCCAATATGGCATTGACTTTAATATGAATACATACACCCTATCGCTACGTTGATAATTATTACAAATTTTATTTAATAGTGTTAAAAATTCCCACAAGAAATATTAAAGTTATATAATGATTTTTTTTTTCTTCTTACGTTCATAAAGTGTGTAGTTTTATTAAAGATTTACATCACAAGAACATTGTAATGAGGGAACTATAAAATGATGTGACAAATACACCAGGTATATTTATGTCACATATTTACTAAGCATAACATATATTATGAAATGTTATTTTTCAAGTGACATAATTTGCTAACATCATATGGAATAATTTACTTTTATGTATATACTATGTGTGTGTACTTACTAGAGATTTCTTTATTTCATTTACATATATTTTTTATGGTATATACTCAACTCAAAGTAAGGTTAATTTTTTTTTCTCTACATGTAAGTGGGGAGGTGCAGAAAAATTGCACCAAGACTTGATCGATGGTGGTGGTTATATCGGTGGGTGCTATATAAACTGACTGAAACTCTAGCAAAAGCATCATTTGTGTCAACAGCACATACAAACAAACAACATGAAATTCCTGGTAAGTTCATTTGCATATCCATAAATCATTTTTACTTCTTAGCTTTTTTAGAGTTTTGCAATACAGCTGTTTCTATTTACTACAAGTATTTTTTTTCAAATAAATAAATAATAGCAATAAAAGGTAATTTTAATTAAAAAATTATTATGTAATTCTACAATCATCCTAATTAAAAAAAAAATCTATAGGCTGATTCACAACATTATTTTTTATAAATAGTTGCGCATTTTAGAGATTTTCTAACGTAAAAAAATAAGTAATAAAAGAGACTAATATATTGATCTGTCAAAATTAAGTTTGCTTGTTTTATTTTGTCATTAAGAACGAAATGTTTGACTACATGCTGATATTTTCATTGTAGTAAGATATTTTTTCTGACATAAAATCAGAAATAGTTTAATAGTACTTATCTGTGATTTTTTTTCAATGAGCTAAATAAGCACGTTTTAAGACATTTTAAGCACATGTTCAGAAGTGCGTGAAACAAAAAGATTGTTTATCAAAATGAGAAAGAAATGTTAACTCAAAAAGTGTACGTATCACAATTAAATTCGTTTCCAATTTTAATTTAATTGATTTGATTTTTTTTACATTAAATTTGATACTATAATTATAATTAATAATTATATTTAATTATAACTATAATTATATAGTATAGGTGTACTTGTATTTCGGGGCCCAAGTGTACGTGGGTATATTTACCCTTTTTAGAGTGAATAGAAACAAATTGAATTTAAAATTTAAAAATAGTTGCTCAAATACAGTAGATCACTAGATTAAGTATCGCTAAGAATAACTTTGTCGATCTGCTTCAAATTTTGAACTTTTAATTTTGTGCCTTGCAGATTTGCCTTGCTGCCCTCATCGCCGCCGCTAGCGCCGGACTTAGCTCCGTCACCTACCACGGCAATGCTTACAATCATGGTTACGGTCTGGGATACGGATACGGAGCCGGATACGGACACGGACTTGCCTATGCCCATGCTCCCATCGTGAAGGCTATTGCTCCAGTCGCCACCTCATACGCTAATGTCAACTCTGTCCACCTTGGTTCACACGCTATTGTTCGTCCAGTCCACCACGCTGGATACTACGCAGCTGCTGCACCCGTAGCTTACGGTCACGGTCTGGGACACGGATACGGTTATTCCCGTACTGCCTACGGTCTTGGATACGGACACGGTTACAACGCTTACCATTACTAAGTCAACATTACAGAAAGAAAAATACAATCCAAATAATGTTTGAAGTGAAGCATATACCTCAGTGATAATGTATATCTTTAATGTTCAAATTTAACTAAATTAAAAAAAAAAATCTGAAATCCTGTGCCTATAATATATAAAAATAATAAACTGTTGAGTTTTAATTTCTGTGTTTCGCAGAAAATAAAATATCACAGGCCTTATTGTTTTTATGTTTACATGTATAAATTCTGTATAAATTTGATCACCCATTTCTACACTATAAATAAACATCTATCCCTCAATATATCTGTATTTTTATTTAGTTCATAGCATTAAATCCATCACATATTATTGGTAATCTCAAAATTAAAAAAATCATCATAATCTCTGCACTTTTAGAATGCATCAAGATTGTAAAAGCTAATATAATAATGTTAAGATAAGAATGAATCTAGCTTTAACTTCTACCAGTTAATTTCTCAATTAAAGATTAATTAAAGCTTCTTATTAAAAAAAATTTATACTTTGCCTTGAAACTCTTTTTCTTTTCATAAATCTTATGCAAATTTATATGCACTACTGTAAAAAAACAAAAGGGTTAAAAAAAGTAAAAGTTCATACAAACAAATTTACATGTTAAACTTCTGTGAAGTTATAAGAAGTTGAAGGTTATATAATAAAGATTGTCACTGGAACGTGACGGAGGTAATCAACTTAACGTAAGAACGTCTTGCTTTGAATGTGTGCGTTTGCTGCTAAACGTTTAATTAAAACAAATTCTGGAAATAACTTTCTATTTTTCTTACATATTATGCGTAAATGCTCTATTTAATTTCATTTTATACTCTATATAAATCACTTTTTTTTCTCTGTTCGTTATGCATTTGTTTTTGAATTATTAACACTTATTAATTAAACAATAATAGTAATATTACGTACTCAATAAGCGTAGTATTAATTTTAATTGTATAATAACTATATAAATGAAAAATTATAACTGTTATGTCATCTTCACTGAATATTATAATTTAATTTTTTAATAATATTTCAGAATTTGACAATTCAAGTAATTTTATGTCAATTCAATTGCGTTTATACATATTTTTAAATTTACATTTATTTAATTTAATAATAAATTATGTTTTTGTTATTGAGTATACTCTACTGTATACGTATATAGGGTGGTTTCATTCATGTTTAAGTCGACGTCATAAGTGAGCTCTAAATAACATGGGCCAGTATACGAAAATGACTCATTTTGCCACTTTAAAAATACTTAGGAATTTTTTTTTGAGAGCATTGATGCTGTTAACAGGTTGAATTAGTTTTTCAAGTATGCAAGAAAAATAATAATAACCCAAAAAATATGCTAATTTTCCAAAGAAAATGGTCAAAAACTACGTTTGTCATATGCTGAGCAATGTTATTCATTACTCAAGAAGAGCATCGAAAAGCATTCAGAATGACATCATGCGCACACACCCTATACGTATAAGATATATTATAAACGTGTAAATTGTGAGGCTTTCAAGTACGTAGTACAGTACATAGTACACAGTATACACATATTTGATAGTGAATATATTTATAGTGAATTTTGAGGTATAATTTGCTTATTATATTTTAAACACAAAAATATATTAATATATAAATATACATATTTTCTTCTCGTTTCTTCTACATGAATATTTGTAAAATTTATGGTATGCAGAAGGAAGGTCCGTGGAAAAAAGGACCTGGACCTGGAATAAAAGGTCCTACCTGTGTGCGCAGCTCGCCGACATGTTATGCCTGTGCGCAAAAGCAGGTCCTTTTATCTGAGGACCTTTTTTCCGCGCAAATTCATAACTCATTCATCCACAGTAGTAAATGTAAGAATAAGGGTCGTGATTCAATGCAAACAATGTTAAGGGTTGTCGTTAACAAGTTCTAATTTCTCAGATTTAAAAGTTGTCCTTGATGTCACTGAAGTCAGTGGTAACAATTACCTATATAATGATAAAAATCCCAAAATCTAAATAAATAAAATTAAAAAAACATTTAAATCATAAGTGTAAGAGTATAAAATTTTGTATGGTGATTCCACTAAAATTTTACACATTTGGAATCCTGTCGTATAACGTAAAGCATATTGACGGATTTTATGAATGTTTGAATATTATCAATTAATTTATCGTTTAGGAACTGCCCGATTGCAAACTAAAATTGCCCTATGCCACATTCCAAAATGTCATAAGATTTATATTTATGCACACATACAAATTTTAGTCCAATCCCAGCAATACCTCGCAGATCAGAAGTAATTATAACACAATAATAAAAACCAATAAATATAATTACATTCATATAATAAATCATACACAATATTTTGCATAATGCTAATATACATTTCTATGCATGCGTATATATACAGTACAATACATTACATACCTATTGTCGTAATAATATAAAATTCTTTATGACCTTCTAGCTTTCTACACAATAAACAGAAAAAAAACTACGCATTTTGATAATTTTAACCTCAATATTATATTATATAAAAATTCTAGAAAAAAAATGTCGTAACTATATATACAAATGGTTTGTAATACGTAATAAATAAATAATGGGACAAATTGAGACCGATATATAAATATATAAACAATACGTGCGAAGATACCACACCAAGATGTGTGTAATTAAAAAAGAAAAAAAAAAAAAAAAAAAAGTAGTTCATTTGACACCATTTAAGGTTATTTCTTTAATATGTAACATCGGAATTTGGTACAAGTACTTCGTAGAGTATATAAATGCAAGTACATCCATAATTTTATTTTACATTTTAAGTGAAGATCAACAATGAAAGTATTACTGGTGAGTAGCGTTAAATATATTCTTGTGTTCATACAGTGTCAATTGTATTATGCGTAAGTTAATATAATAAGTATTTATTTTATTACTGAACATAAGAGTTAATTTTTTTTTTAGTTCTTTTCCTTAAGTGAACAAAATAGGGTGTTTATATAAACTAATCTAACTTTAAAAAAACTGATAAAATTGTTAACATTGATGAAGTAACCTTTTATGTTATTATATTAGAGACGATTTTTTTTTTAATTTAGTCGGCTGAGTGACTGACACGTTAAAAGCAAGAGAGAGAGAGAGAGAGAGAGAGAGAGAGAGAGAGAGAGAGAGAGAGAGAGAGAGAGAGAGAGAGAGAGAGAGAGAGGCTTACCCCAAAATCGTTCATTTTTTCCTTCTCTCTTTCACCTTATTTTAAGTTCGCCTAGATTAACAAGGTACATTTACAGTATACCTTGATTCTTCCAACTTTTTACGTCCTCATGTAAAAAAAAGGTTAGTGTTTGTAGCTCTGGTGAAAGAGAGATAAAATCGAAATGAGAAATTAAAACTATAAAATAAACGCAATATTTAATAGTAATAGTAATGATTATAGTAAGTTTTTAATTTTCCGTAAGGGTTAAAATTTTGGTTTAATTTAACATTCTTTCGTCTCTCTCTCTCTCTCTCTCTCTCTCTCTCTCTCTCTCTCTCTCTCTCTCTCTCTCTCTCTCTCTCTCTTCAAAACAAACAAATATATAATTACATATTGTTACCATACAATTACCATACATCAACCAATATCAAATATATTTCTATGACTCTTAATCAGAAATAATTGTGAATACTATTAAATATAATAGTGAAATTATCTTGCAGTTCATCACCCTGCTGGTAGTCACGTGCAACGGCGCAGCTCTACGTGAGAAACGTGGGTTAGCCTATGTTTCTCCAGCCCTGGCCACGTACCATGCACCAATGTACCATCCTGCACCCGCAGTTGAATACCATGCTCCAGTAGCTGCTCCTCTGACCCCCGTAGTTCACACCCCTGTCGTTGCCCATGCTCCAGTGGTAGCTCATGCTCCACTCATTGCACATGCACCTGTTCCCGCTACTTACATGGCATCGTATCCATTTGGATATAGTCTACATCATTAAATTATGTTTCAGGGTAAGCATTAGGATATTTTGAATACTTATTTTAAAAAGAGTCTTGATTTGAACAAAGATTTGAACAAAGATTTGAACAACGATTTGAACAAAGATTTGAGCAAAGATTTGAACAAAGATTTGAACAAAGAAACGACCATACACTTTTTTTTTTTTTAAACTAGTTTATAGCAATAACTTTAGTTATAATAAATGGTGCACTGCATTTTTATATTCTGTTCACAGCATGAAAAACTAATACAACATTTTCAGCCTTATTGATTTGACGACAAAGTCTCTTCATTCATCTATAACTTCTTCTGGACAAGCACTTCAAATATTTAAGCCACCGATGCAGCTTCTAATATTTTATAAATAATTATTTAAAAATTCAAACTTTGAAATTATTATACTTCATTTATTTTTACTTTAATAAATTTGCATCGACTCGGATCCTTAAAGTTTTGTTCCGTATCGAAATTAATTTATTTGAACACAATGTATTGCACCTTGTTTTTCTATTTTTATAATAAATAAATACGAGAAAATTAACACGAATAAAAAATGTATTTAAATGTTTAAAATAAAAATGTGTGAGATTGTATCATGGAAAAAAAAAAAAAAAAAAAAAAAAAAAGTTCAGAAATAGATGCTAACTTTTTGTTGTGGTCCTGTATAGCTATATACCTACATAGCCGCTTTTTTACACCAACTGCTTCCACTAGTAACATAAAACTAGACCTACCTACAAAATTTCATTATCTTAATTTAAAAGTAAATTAATTGATTATAGAAATAGTTATAAAAACAATTTACTATAACTTAAAAAGACACAAAATCCTTCCCAACCTTCCACACTATACTAGGCTATTTTAACAATGATCTGATCTTTACAATTAGTTTGTGCCAGGTGGTGAGAAACTTCAGGGCTGTGTGGCATTGACAGCAATTAACGCTAAATTTAATTTTAAATTAAAGTTGCATTTTTTTTGAAGGCTTGTGACTATTATAATCCAAAAACCACAAAGATTTTATCTGTTATCTTACTTCTTTTTTTTTAAATTAATATTTAGATGTTGTTATTATTTTTTCCATTTTTTTTATGTTCATGTACTACTTTTGATTTATCATTTTGATAATAAATTTGCAAGTTTTGTTGATGTAGCTTGATTTTTTGCTGATTTAATACCTTTTTTGTTAATTAATGTTCAAAAATCATTAATAATCATAAATAACAACAATAAAAAAATATATCAATTTTGATTCAAACTTGCCTTATTACCCCCAAAATCAATCGTATATATTATTATGACTTATTGCTAATTTAATTGCAAAACTATCGACGTAATAATTCGAGATGCTGCTAGACTCTTATTTTTGTTTTCAAACAAAAAAGACAACTTTTTTCAGACATGAAAATTAGGTTTATTTTTATAGAGCTTACATTACAGGATTGATTTATGTTTCTAATTACAAGATGTACAATAATGAAAATTGAGCAGTGAATTATACATAAATTGTGACTTATTAGTGGTGGTATGCGTTGTATCCGTAACCCAGACCGTGTCCGTAGGTACCGGCATATCCCAGACCATGTCCGTAACCAAGACCGTGTCCGTATCCCAGACCGTGTCCGTAAGCTACGGGTGCGGCAGCTCCGTAGTATCCAGCGTGGTGGACTGGACTAACAACAGCGTGTGAACCAAGATGGACAGAGTTGACGTTAGCGTATGAGGTGGCAACTGGAGCAATAGCCTTCACGATGGGAGCATGGGCAATGGGGGCAGCATAGCCAAGTCCATGTCCGTATCCAGCTCCATGTCCGTAACCGGCTCCATATCCGTATCCCAGACCGTAACCACCATAACCGGCACCGTGAGAGTAGACGGCGGGGGCAAGACCAGCGCTAGCGGCGGCCACAAGAACAGCGAGGCAAACCTGAAAATAAAATTCAAGGGTTAATGTCTCCGGGGTGAAAATGGTATTTGTAAAAATAGGTTCTATAAAACTGACCACAAAATAGAACATTATTGACAGCACAAATATTGCAGTAAAGCTGAATTTCAAAATACAGCATTTTTCAAAATAAAATCAACATTTAAAAATTATAAATTACACCGTTTAAAATTTCAAAAATATATACATAAAACTTTTAAAAAAAAAGTGTTTTAATAACACTTCATGTAAAATTCAAAATATTGTATAAATTTATAGTAATAATAATAATATTTTCTATATTTCCCACACACACTGAAATATATTACTGTATATAAATTTCAAAATTTGATAGTAATTTTGATGTAAAATAAAAACACTAGCTCACCAGGAATTTCATGTTGTTTGTTTGAATGTGCTTTGGACACAAATGATGCTTTTGCTAGAGTCCCTCACAGTTTATATAGCACCTGCGTTGAGAGCCACCACCATGGCATGCAAGTAAGTCTTGGTGCAATATTCTGCATCTCCTCCCCACTCTATTACTAATCAACTTCCAGGGCCACACCCGACACCGTGTCGCGCCGCGCGTGCTTCTGCATCCTATCCTTTCCCTCTCTTTCTCTTCAAAAATATACCCTTTTACACATTAAGTTCCGTATACTCAAAATTATAAACAAATATTTTCATGTATCGTTCATTATATTACAAATTTGAAATGTAATTCAACCTCGTATGCTAATTATATGTTAATTATGAATAATTATACTCTATGTTAATTACAGTTCCTCTAAATTTTCTAGCTATCGTAAAATTATATACATCATAATATGAGTAATTAAAAAAAATGACAACATGTTAAACATATAAGTTAATTATGCTTAATTTTCAATTATATCTTCCCTACTGCTTCATAACAGCCAAATTATTATGCTGTGTTTTCAATCCAATTTTTCATGTATTCAATTGAGATACATTGACGATACATTTTTCTATTTAAAACCTTCAACTCGTTCATGGTAACAATATATTTTACTCAAAAAAAAAAATACATATATATTAAATAAAAAATAAAAAAATAAAATCTATATAGTAAATATATTTATAAGAATATTTGATAATAAGCAAAGTCACGTGCTTTCGAGGAAGGACATAAATTATTATTAATAACTCGGAAGAAAAAGAAAGGACGAAGTAATCAAACTATAAAATAGAATACAAAAAATAAATAAATATAAACAAAAAAACCATAATAAATCTATACACATTATTGAAGCTATTATTTCAAGGATTTTTATTTTAGATCACAACACTGTTTTTTTTTTATCACTTATTTTGGCGTTGAAAATAACCAATTGAAAAGAGAATGTGATTACTTTCAATAAAAAATCATGTTTTTTTTATTTATTTTTTTTTATTGTAACTTTAAATAGTAACAATAAAACATAATTGCATAATATAAATTTTAGTGACACATTTAATAAAACTCATTACTCATTTTAATAGGTATTTAATTTAAAATATCTGACTTTGTTTATATCATAAAGCTAATTTGTCACGAAGAAAAATTATAGCAACAAAACGTTAGTAAGTAAAAAAAATATATATATATAGTTCAATTTTGTTCTTTCAACCTACGATTTTTTTTTATTATTATTATTTTGAGAAAAATAAAAAATATTTCTTATGCAACATTTTTTTGAAAAAATTTCCCACAAGAGAACAACATGCATGAAGTCCCAATAATATAAACTCATAATTGCCAAAATATAATAATAATAATTGGAAATATATTTTCAATTTTTATTGCATTAGGTTCCAAAATATTCTTAAACTTAGATGCTCGTTATTAAAAATAAAACCATATTCGTTATTAACTTATTTTATCAGCTTTAGAGGTGTACCATTCGAACCCAGAATTTTAATAATAATGAAAGTATTTTTTTCCCTTCATTTTTAAATTTGATTTTGCAGCATTTTTAAAAATAGCTATTGCGATAAAAAAAAGTGGGAAAAAAATATTTACAAAATACCTTGCACAAGATTTCCATTGTAAAGAAAGAAAAGAGATCATTATACTTTTCGATCATATTATATATAAACACACACATATAAATAATAAAAATAATAATACCTTAGAAATCTATGTTATCAAAATATAGCTTACTGTTGGAAAAAAAAAAAAAAAAAAAAAAAAAGAATTTTGTAATTTAAATTTAGTAATAAACATTAACGTCTATTTGCAGTGGAGTAAAAGAAGTAAAACAAATTCTGAAATAAATATGTTAAATAGTTATAGTTATAATATTGTACAAAATTTAGATTTCGAATGATGAATTTTCTATGTATGTTAAAGATTTTCAATTTCCGGTCATAGTGTGTTAATTTTATTATTTATCATTAAATTTTTTCATCATTGTTATTATTAATTTGCTACAAAATATTTTAAATAAGTATATTATGCATTTAAATTGCAGTATGCAGATTTTTTTATTATTATTATATTATATATTTTTTACAACACTTTTGTATAATATAAATTGTATTATATAGTATAAGTGAAAGCATTTTATAATTATTATACATATCAATAAAATTTTATTATCTTTTACAGTAAAATCAGTGTGATATATAGTAATAACAACTACATGTGTGTGAATAATATTATGTAAAAAACATAATTAAATAAAAGGATATTAGATAATACATAATAGAAGATTTATATGATCAAATCACGATGTTATTTAATAAGAAATATTACATGTTACGCTCGAACAGTAATATAATATATTATATTATATATCATTTCACCACTTTTCACGTTTGATTTAAACACTTTTGAAAGGAAATTCGGTTCATAGACCTGTTATAATCATACAGACTTTTCTTATTGATTGACGAAGAAGTTACATATAATTATAGGGGTGTAATATACAAAACACACTTTGAAATTATGGTGCGATTATTGCGTTTTGAAAAAAATATTATATTTACACACCCAGCCTACAGGCAGTCATTAGATTCCAAATTAATTTAATTAAAATTTCATAACTTTATTATTTGTAATTATTTTCTTTGTCTTGCTTCCGGTTAATACTTTTATTAATATCATAAAACTATGAACAATTAAATTCTACATGAAAATTAAATTACTATAATTGTTGTAAAGCATTTATCGAGTTACAAACACAACTCTACAGATTTTCTAATATTTATAAATAATTATATAGCTCTATATATTTTTTTGATAGCGATACAACTTGTTGTAACGTTTTGTTATACGTAAATATGTCGTACGTATTTCTAGGGCTAGTCTAATTCTAATTCCACTTTGTTTTTTCTTGCAAATTTTTGCTACCAAATAAAGACCAAAAGTAAATAGAATGAGGAAAAAAAAAAAAAAAAAAAAAATACCGATCGTGACGTCATATCGCGATCAAAAAATATATTTAAAGGCTTAGAACACCTTGAAAAAAAAAATGAAAAAAATAACTTGCCTAATATCCTAACATACCAAAATATCATCATCCATTTAGCTGATTTGATGATTCGGGGAGTTATTGATTTCTAATTTATTTTATTTTCACAAAATGTCAGATGTGGGTTTATGACCTTTGGTGAATGGGAAATAAGTTAGAAATCAATGACTCTGGCCAAATTAACGTTGATATTTATGTATGTTAGAATATTTAGGCAAGTTTTTTGTTCAACGTGTGCTACGCCTTTAAGAATGCTTATTGAACTCAAAAATTACAAAACTGCAAATCAATCGATTCAGGATGATGCCCTCTTTCAGACTATGCAATAAAATCACCCTAAAACATTTCTGGTCTTCCTCATTCATAGCGTGTTTCAGATAAAATTTAAAAATGTGTAAACTTTTGAAGCTGTTGACGATCATCTTTAAAAAATAATAATAATACCCAAATAATAAATAAATGACCTTTAATTGTGAAATAGCTATATAACTTATTTTTGCTTATTTATTTTATATTACAATATTAAAACTCAAGCAGAACTGCAAAACATTCACATGACAAAAGTGAGATTGTGTTGTCAAAAATTATAGGCCTATTGATTCTACTGTCTTTCTGATCTAAAAATAAAACTCAGTAAGTACTTCACTTTACGCTCGATTAATTTAATAGTTTATTATTTTGAAACCAAATTCTTGTATGACTTTACTCAAAACATTCTCTACATAAGAGCCGTTGTTCTTTACAATAATAATGTTATATTTTACTTTTCCTTGGTGATTACTGATTGCAAATATACTTCATGAAACTTTATTTAAACGTCATAGCATAAAATCTTTAATAATTTACAGAAAAAAAAAGGAATGTTCAATTGTATATATAATTTATATTTAAATCATTTCAATGTTTGAAACGACACACTTAAAAATATATGGAAATATTTCTATTACTAGGAAATAACCTAATTGCAATGTTACTGCAAGTATAGTTAAGCTGTTGAAATGATTTTTAAGTGTAATAGTAAGAGTTTTACGCGTATACATACTGTATTGTATTAAAAAGACGTTATTTTACTATATTTTTGAAAATGCCATGTAGTGAATATAAAGGAAAGACCTAGGCTGGGTATTATATAAAATAATATTTAATTTAAATTTAAACTATATACTTCAAACTTTTATAGTGACTACTCCGCATCTTACCGTGACCAATTCATTCAACCAATTATAATTACAAAATTTTAAAAATAACATCAATTATTGTTTTAAAAAACAACTTTGTAATAGGATTTATTACCCCGAGCCCGGAGTAAATGATGATGCGTGCCTTATAAATTGTGTCTAATTTTTGGCAACTCAAAATTTTTTCTGCCAAAAAAAAAAAAAAAATAATAAAAGTATTAAACTGTCCATGGAACACCTGACCCCGCAATAAAAGACCGAGTTCCAAATATTTTACAGCAAAAAAAGATTGTGGTCACTTTAGTTATCACATTTTAACTGAAAATTTTTAATCATTTTAAAACATAGATTAAAAAATTATATTGACATTTTTGACCAACTTGACTTTTGAACATAATATTATACTATACAGTATAATTTACTATAATTCCAACTTGGTTAAAAAAAAAGGTGATTATAATAGGCCTCATTTACCAGGAAAAAGAGTTTCCTCCTTACCCCGGATGCAACTTTTTTTTTTTTTTTTTTTTTTTTTAATGATTTCAAATTTCACTTAATATTTTTCGAATTCTAACAACCAACATATGAACAAAAACTATTAGTTATCAATCAATGAGACAGCTTATCTAAAAAGCAACAAATTTTAAATAGAAACAGTTTTCAATAAGGCATTCTTGTCTTGTTATATACTTCTCACTTTAAGTTCTCTGATTTTTAGTCTTTTTTTTCCAGAGAATGTTAGAATTTAGCCCCCATATTAATGCTTTAATTATAATTTATCTATAGAGTAATCAGTAGTCCAAAACTCAAATTTTAAATCAAAAAGGCTAGTAAAAGTATGCCACTATACCCCGTGAACTCATTTACCCTGGAATCCTATAGGTGGTTACAATGTTATGATTACCACTGCTTATTATAGTGATAATAATAATAATAAATAATAAATAAAGAAAATTTTCAATTTATTAATGAAAATATTTACTTTAAAAAAAATGCTAATAGGATAAAAGGCATATTTCAAAATTATTGCAATTATTACACAAAATATTATGCAAACTACCACATATAGAAACACTTCTTCTTTAAAATGTATTATATAATACGTAAAAAAAAGTGCTTAACGTTATTTATGTTTAGTTTAAAATTACAGAAGTTTGACAAGACGCATGTGTAGTGTAACATATTATATTGATGTGATATTACTCTAAGCTAAATACCAAATGTCTAATAAAAAAAAAATAATAAACCTAATTTTTACTGCAAACTTCAATAAAAGTGTCATAGCAAAAACATTAAATAAGTTGTTCACTTCTTTCATATATGTATGTGCAATCATTTGTTACTAAAATAAATAACTTGAAACACTCTCACCACATAAAAATAATTATTATTTAGTTAATTAGTTGTATAAAAAAATGTAATATAAATTTTGAAATCAATCAGAAAAAAAAAGTTTCATTTAGTTGCAATAATCCACATCATTTTATACATAATATCGAGGTTAGTAAACAACTTTTATTATACACTTATGATGAACCTTGAGAAATATTGTGCGAGGAATATTGTTACAAAAAAAAAGTAAAAAAAGAAAACGCCGAACCAATAATAATAAAAAGGTATTAGAAACCAAATTTTGTTGGTTTTAATAATTCTATTTATTTTATTATATTTCTGGATGATTATATAATTACCAAAGTGCATAATATTATCTTTGACATTTTATCATGAACATCGCTATATTATAACAACATGCGGAAAGTAGAACCTGTTTTTCTCCGCTCACTGCAATCACGAGACCCAACGTGTGTAAGAAAGTAACGGAATCAGTTGTAAATATATGCACACGTGACACCTGAATCACGTACTTATATGTATAAGATCAATTAATTAAGGTTATATCTCCAGTCCTGATCTGACAACAATAGGATATGTTACTTAAATGTAACTTACTTGTATAGTTATTAATTTGAATAATTTTTTCTCTCTATAATTAAAATAATTTTTATTTACTCTTACACGGGCAAGAATAACGTTATTTTTATGCTAGCTCATTTTCAGCACAATTTGTTAAATACAGTATAACCTATGCTATATAATATTATGCTTTGTAACATAGTTATTAATAATAATAACTATAAAACAAAGCGTAAATATTATGTTCTACATTATAATTATTTATATGCTATGTAACACTTTACAGTTATGCTATAATGGAATAAATGCAACACATATTACGTAATTGATTCTTTCCGGTGTAAATAGTGGCATCATAAATTTTAATTTCATCACATCCCTCGCTCAATTATGTCTATATTAAAATGTGGGCTGTGTAGTGTATAGCTAAAAGTAAACCCGTCGCAATTTGGATGACCAAACAAAGACCAAGTAAGGATCCAAAATTTCATGAATAGAATTGAACATATATGTAGAATTTTATTTTGTGAGGGACTGAAAAAAATAAAAATAAAAAAAGTACATATATAATTATACAAAACAATAAAATTTCACAATACCAATAGGTATTCACAATTCTATAGAATTTATTGTGTTTAAATAAAAATAATAGTAATAATAAAAAGTAGATAATGTGTATACTCGACTCAAAAAACTCAGTCGATTTAAATCGGGCATACCTAAAGTATCGCCCAATGTCACATTTGAGGCGAAGGGGGGCGGCTGGGCGATACCGTAAAAGGTCGAATGGCAGGTAACTCAGGTTTTTTGAGTCGAGTATAGATATGCTATGCAGTCATCTTCTTTTTTTACAATTTACTCAGCCATCTTGTTGTTTATATATTTTGTTGACGTATTTTCCCAAGCTTATTTTGTGGCAATATATGTTTTTAAAAATAGTGCTATATCAACCAAGCCCTCACAATGCTCAATAAAGTCATTAGTCATTAATTATTATTATTATGGAAAAGATTTTTAAAATGAAGCGTGCAATATGGGATTTTTTTAAATGTCAATTTTTGTATTTTAATTACTCTATGTGAAATGATTTTACAGAATGCTGGACGAAAAAATGAGTGGTATCATTCATCATCTTATCATATAGTTCTGATATAGGGTCTATGCATTTATGTTAAAGTCGACGCCATGTTGGATCACTCAATAACATGGGTGGCATAGGAAAATAGAGTATTTTGCCAAAACACCATGCATGTAATATTTTTGAGAGCATTGATGCTGTAAATATGTTGAATTAGTACCTCAAGTAGTATGTGAGAAAAAATAACATTAACAAAAAATTAACATATTTTCCAAAGAAAATTGCCTAAAACAAAGTTTGTCCTATGCTCAGTAATGTTGTCCACTACTCCAGTATGGCCTCCAAGCGCATTTAATATGACGTCATCCCGGTCATCCGCATACACCCTATACGTTTTTCACTTAACGTGTTTTCAAGTTTTTGACCACTTCCTACCATACGAGTAAGGAAAGTGGTAATAAGATATTAATTCTCTGCTTGATCTAAACTCTGGATCTACCTTTCAATAAAGAAATTGTAGTAGGTATCGTAGTTCACACAGCAAAAGAATAATTTGCGAGACCGCCACCATCCAGTAAACGTAACTTTGCAGCTAAAATAAAGTTGTTGGTTTTTCCAGTTCATATATCAAGAAAGTTAAAGTAAATTTTCATTGCTAATGTTGAATAATAAATTCCGTATCTACACTCCACTAATATAGATATTTTATTAAAATAATAATAATAAACATTTTATCTGCACTCTGGTGAGCTCAAATTAAATAATTAAACTAGTTTTTTAATAATGTTTTGAGAGATTAGAAAAATAATGATAATTTTTATGTAGCTACCGTACACATGGTTTTCAACTTGCCATAAATTTAAGCTGATAAAAATTGAATTCTTGAGACATTTGCAAGCATTTGTGCATTTGGATTGGATATTTTAATACATTCTAAAAAAAAAAAAAAAAAAAAAAAAATCAAACAATTAAATTGCCTATTAGCCTGCTTGAAACCATGCATTCTTCATATGTTTATAAATAGCGATATACATTACATAACCACGCAAGTATAATATACATGACATTCAGTCAATAATTGATAGTTAACACGAGAATTTAAGTTCATATATATATATATATATATATATATATATATATATATATATATATATATATATATATATATATATATATATATATATATATTTCTTTTTTTTTGCAATATAGTATCTAAGAATTCTAACCTTGCGTTTCGCTACATGATTCCGAAATTTGCTCGCTTAAGAAAATTACATTGTGTAAGACAGCATTTTTGTGTGCACTCTATTGCAGTAACCTTGACAGTGATGACTTTTTTTATTATTTTTTTTTATAATTATTGTTTTTTTAAACCGATTTTCCAAATTTAATTTAACACAGTCATCGGTTAGATTTTTGGTTATTATCCTCCAAATGTCATAAATAAAATATGAATATATGAATATATATATATATATATATATATATATATATATATATATATATATATATATTATACAAAAAATATAATATATTAATTCACACATATATCATGATATCATTATAGCTATCGGAAGCTTTTGAACCAATTTGCAAAAATTAGATACTTATTTAGATTATAAATTAATATAAATAGCTTTCATCGTAATTTTCCTAAAAATTAATTTCTAAAATTTATTAAATTATAATAATTTTAGTCTCTTCGAATCTTCATGTATATTTTATAATATTATAATATGTATATAGCCTGTATAATATACTCTTGCCATGACTTTTACTTTAAATCCAATCATATACCAGCATAAAAATGTTACCTTTAATTAGCTTAATTTGATAATTTCAGATATTCAAGAAGAATTATGCATTAGATTTTTTTATATTATTTATATTTAGAGAGTTAAATGAACTTATATGGTACATGTAGAGATTGGTGCCAACTGCCAATGCTATACTTCTAGAAAGTAATCAATATTTTTATTTATCGTAAATCTTTCATTTCTCACATTGACCAGAATGTTGGTCTGCTTTTACATATTATAGAAGAGCTGTTATAATCTTCTAAAATATAATTAATATTTAATGTTCAAATTATATATATGTACCTACACATAAATTTGATTTTTAATATCAAGTTTCACCTACATCAATTTTAAAGACTAAAAAAACTTTTACTTATATTTTTTTGTATTAAGATGTATTGAAGTGTATGTGTATGAAATGAATCGTGTCCCTTTTGCTATAGAAACCAAACTAGAATTCTCATCTTACTGGATCTTGGTAAAAGTTGCAATTTTCATTTCTTTTACTTTGCTCTCATTACACCTTAGAGTTAAAAATAAAGTTACTCGTTTTACATCGTTGTCAAAGGGATATAAATATAGGACACAGACTGCTATTTTTAGCACAAGTGTCATTTTTTTTATACACTACAAGAAAAAAAAATAATAAAATTTTCATGATGATGTTATTATTTATTTCTGCTGATATACATATTTACAATGGTATATTATAATGATGATTGGATATGGAATATTTATTAATATCCATGTCCACCGTATCCACCGTGAGAGTAGAGGTGTTGGTTGGCATAAGAAGAAGCTCCCCATGGTGCACCATATCCTGAGCCATATCCAGAGCCATATCCAGAGCCATATCCAGAGCCATATCCGTTGCCATATCCTCCATATCCGTACCCAGTGCCATATCCATGTCCGTTATCTAGATATTGGTTGGCGTAGGAAGTAGCATAACCCTTGCCGTATCCATTACCATAATATCCTCCATTGTAACCATTGTCATATCCTGATCCATATCCATATCCAGGGTATCCAGCTCCGGTGTCCAAATAACTGTTAGCATAGGACGTAGCAAGTCCTCCGGGGGTAGCAGAAGCAACAGCAGCCACAATGGCGAATACGGCGATCTGTAATAATAAAAATAATAAGCTCGTGTTTTTTTTAAATTAAAAATTTGCTGTCAATAATAGAAATTGCTATAAACTTTTATTATATGGAAAACACATTAATAAAACAATGAAATATAAAACTCAAATTAGTTAGATGACATAAGCGTATTATATAAGTATTAGAAATGCTTACACTGATTTATAAATATTTGGTATCATTTTGGCACTATACTATAATTTACACGTTACCAAAAGATGTATAGATTTTTTTTTTCCAAAAACAAAATAAAGAAACAAATAGGAGTAAAATACAGATAAATTTGCAAAATTTAGAAGAAAACAATTATTACTATTTTGAATACTAAATAAAAACTAAAGTTAACTGAACAATGATTTAAATTAATTAGAAGTAACTTACCACTGCAGTGTTCATGTTTGTATTGTTGTTGTTGATGGAGAAGTATAATTTAAATCGGACAGAGTGCAAGCTTTTATACATGTAAACGATTTCGCACCACTGGTCCGCGTGGTTAAGTGTTGCATTCGGCTCACGGTCATATGTATTTAATCTCAATTTCTCTTATTAAGTTTTTGTCTAAAAACACGTGTACTTGAGTGCATTCATGTGAAGCATTTTCATTACGTCATTTATCATTCATAACGATATAACTACTTAATTAATTCAAACTTTTTCTTATTATATGCTGGTGGTCCAGGGTTACCAACTATTTGAAACATGAAAAGAGGACAGGCTACCCTATACTGAGGGGGGGTGCAGGGGGGGACACCCCCCTGCCGGGGGTGCGGGGGTGTCCCCCGCAAGAAATTTTGAGAATTTTGGATTAAAAATCACAATTTGGTGCTATTTCTGGCCCATGTTTGAGTATTTTTAATCTTATTTTAAAACCATTAATTAAACGTAAGATATGTATATTTTTATTACATAATTAGGTCCAAAAAGATTAAAAAATATATAATGAAATTTGGAGGTTGTCGGTTAAAAAAAAATCTTAAAAATTGTTTAGGCCTAAAACATGCCTATTATGCCTATAGTATTTATCATTTAAATTTCTACAGAATCGGATAGACCAGTGTTCTCTAAAATTGAACAAAATAATAATAATAATAATAAATTTTTTCTCCTCATTAGCATAATGTTAAATTAGGGGACCCTTAGCTCTTTCCTTGACCGAAACCAATAAGCTCCATTTTTCAATATTTCACTTTTTTTTATTTATTATTATTATTATTATTATTATTATTATTATTATTATTTTTTAGCATTTGAGGAATTTTTAATTATTTTTAAAAGTTGTGATGAGAGAGAGGTGATAAAAATTTGTGGCCAATACTTAGTTTTTTAGTTATTAAAATGAACAAAATATTTAAAAATATTTAAATTTATAAAATATTAAAGAAAAAAAAGATGGAGAGAGAGAGAGAGAGAGAATTAAAATTTGAGCTCTAACTATATATCGGATTTTTTTTTATCAGGATCTTATTATTATAAAATAATGTTTATATCTAAAATTTCCTTTTTTAAATTTATGTTTTTTCAATCATTGTTTTTGGCAATACCTATAAACCTATAAAGCTATTTATGAATAAACTATAATTTTTAGTTTAAACTACCTGGGCCACAAAATAATTAAGTTTTATATTTTTATTAGAAAAGAGATGCAATTTTTTTTTAATCATCCCGTGTGTCCTGCACCCTAATCAGATAAATCTATAGAGATGAAACTTGGAAAAAAAACATATATCTTGGAATTTTAGATTATGGCCATCAAAATGATGGCATACATATGGCATCAAAATAACCCTCAGGTCAATATTTCTCAGACGTTTTCCTGATTTTCAATCAATTTGGTTATCGCAGCTAGTTTCTGTTCGTTTCCTTCCCCCCATAAAAAAGTAAACATTAAATTGTGACAGGAACATCAAATCATTTGCTAGCACTAAATTAGTATTGTTGGTCTTTAGGTGTGTGCTTATATTTTCTCACTATGATCTTTTTTTTTTTTTTTTCTTAATAAAATATATTAAATGCATTTTACAGAAGTTGCTTGAAGTTTTGCTCGCCGCAGGCGAAAGAAAAATTGTGAATTTTCATTAAATTTTTTCTACTAAATTAACTTTCTGTTGTCCTCTTTTTGAAGTCCAAAAAGAGGACATTCCTTGTCCTCTTTGGTACTTGAGAGGACAGAGGACAAAAGCCTGAAAAAGAGGATGTCCTCTTAAAAAGAGGACAGTTGGTAACCCTGTCAGGTGGTCATATAATATCTATTTCATAACTATACAATTTCAAAAGTTATTGACATCTCACTTACGAAAATATTAAAAATAAAATGTCTTGCATTGTACAATCAATTAAGGAAAAAAAAAAAAAAAAAAAAAAAAAAACATGCGCATATTTTTACACTGAATTTTTGTTGTTGTATACGTATATTTAATTAACTATTAAGTAAAAAATCAAGGAAAAATTAAGCAAACTTATTAAGTAAAAAAGAAATTAATATTAAGAATTATTTTAATTAATTTAACTTGAATCTAAAAAGCATTGATAGCAAGCAAAACGTATACATTTTGAGAGAGAGAGAGAGAGAGAGAGAGAGAGAGAGAGAGAGAGAGAGAGAGAGAGAGAGAGAGAGAGAGAGAGAGAGAGAGAGAGAGAGAGAGAGAGAGAGAGAGAGAGAGAGAGAGAGAAACATGGAAAAAGTTGATAAAGCTGTAAAAGAATATACGGTATTATCGCTCTTTGGCGTCCTAGTAAAAACGTGTTATTAAAGTAATGTCATTAAATATTGTAGCTATAATACATATTATTTGGTTTTTATAACATAATTAATTCTATTTGTTTGCATTAAATTTTAAATTGAAGTTTATGTATATATTATAAACACATTAATAAGAGAAAAATAATATAAGAAAAAAATAATAAATAAAAAAAGTTATAAATGGACAAAGACTATAAAGTTATAGTCTATAAAATATTATATAGTTCTATATAGTTCTATAATATAATAAAGAATATTTATATTGTTAAATTTCATTATATCATTATAATAATAACATGTATAATAATATACTAAAGAAGTTAAAATGACGAATTTCATATTTTTAGATTATGGGACGTACGTACAATGGTACAATTATTATAATTATACTGCATAATATATAATATAAGAATCTTTTTTTTGTGTGTGTGTGTGAATATAATATAGTCACTGTAGTAGCATAAAATGGGCATTTTTTTCTTGTGCCAGTTTATTAATACAAGTAATGCAAATCAAAAGTAAAATTGTAAAAGCTCTTAATAAATATTTATAATTTAATCCATTAAAAAGGATGTAATTTGCAAGTAGAAGTCTATACTCAGCTGGACATACAAAAAAGTTGTATTGAATCGCCCACTCCAGTCACGATTTAACCCAGTAAAAACTAAAGTATAATTAATTACAAATACATATAACTGGGCTGTAAAAGTAAAAAATAAAAATACAAATACACTACATTACTTCACTTACAAATATAAATGTTGTGTATACTTACGCAGGTTATAATAATATATATTTGAAAGTAAAAATGATAATATTATTTAGGTCTATATATAATAAGGTACTATATTGAAACATATAATGTACTGTACTTAACGTAAAAATAAATACACATGAAGTATAATATAAGTAGTAAGTACTGCGCTATATAAGGTTAGTAAAATCAAAAGTATATCCAAGAATTTTGCGTGAGGAATGCAATATTTTATTGAAAAATGAAATGAAAAAAATGAGCACATAATAACATAAACAATATTTTTAACAAAAATTAACAAGAGTATAATATAGTATGAAGAAGTGAATTTTTAAATAGGTGAACACAGTTTAAATATAGAGATTTCAAAGAGAAAAATTTTGATTGTATTTTTTATATAATACACATGTAAACCAGTTCAATTAAAAAGAATTTCCTCTCGCATGCACACACGCTATACATTAATTGGCATGCGTGTGCGATATAAAGAGAGGAAAACAAACCATTTTTAATTTCGCATATTTACATATTTTTGATCGTACTAGCTATTTTTTATAATTATACTAATACCTGGAATATTAGCAATATAAAAAAGTGCAAATAACGTAATTGTGTGACGTTCTAATTATCCAGGTCGAAAAAATATGTTTTGTATAACAAAATTTAGACATTATTTATCTTTATATAGTTTTATTATTTATATATATACTGTAGAAAAATCTAAACTACCAACATATTATGATTATTATTTATTAGGATATATCACATTACTGTTTTAATTTTCAATGTCATATTGATATAATTCTCAAATATAATTATTAAAAAAAATTATCTAATTTGAATTTCCATGAAATACTGTAGACGAGTAAGACGATTGAGGAAGAGAAATGTGGACAGAATGTGAAGCGCCCTCCTGAGAAGTGCTTACCAATGATGACTGATCACCGAGTGAACCTAAACCTAAAGATTCGCCTAAGGGAGCAGATGAGCTCTCACCCTGAGAATGTGAACCTGATCCTACAGAAAATGGAATGGAGCCATAACTACCAGAGTTAGAATTAATAGAACTGGTTGCTCCAAAAGTTTGAACACTAATGATGTCTCCGCCATCGTTGCTCAAAGTCTGGAAATTCGATGTAGATGGCTGAGAGTTGGATTGTTGGAAGTTCGAAAATGCGGTACTTGATTGTTGGTTATTTGAGAAGTCTGGGCCAGTTTGTTGAGAGAATCCTGAAGAGAAAGTTAAACCTTGAGGTTGAGCCTGGGGTTGTTGTTGTTGTTGTTGTTGGAGTTGTAGTTGTTGTTGTTGTAGTTGTTGTTGTTGTTGATTGCCCGATCCAGTGACGTCAATGATGGCAGCTCCACCAAAACCTCTGCCAAATGAAGCTTGGACTGGTGATGGTACACTGACTGGGGGTGCATCTGGACGTAGAAGTGCTCTAAATGTGGGACTTACAGTTTTCAGAGGTTCACCAGTAGCTGGGTCAATACTGATTGGCTGGATGTTAGTGGTAGGTAACATTTCTGGTGGAGGAGGGTTTACGATATTATTAGGAGCATTTGGCACGACGGGTCTTGCAAGCTGTACAACTCCTGGGATAGCAGCATTAGGTGCTGCAGGTGGAGGTGGTTGAGAAACTTGGTTAACAATACCCTGAGCAACGTAAAGATTAGCAGCATCTACTGCGTATCCAGGAGGGTTCACCATTGTAGGGTCAATTTGTGCTCGCACGCGAGGGGGTGGTGGAGGAGGCTCATTTTGTTCCTCGTGTACGGGGGCTGGTTCTGATGGCACGGGGATGAGGAATTGCGGATGAGGAGCTACTGGCACTAGTTGCTTGTCTACACCCGCATCAAGAGGACTTGGAGATTGGAAGCTGATGATTCTACGTGGGTGTCTTTGCAGCAGATCTTCTTCACGACTTAACCCAAGGCATGCACAACTCAGCAACAAGGCCTGTAAGTATAAAAGTAGAATAAATTAAAATTAAGAATAAATAATACGCAGAAAAAAGAAAGAACAATAGTTATTTTTTAGAGAGAGAGAGAGAGAGAGAGAGAGAGAGAGAGAGAGAGAGAGAGAGAGAGAGAGAGAGAGAGAGATTATAATTATGTCTAATTTCCAAATATCAATTAATAAAAGTTTGTGGTTTTAAAACAGTAAAAACCACACACTTCTAATATTGGCACTAATATATTTTTATTCTCTCGACCGCTACCTATATTTATTATATAATAATATAAACCATTTTTATTATATCTAAAACCATTACATTTCAATATTTAACATATAATTGCTAAAACTTTGTTTCTTTCTTCCCAGGACACACTACTGTTATATAGGTATAGGTAGCTTATTTTTGTGTTACGTGATATTTTTCAGAACCGGAAACTATAATTAGATTGCATAAAAAAAACTTGACCTTTCACTAAGTCTGCGGGAAAAAAAGAAAGCACCGCCTCTTAATAAACCTCTCTATGTGTGTATTAGTTTTAATGGTGTTAAATTTATATTTTATATGTATATTATATACTTTTTTTCTTGTCGTCAATCATTTTTTTCCGTCAGTCAAATCAAATGTGTATATAAGGTATTATACATGAGTATACACACAGAGAAATTTTTATATTACTGCCCTGATATTATACTAGTTATCATAAATATGCGCTTTCACTCTTTAAGATGCCTATGGAAATATAGATCACGCATGCGCAAGCATTGCAACCGGCTCATTACCATATAATAAGAAAGTCGGATAAAAACAATAAACACTCATCAATAAACAAATATTACGCTCTATTGTAATTAAACAAAATATAATTAAATCAAAAACTTGAGAAAATATGCGAATCAGAGAGTTAATATTTAAAAATTTAAATGGAAAATTTAAATTTTTATTTAAATATCCAGCATGTTATTATCGCTAAACAAACATAAACAAATAATGAATAATGCAATACGAAGTATTATTCAATATAATAAATAAATATTTACAAGGTTTTTCAATATTTTTTATTGTATAAAACTTCAAGCGCTATATACATAGTTATACTATATATATTGAGAGCAAAATCGTCTCTCTCTCTCTCTCTCTCTCTCTCTCTCTCTCTCTACTGTAGTATAAAGCAATAAACAATAAAACAATATAATATTAATGTTAAATTAAAACAAATAAACTAAACTTCCTTTTTTGAATTGTTAAAAAAAAGTTTAAATTCAGCTTTATAAAATACTATCACGATTATAAATACTACATCATAATTTTTAAACAAATTATGTAAGCAGGTGCATTTTTCTTACATTTCCAATCTCTAAAATACTTATATGAAATATTTAATGATACTGTCTCATTACAAAACGATTTTAATTGCAATCATATAAAACGAATGCGGTATAATATGTAATTAAATATACAATTAATAATAATACTATATAATTATAAGACTGTAATATACATTATTGTACTTCATGTACTGCATGTACACAATAATATATATTTAAATATGCTTATGAATTATAATAAAATTCTATTTGTAAAAATGAAAAAGATAAAATGACGTAATAATTTTTACTTTCGAACTTTCAATCACGAGAAAAATATGTGACAATATAAAATATAATACCATATAAACAATGAACTTAACATTATAATTTACAATAGGAATATATATTATTGACTTATATATTATGTATCACACAATTAATGCTATTTTTTTTAATTACTATACTATAACTCATAGTAAAAGTTAAATAGTTTTTATTATTTAGAGCTCACGACAAAAAGGCAATTATTAATAATATTTCAGGTAATAAAAAGCAATTCTATTTATAAGAAGAATTTAATTACAATTGTTATACAGTAAATTATTATATTATATGAGATATGAAAGGTAGCATATACACGGGAAACTTGTACCTTTTGGTACTATGCAATTTTTTTTACACTAAATTTAAATACCTGATATACAAGTATCATAGGAAAGAATCTTTGCGGAAAGAAAGGAAGGCATTGAAAGTTTTTACGAGAATGTGTAACGAAATACATACTTTTCTTTTCTTTTTTCTTTTTAAAGATTTTTTATAAACTTAAACTTGTTGACAATTTTAAAAATTATAATAATTAAATTCTTCAGTAATTATAGTTTCTAAGTATCTTACTTTAAAATGCACTATAATATACGGTCGAATTGTATTTACTTATTCAACTACGTATGCTTTCTTTTATTTCTTTATTTTTTCTATTCTTTTCATTCCAATTTCCTTTATTTTATTCTTTATTTATTTTTTATTTTACAATTGTGATAATTACATTTACCGTATGGACTAAATAAAATATGTATTTTTTTTTATCGGTGTTAATAAATAACAAAGATTATTGAAAAAAAATACTGTAAGAATTGATTTGTTATAGTTATTACATTTCAGAACAATGCAGATCTTACTCTAGACTTGCGACTCTTTATACTTAAATTTGTATCACATGAATTTTCAGTAAAAAAATCTAATCAGCACAAAAATAGCAATGACAGTAATATATTTATGTGCTGTATATATATATATATATATATATATATATATATATATATATATATATATATATATATATATATATATATATATATATAATATATATAATGTAACAAAATATTAATTTATGTATTTTTAAGTTTTAAATACTGTGAAAAATAATAAATAATTGAATTTAATAACAAGTTAATTCTATCAATTAAAAAAAATTATCAAAATATAAAAATGGTTTATAAATAATAATTTTACACGCACACCCTCGCAGATTTTATATTATAAAAATCATACTATATGAGTATCTACTATAGTGGATGATACACAACACACACAAAACTTTGTTTTAATGTCATTATACCTGTCAGTTATAAAAAAAAAAAAAAAAAAAAAAAAAAAACGTACCTTCCTTAATTTTTTTTATCACAAAAATAAAAAAGGAAACACTAAATTGCGCGTATTTTCTCATAATTAATTATGATAACAAAGCAGCTTAAAAATATGTCAATGATATGTCCTTGACCTATAGTTGACATAACAATAATTTTAACAAAGTATTATTATAGTGTCTATATTATACTGTACTTACCCCTAGAAGGCCGAGGAGTGAGGTTTGAACCATGGTGATCACAAGACAAATACAGGAGCACGCGGTTCTGATCTTGCGTCTTATATGCTCTCGCCTAAACCAGAGCAGCAAAAATTATACTTTCTTCCTCTCTCTCTCTCTCACATCCCTCGCTTTACGTTTTGTCACCCCACCATACTATTTTATTTTAATATAGAAAAAAAAAGTGGGGTGTTGAATCAGATGCGTTGATGATTCCAACAAGTAAATATGTAGGAGAAAGTATTAAGTATGATAATTGCATTCTTATTTTCCAATATTATAGTAATTTTAAATAATATATAATTTCTTTTTTATAACATTGCGTAATTTCATGTAAATTATGTAAAGATTTGAATATTATTCGAGTTCAATGGTTTTTTTTTAATATTTTTATGTAAATTAAGTAAAAAATATTGTAAAATGGAAAGCAGGAGGCTGTAACTTATATTATAATATTATTTCCCTAAAAATGCATACTCTACTATTACGATATCTTATTATAAAGACGGTATCTTATTATTCTTACAGACAGTATTATTATGAAATAGATTGAAGTAAGTTATACTTAAATCTTCAAATAATCCGTGACAAAAACTAATCACATTCTTTTCTCTTCGGACGCGAAGATGAAGTAATGCAGTAATATGCCATATTATACAGAGCTTTTGCTTTAGTTTCTTCATAATTGAATTTATGATTAAAATATTTGGTTGCATGTAAAGTAAAAATAAAGATTATATAAAAAAAATGCAGACAACTAAATAATATGTGTAAATTTGTAATGAAATAATTAAACAATATATTAATTTACTCTGTATAGTATTTCACTAAATTTTAAATAGTATAAATTACATGTTACAAATATACTTACACTTTATTCAGTTATGTATTTAGTAAAAGTTATTTTGTATAATCTAATTAAAACTCATAAATGCATCATTGTATAATACTAAAATAATAAAATACTCTGACAAGTAATTATTGTTAAAAAAAAAAAAAAAAAAAAAAAAAATGCCAGAGGACCATGTACTTTTTTTTTGCCTCAAAATAAATATCATTTATTATTATTATATAATTTATTCACTTTACGCAGTAAGCATTTTTCCCCGGATTTCGGAACACAGCTTTATTAGCAATACATAAAAAAACTTCCTATCTCATAAAATGAATTATATATATATATATATAACATACATGGTTTATTTATTATATATATAAATCGGTAAAAATACCGAAAATATATAACTTTAGGCTCACGTCAGTGCTATTATATAAGATGTGAATTTTTAATTTGATTGTAATGAAAACACTCACGATCTATAATATGCCTATATAATATAAATAAAATTTGCAAAAACCAATTTGTTGCATATTGAATTTCGTACGTGTGTTAATTAGCTATGAAATGAAAAAATTACGTAAGGATAGAATACATTATATAATCGAGAGTTTGCCAGCTATAGGCCAAAGAAAAATTGATACTCTGTAACGAGAAATGAGGCTGATATTTCTACATCGACCCAATAACATTTTATATTTAATAACATTTTTTTCCGCTTAGTAGAACAAAAAGACCGGACACCAAAAATAGACGCATGTTATATATGTTATGTGTGTGTATTAGTGTACGCAAAAAAGAAAAAATATCAGGAACTTATGTTGAAACCAGTTTCAAGCTTTTGTAGCATGACACATATATACACACATTTATATATTTTAATTTTGTTATTTGTTTTATAATCAGTATTATTATAATTTTAATTTTTTAAAGTTATTTCACAAGTTTTCATTACAGGCTAAGTAAGTTTAATATGTTAAACGTATTAGTAAAAGCATAGTTAAATAAATCATATTATTTATCTATATAATAAAGTGTAGAAAATAAAATCAATTACAAAAATGTAGAGAGAGAGAGAGAGAGAGAGAGAGAGAGAGAGAGAGAAAGAGACCTAATACTATTTATAAGCATACCGCATACCTATTATAGATCTATAATTTTTAATGTACTGTGTTTATAACACAACAATCTTTGTCTTATATGGAAGTTATGTGATTCTGTATGCAGTATGATTGAATTAATTAAATTCTCTAATGTAAACAATACTTTCTTTAATGCAATATATTAACGTTTTTAATAAATTGTATATAGCTGAATTGCATTTTTTTTTTTTTTTTTACAAAATTAAAAAAAAAAAAAATAATAAAAATTAAAAAAATAAAAGTTAGGGATAAATATGATGATTCAATAATTGTAAATTTTACTCTAAATGTTAGTTTATATTTGTTATTATACAAACTCTACGGCACTTGCATTGTAAATATTTAGTAAGAGGTGAAAGTTATGGGACACTTCTCGTGCCAGGACCTTTACGACACATGAAAAGCATACAACTATCATGTATTAAGCTGCAAATAAAAATAAAAAGTAATAATTTAAACGCTTTAATTCTGCGTATATCATTGCACTGTAATTAAAGTATAATGCTTTAGGCCCCTTTTAGCGAATGTAGTGTTCCTGTTTCTAATCATACATTACAATTAACTTTGTCGAAGTAGAAGCCATTACATTGAATTTATAACTATAACTAGTTAACTAGTTATAAATTCAATGGCCATATCTTATATAAGACAGTGACTCTTTTGTATGACCTCGCTTTATTTGTTCCTGTGCTGGACAACAATAGTACTAAACTGCAGGACACTTATTTTTTTTTTCTTTCGTATCTCATACGATATGTTAGAAAGTGAAAATAAAAGTGACTAGCTATTATTATGTAAGGGACTAATTTTTTTGTAACCGTTATGTGTTGTTAATTGTTAATTTATTAAGTTCCACACCTCTGGGCCTATAGTCGGCAGCAGCGAGCGTTTTGAAGCTGTATTCTACAAAGACATTAAAAAAGGCGAATGAAAATTTTAGTATGCAGATATGATGCAAAAATGATGCAGATATAAGTAAAAAGTATGTGTAGTGTATAGGTATGTATAATATGCCTATATAATGTGGCAAGGTCTATATTCCATATGTGGACCTTGAGCAGGTAAAAAATAAAATTCAAATAAATTTTAAATGTGCATTTTATAGGGTGTGTACGCATGACGTCATTCTGAATGCTTTTCGATGCTCTTCTTGAGCAATGAATAACATATTGCTCAGCATAGGACAAACGTAGTTTTTGGCTTTTTTCTTTGGAAAATTAGTTATTTTTCGGTTACTTGAAAAACTAAGTCAACTTGTTAACAGCATCAAAGCTCTCAAAAATATTGCAAACTGGCAAACTAAGTCATTTTCCCATATATACTGTTCCATGCTATTTAGCGCTCACTTATGGCGTCGACTTAACATGAATGAAACCACCCTATACGACAACGAAAACTTAACACACAGTTCAGTTATATTTTATAATAAATCTAAATGTAGGCATTTTTTCTTTTTTAATACCAATTGGAATTTTTTTTCATTCAATAAAAAAATAATAAATTATTCTCACATTTATTGATTATTATTTTATTTATGTATTTTATTCATTATTATTTATTAATATTAAAGTATAAATTAATTGTGAAATACAAGAAGTTATAGTAATACAAAAAGTTTACATGAAGATAAATAATTATAATATTATACAATCTTTTTTTATATATTAATTCTAATACTATACTACTATAATAATATTATAATAATTATTTATTATACTTTACAAATATACATACCATAGAAAAATAATTTAATATTTATAGCAACATTATGAATATCATGTTATCAAACTTTTTTTTTTTTTTTTTTTTTGTAATTTAACTTTCGTTTTTTTTATGTATATAATATAGGGTGACCACAAAAATCGCTACGATTTCAATATGCTATAAAAATTAGAAATGTTAATTTTTTTTAAAGTTTTTATTACATCAAATTGAAGCCTAAATTTTCACATTTTTAAAACTAAAAATAAAATTTTGATGCTTTGCTTGGTTCTTTTTGCGAGATGCCAAAAAGTAAAAGACGAGCCTGGGTCCGAAAAAATCACACTTCGGGACCAAATCCAGCTAAAAGAAATTGTTTTTAAATCTCTTTCCATGTTTTTTTTTTTTTTCTTCACACAACTTACCTTATGGTATGGCTTCTCAACTCGAGACGTTCCTCCAGCTTGCGCCATACATTCTGCAAAATGTGCGCTTCTGGGGCACTTATAGAGACCTGATTGCTCCCTCACTTTTGAGAGAGGGACAGTCCAAAAATTAACGTGTGGTGTTGTGTGCTCTACGACCGCATCATTGGCCCGTTCATTTTCAATGAACAAAGTTTGAAGTGCGAAGTTTATCTGGACATGCTAGAGCATTACGCCGTGCCCCAGTTACTACAAGCCCAGCAAGAGTGGAACTACGACCTAATCTTCCAGCAGGATGGCGCCCCTGCTCACTGGGCACTGGGACGCAATGGACCACTGGTATGGGCACCAAGATCTCCTGATCTTACTCCTCCCAATTTCTTTCTTTGGGGCTACGTGAAGGATGTTGTTTTTAAAAAAACAGTGCAAAACATCAGACGGGACCTCAAACTGCGCATCACAGAAGCGATCACTTATGTCACTCCCAGGATGTTGCAGAATGTATGGCGCGATCTGGAGGAGCGTCTCGACTTGTGCCGAGCTCTAAATGGTGCTGAGGTTGAAAAGCCATAGGATAAGTTGTGTGAAGAAAAAAGAGAAAAAAAAAAAAAAAAAAAAAAAAAAAAAAAAAAAAAACATGGAAAGAGATTTAAAAACAGTTTCTTTTAGCTGGATTTGGTGCCCAGAAGTGTGATTTTTTCGGACCAGGCTCGTCTTTTACTTTTTGACGTCTCGCAAAAGAACCAAGCAACGCAACAAATTTTATTTTTAGTTTTAAAAAGTTGTAAATTCAAGCTTCAATTTGATGTAATAAAAACTTTAAAAAAAATTAAAGTTTCTAATTTTTATAGCATCTTGAAATCGTAGCAATTTTTGTGGCCACCTTGTATATTTTTTAATTTATATTAAGTTCTACTCTATATTTAGCACATTTTTGCTATTGGATTGAATAAACTAACAGTATATTTTTTATGCATAAATTATTACCATAATCGATGTTTTTTTAAAGACACGAATAACATAAATGGATAAAAAAAAACGCATACTAAATTTTTTTATATTGACCTTTTAATAAAAGTGCATTTTTTTTTTCTTTTTTTTTTTACTCTTTGGTGTTTGGCATATTATAAAAGACATTTTATTGAAAAAAATTATTTTTTGGTAAATTTTAATTTTATTTCAATCATAAATCCAAATATTATTTTTATGCAGTAATGATTTAATTAATAAGTGCAAAAGTTATCACTGCATTATATTCTTTTCATTTTATTTTGCAAAAAACTTTTAAACTTTATGCAGCCGCGTCTTTAAATTTCTACGCGCGTGCGCAATGCTTTCCAGCTGATTTTTGTTTACAAAATTGAAAAATGTCAGCGTTTCGTGCATACGACAGCGAAAGTACTGTTTTAAAGTTTAAAAATGTGCTACAAAAAATCATTGGAGTACAATCAGTTAATGCTCAAAATAGAGAGAAACTTCATCTATATTTAGACGAACTTAGTTCATTCAATTATAAGAAAACACTCTTCAGTGATAGCGAGGTAAACATTTTAGGCTTTTTCACGTTTGCAAGTCAACACTATTTTCAAACATGATTTTCTCTATGTATTATGGTATAAATGGTATTATTCATTGCATAAACCTAATGGTTTAATTTTTTCTTATAGATAATCTTCAAAGCATTTCTTCATTTGGTACAATTGGTACCAGAATCGGACTCTTCTTTAAGTGCTAAAATATGTCAGCTACTCTCTCGACTATATCGCAGCCAATCTCTGCGTCTGCCCGCTACATCTTCTAATGCAGTTCTCAACTGGTGTCTTCAAGTGATAGCAAGAGCAGGAGAACTTGCTTTGCTGGATTCAATGGCAGCAATCGAGATGCTCCTACGAGGAAGGGCCATATTAGCAGATCCTCAGGTCAGTATAGCTATTAGCATACCATATAATACTAATGTTAAAATAACATAATCTTTTGCATATTGTTTCAGGCCCTGTCAATGCTGTTAGCTGACTCTGGACCCAGTTCTGTGGTTGGCTGGTTGAAACATGACAAGCTGGTCACACTGAAAGTTCTTACTCCAGCAGAAGTTCAGCTTGCTGCATTGAGGGTCGTGAAAGCTATTGCAATCCCCACTGAAGCAGGGCTTGGAGGAGGATCTTTGACACCAGCAAGGATTAGACGACTTGAGTCATGTGCTAATATATTAATGACTAAGTTGACAACATCACAGCCATCATTTGATTTGCATTATTATAAGGTATGTGTACATTGATTGATTTATGATCTCATGTGCAGTTTATGTATTTGCAGTTACAGACTTACAGTAATAAAATAAATATTCTTTTTTACAGAGTACAGCAGTTTGTTTGAAAGGTATGCAGGCTGTTGTTCTTCAACGTTGTTCTGCATTGCCATTACCTCAAGGTCTGGGACTTGTAAAAGCATTTTGGTTACTTGGTCTACCAGAACATGATTCTACAAGTTTCCCTCCCAAGCCTGCAGAACCTGGTCCACCACCTCCATCTGCACCATCGGCAAAGGTAATATATAGCAACTTGGTATGTACGTATATTACATTATTTGACTTAATATTTATATTTAGGGTCATCGGAAATCTACACAAAGCAGAAGTGGTGGTGCAAAACATGTCAAGAGAGTACGTTCTGCTCTGGCTAAAGATGGAGAAGATGATGGAATCTCAGAATTACCTAAATCAAGGCGAACAATGGGCAATGAAGAGGATGAAGATGTGGCCACCATGTGGCTAACTGCTTTGAGTGACTCAGAGGAACCCTCTGACAGTGATAGTGGCACTGTGTCTGGTAGCAGAGAAAAACAAGCTGCTCATTCTGCAGTTAGATTTGCAGCACTAAGGCTACTTTTATTACTCATAAAGGTAAATTTTAAGACAAATTAATTTGAATTTCTGTAAGCTATAATTAAATCACTTACAGACTGGGGATCAGCAATCATTGATGTCATTCTGGGACATGTTAATGCCTTTCTCTACGCCTGGATCTCTTCCTTCTTCTTGTCCTAGTTTGCCATGCTGTCTGCTTAGAGATCCTTATGTGTGTAGTCGTACAGCTGCTGCACAGTGCATTGCTGAATTGCTTTTACGTTGTCAGTTATTTCTGGCCTTAGCAGAGTCAAGGTGGGTAGTTCAAGTAAATCAAAATGAGTTTCTTTCCAAGCAGTATTACTTTCGTCTTTTTCCCCGGACACGAATATTTTATTTATTTGCCCCCTCCTCATTCCTTTTATATTGAGCATTTTTTATTTATTTATTGTATTACAGTAATGGACCTCCTCTTGCTTTCACCCCATGGTCTCATGGTTTGGCTCAGGCTTTAGACTCCTGTCAACGATGCCTTACATTAGCCTTGGGATCAGAGAAAGTTTCACAATGCCTGGTTACGACCCTTGGAGCTATGGCTGCTCTTGCAACTGTTACACCATATCATCGCCTGCCTGCAGGACCACTTGCTAGACTAGCTCGCTGCACTAGACCACAGTTATTCCATAAAAGTATGTATGTTACCTACTGATAAAGAAAAGAAAGAAAAAAGTATGTGTGTGTGTTGGGGGGGGGGGGGGGGGGTGATATTCAATGGATTCAATTTATAAAATATTATCAAGATAAATTTTAAAAAATTGCAATTGGATGATTAAATTAAAAAAAGGCAATAATAATAATAAATTAGGAATTAATTTAGAAAAGAATTGAAGAGCCAAGCAAAGGCTCAAGAATGTCTTATAATTTAGTGAAAAATTTCCTAGCACAGCAATATAGAATAAACACATTAATGCTCTAATCTCTACCAACTATTTTCTAAATATTTTTTTTTTTTTTTTTTTTTAAACTTATTAATACTAACCGCGATGGTTTTTTCCTAATACGCATATTATCGCCAAGTCGATCTTTTTGTTTTAATTTTAAGCTTTTGTAAATAATATTCTTTCATTTTTATTTTATTCGGCCCTTTTACTTGCCAACGTCAATAAGAGCACGTACTAAATTAATTAAACTATATATGCCAAAGCGCATAATATTTATTCTATCTCTCCTACTCTATCTCCTTTTTGCTTTTCCTACCCCAGTGTCAACATATAAAGCGATGTAACTAGCGTGAATCACGATACTGTGCAGTCGGTAGGCGTAGTGTTCTCGCGATCTTTCTAGAGTTGGGGAACTCTGGGAAGTGAGGGAGGACACTATTGCTTGCTGGCTGCCTGTCTTACACCCCTCTTAGACACGATTTTATATTACAGTGTGAGGATGAGAGGTTTTAAACAGCAAGCCGAGTTTGCGCGCGCGATTTTAACCAATCAGCGCGTGCAGCTGCGGGGGCATCGCGTATATAAACGCGACTGCCACTTGCTTCCTCAGCTCAGTCAGTTAGCAGATGTGGTGTGAGCCATCTCTAGCTGTACAGAGCTCTCTGCCGAGCCTTACTGATGAGTCCTAGGTAAAGGACGAAACCGGTCTAAGGCAAAGAGTAAATCTGATGCTGTTTTATAATGTTGTATCTTTGACGTAGTGTGAGAACGTGAGATGCTAGGCACATTGTATTTTATTTTGACACTATACCTCCATCCCTTTAACGTCTACTTTTTAACTAGCTAAAGCTAGAATATTTGATCCCTAGTCCCAATTTACTATTTAAATTAGAGAATTTTCGCGTTTTATTAATTTTCAATTCAACGTGCTCTAATCTCTACCAACTATTTTCTAAATATTTTTTTTTTTTTAAACTTATTAATACTAACCGCGATGGTTTTTTCCTAATACGCATAATAGCGTTTATATAATATAAATAATACGAAAAAAATTCTTTCATTTAGCAGCTTAAATCGTCTCCCTTCTATTTTAATTGAAGGTTTTTGTGTATGTAATATAACTCGATATCACATTGGTAGCTTTCGGCAGTTTTGACATTACAGAAGGCACATAATGGAATATTGTGCCAAAAGCTGCTAATATGTTTAACATCTTTGTGCTAGCAAGAATTTCACAAAAAAAAATGGAACATTCTTTAAAATAGTAAGGCCTTTTCTTTCCTTTTATTTTTTGTTATCAGAATTACCTATCACATTTAATTTTGGACCAGGCTAAGACATTCTCTCTCTCTCTCTCTCTCTCTCTCTCTCTCTCTCTCTCTCTCATATGCAAAGCATCCCTGTCAATTAACCAGACATGGGCATGAGCGTCTTGTTTGAGCGACGCTCACGTGAGGGCGCTCAAAAATTGTGAGCGGAGCGGGAGCGTCAATCAATTAATAAAGTCGCGAGCGTGATCGTGAGTGCGATCAAAATATTGTGAGCAGAGCGACTCGATCATAGCTCAATATTTATCTACTTTTTTTTACAGCTTGTAAAGACGAAAGTTGCTCTTTATATATAATATATAAAAAAAAAAAAAAAAAAAGACAAAACAATACAAGTAACTGCATTTTTTTTATATACAGTATATATTATATATCCTTCTTTTTTAAAATTTGTGTATTCTTTGAAAACCATACGAAAGATTAAACATCAGACTGAAAAGGATTAGGAATATTTTTGGCAGAAAGCAGACAGGAAGCATTCTTTCCCTCTCTGTACAAAACATTTCAATACATCAATTGATGCCGTTGGCGCCGCGTAGAGATGCGAATGTTGCAGGTGTTGCAATTAAGCGTTTTACCTGCAACCTCGGACTTCGCATTGAATAGCTTTTCAATTTCAACTTTTAAAGAATTTCAAAAGGGAACAGAAGGGTTAAAAAAATCACCTGAATTTTATCTCTTCTCAATATTTAAATGAAATGTAAAAAAAAAAAAAAAAAAAAAAAGAGAGGGAAAAGGGGGTGGTTAGTTATTTTATTTTATTATTATTATTTTTTTTTACCTTCTTCTTTGCAAACAGCACCACTTCAGTCAAAGGTGAAGTGTCCTAGTGGTCAGTTCGAAACATTTTATTTTGTTACATTGCAAATTTTAGTATATCACGTTGCAATATTTTATGTAATATTAAAGTGCCTCTTCATTTTAATTTGCTTTCCAAATTAACTTTATGGGATATTTCTATTAATAAGTGTTGTTGATTTTGTGAAAATGAAGCACAAGACGATCAGGTATTTAGTAATCTCTGCTTATATAGCAAGAGGTTTAAAAAAAGGTGCATGAAAGTATATTTAATCGGGCAGTAATAAAAATAATAATACAAATAATATATATATTTAATATATATATATATATATATATATATATATATATATATATATATATATATATATATATATATATATATATATATATATATATATACGGAGCGAAAGAAGAGCCCGCTCCTATTTTGCAAGATCGAGAGCGTGAGCACGCTCATAAGCAAATTTGCGAGCGCGAAGCGCGAGCACGCTCATAATCGTGATCGCGAGCGCAGAGCGCGAGCGAGCTCATTTTAAAAGAGCGCTGGCCATGTCTGCAATTAACGTACAGCTCAATTTCCCAGTCCCCAATTTTACGAATGTGTTATTTTTAAATACTTTTGATCAATAAAATACGTATTATGAAGTTGATAATATGTATACAAATTCAGTACATATATTCATTTCCTATTAATTTATCCATAAATTATTAATATCCTGTATTTCAAATGTTTTTTTTTTCTTTAGGCCTGGAAGTACGAGCTTCTGCATTGGCAGTATTTGCTGCCCTTGCTTCATCATCTGCTGCTACACATGAGTTGGCAGAACTAAAATTACTGTTACTTAGGCCTCAACCTAATAGTCTGCTAGGCACACCTACAACACCAGCACAAACAGTAAGTAAAAAGAAAAAAATGTATGTTCTACACGATATGCAAATTCTTGTAGGAAATTAATTTCCTGTTGAACATTTATATGTTTAAAGTACTGTATTAAAGTTCATTTTACTTTCTAATAATTTTTGTACTACTTCAGGCAAGTGGTCCAGAGGAAAGTGAAGAAGTAGTTTGTTTTGAAGATGATGAGGATGGTCCAGTAGAATACCTCGAGGAAGAGGATCAAACAGAGACAAGTGTTGGTCGTACCTGGCTAGTAGAGTTCTGTCTCAATGCGTTGCAGGTATTTCAAACCAAAATAAGGCAAAATAGTCAATTTGTTTCAATTTTTAATTTTATTTTAGCTACCTGAGAAAAGCAAGAGGTTCAGACTGGAGCCTTGCCGTGTGCTAGCTGCATTGGCTCGCTCCAGTTTGTGGTTGTTACTTGGAGAGGGAGGCTCAGTGATGGTACGTACTTCTTCAGTATTGGCACAAATCACTGTCCAAGAAACAGACCAGAATGTTCAGATAACTGCCAGTCGAGCACTCATGGACTTAAGTCAGTCTTTGAGTACACACTTACAGCAACCAGGTGAGGGGAAAATTAGTAACAATATTTATTATTATTTACTGTACTTGGTTCATAATTCTAATTTTTCTATATATTTTTAATGTGATGTTTTAGGTGGTTTGGTTTCTCTAAGTGCTGCCTTAGAAATGTGGTCAATATTGTTGAAAGAAACTATTCCTCAATTAGCAGCTTCCCCCTCTGCTCCTTTACGTGGTTTAGCTTGTGATTTACTAGCTTCAATGGGACCAATTGTATATGAACATTTACCTGTAAGTATGATTTAACTATCCGTGAGTTCACTCGGGCACAAACTTTTTGATTGCACAGGTTTGTGAGTAATTTTACTAACATTTAAATTAAATCATATGACAAACTTTGTGTAAAAACTAGCAACGAAATAAAACAAACTTTCATAATTAGGTCCTATATTTATTTTTTTCAGCGCGAGCAAAGACTTTTATTAGCTTTCCATCTCTTTGCTTTAAGTAGAGATTCTGTAGCAATTGTATGTACTTCCGCAGTCCGTGCACTTGGAGTTTGTGTCAACTGGCCAGCTCTTATGGAGGTAAGTTCCAAAATAAACAATACTTGTAAAACAATTTCTAAATTTAAGTGTTATGACAGGATGAACAATTTGTTCTGGATGCTGCTGAGTATGTGGCAGGAGCTCTCACTAGCAAAGATGAGTGGCTGAGATCTAGAGCAGCTTGGGCACTAGGAAATCTTGGAGAAACTTTAGTGGCTTGCAGGTACAGTACATGTTATTTAAAACTTAAAACAGGTTTTATATTTGTCTCTTTCTTTTTATTGCAGAGATAAAGGTCTTGCAGAAACTATTCCTGAACACTTGCTCTTAACAATGTTGGATTCAGCTCTTGATGCATGCAAAGATGATAAGGTATTTTGAAAATATTTATTCATGTATTAAAATAGCAATAAATTAAGAATGAAACATTCTCTTTAAAGGCTGACATGAATAACTTAAGCTCTACTGTAGAGGGGAGAAGTTCTGATATATTATAAGATACTATTGATAATTCAAATATTGATACCCATCCATGCACTATTTTCAGTTAAAGGCATATTCTGTACGAGGCCTAGGCAATCTACTCAGATTACTATCAACCACTCAACTTCGTAGAACTGATTGCAGAGAGCTTGTTGTACGTTGCATCAATGCAATAGTAGACTGTGCCTCATCTCCTAAACCATCACTGATGAAGGTTGGTTACTAATATTGCACCTACCTAATATTAACTAACCACAACATATAATTGAGTGTAGAGTACCATTGAAATGTATTGTAATTCCACAGGTTCGGTGGAATGCATGTCACTCCCTGGCTTGTGTTTTGAGAGGTGCTTCTTTATGTGAAGAAAGTAGTCTATGGCAGGTATGTAACAAAATATTTTACTTTTATCCTAGCTTACTTATTGACACAACTATATTTACAGGTTTCTGTTTTCCCCATGCTATGTGACTTGGTAGTCAATTCACCTAATTTCAAAGTACGTATCAGTGCTGCAGTAGCTCTAGCAGCCCCATCATGCAGAGCTCATTACACCAATAATTTTCTACCAGCTTGGTCTGCACTATTAGAAGCTCTTGGTTCAGCAGAAAATGTACAAGATTTTAGAGAGTTTCAACATAGAGATAATCTTGTAGATCAGGTAAAAAATATGGAGTTTTTTATTATTACTATTATTTTATATTTTCTTAATGAATGTGACAATTTTAATTATTTTGAAATATTTCCAGATTTGTTTATCACTAAGCCACCTAGCAAAATGTGTGAGTTTAGAGGACCTTGTTGGAGGGACATCTGGTACACTTTCACAGCTATTGCTAGCTCACGAACATCAACTGCGTACTCAGCTGGAGAGAGTGAAATTACGTTTGGTCCCTGAGAAAGCAGAACCCTTGAGCAAGGCAGTTGAGCACCTCAGTGACTTAGCATGTACAGCAACGTCACCAGGTGTCAAAGAAGCTGCCAGTCAACTAGCACTAGTTTTCAGTGTAGACCTTCAGGACTGTTTGGACATGTAAACATGTTATGTAGCTTTCAAAATAGACATACTATTCCACATAAATTGATGTATTTTTATTGTTGCAACAATGAAAATACGGCAATATACGTTGAATTTTACATCCATTGGGATAGCTATTTTATATATATCATGAATTAATATTTATGTTTGTATAAATTAAACTTTATATATTTATATGCTAAAGTATCTTTTGGTTATTGACAAGAAGTGCCTAATTCTTAATTTATTATTATTTCATTGCTCAGCATAATTTATTTATATAAGGCCTTACGTGGAAACTTATATTTAAAAAGCAGCCTGAATGTTTGATTTAAGCACTATACCATAATATAATTTTAAACTACACTGCTTATAATGATGTTTTTAAATAACCCTATCTATAGCCTAATGAATTTAACAATACATAGTCTAAATTTCTTTTTGCTAGTTAATTATTCATAGCATACTTTTTATACACACTTACTTTAGTAACTACTGTATGCAATTTACTTCATATTTGTTAAATAAAATTTTATCTTACACCAACATTTTTTGTTTTTTCTCCCTTTCTTGTATTATTCTGAGAACATTTTAAGCACACAATTCAACCAAATGTATATATGAATCATATATAGTTCTGATAATAAAAAAGATTTGATACAAAAATATATGGATAGAGTAAGGAAATGGGGAATGGGAAACAGTGTGAGTAGTTTTAAGGCGGGAAATCAGCTACTGCGGGATTTGACTAAAAAGTTGCAAAGACAGAAAAATCTGAAATTTTGTACAGTGGTACATTAGGATTAGGTATCTTCAAAAATGTAAAAATTTTGGGGGGTCACCATGCTAGATTTTTAATTATGATTTTTTGAAGTTTTAGTCCCATAAGAGCCCTTGTTAATTTCAATAATTAATTTCTCTCTTATCTGATGGTCATGGGTTCTGAAAATTTTATCATAGGTAGCTGTTACTATTAACTTTCAAATGGCATCAGAAAAGTTGAAGTTTTCTTTTTAGATTTTGAGATACAAGCCATCTATATACAATCCTTAAGTACAAAATAAGGCTAGTAATAACTTAACAAAATGAGAGAAGAAGGAATGTAAGTATAAGATTTTATGTGTATATATAGTGCTGTAATTTAATTAATCAAATTAAAAATATACAATTAAAAGATTCATTAGAGAAGCACATAGATTTGAAAATATTAGATACAGTATGTATGTGTGGTAAAACAAGATTAGATAGGGTAAGGAATACTTGGGTGATGGAGAAATGTGGAGTAAAAGAAACTGTGACTGAGAAGTATGAGAACAGTGTATTACGGTGGTTTGGTCATGTTGAGAGAATGGGTGATGAAAGAATAGCAAAGCAGGTATTTCATAGTAGAGTGGATGGAAGGAGAGATAGAGGCAGGCCTAAAACATCATGGTCTGAGGTGGTTGGAAGATGTTTGAAAAATAAGAATGTACGCAGTATGAAATGCAAAAGGAAATGTATGAAACAAGGTATGAGACTGGCGGAAGCAAGTGAAGTATGTCAGGATAGGAAGTTGTGGAGGTCTATCACTTGGTCAGGATAAAACATCTGTGTTGTTGGCTTACCCCGAAAGGGATTTATAGCGTCACGATTGTATGTATGTAGATACAGTATAGTAGTGTGAGCTTGCACTATCTTTGAATCCCAAATTTTACCTAATTATCTGTTTTGTTTTTTTATCAAAACTTTTAAATTATCAGTGGCAGTAGTAGTTTTTTTCCCTCAACTTATATAAAAAAATAAAAAAACAGTAGTTCAATGACTGGAGCATATTGTACGGAAAATTATATCTTATGCATAAACCTTCAATCAATAAGAAAAATAGTATAAGGGATTAACTGCAAGCCATAGGACATGTATTAAAGAAAGGATGAGTGAGTTAGAGCTCACATGCATACTTTCTGTTGCCCTATAAATGTAAATATTAATTATTAGATATAGGCTATAACATTATAATAGATTTCTCTCTCTCTCTCTCTCTCTCTCTCTCTCTCTCTCTCTCTCTCTCTCTCTCTTCAAATGTTATTAATACTTTTTATGATCATATAGTTGAAATTAAATTATTTTGGCCTTAATTTTTCTTATATTTTAAGAGTAACAACAAAAATATTAGAACTTATTAATTATTTAGATTGAAAAAATGGTCCATAATTGCCTTACATCTTTCAAATCAATGACCTAGCATGAATACTAGTTATTTGATAATTATAATAAGCCATACTTCAAAGTGACAGGGGAAAAAATGTAACAGTGCCATGAATTTTTATAAATTCAAATAATAATTTATTTGAGCTAGCTGTAGAACTTAACATTTTCCAGCTTCATTACTCAACTACTTTAGCAGTTACAGCTGTTCCTTGTTTTAATCTTGGGATTTCTCTATATCCAGGGCTATACAGCGGTACTTCTACTAAATTTGCAGACAAACTATTGAAACATATCATGTATTTTTCATGCTCCGTACTATTGAAAAAGCTAAAAATATTGATGCACCTACTATTAAAACACTTAAATATACCTAGCATACTCAGGTATAGGTGCGGCAAATAATGTAGATGTTTCAATAATAAGAAACGTAGAGAATACACATGTGCGCAAGTTTTGCAGAAATACAGTCAACCGGGGTGAAATTGAAAGCCAATCAGAGACCTGCTTTCAAAGTGCTCTGTGTCTAGCGAGATAGGGAAAAGTGAAAGCTTGCATACCATTGGAGTTTCAATTTCACCCCGGTTGACTGTACCAAAATGACGCCTCATAGCCCTCTATATTATACTTATAACTAGGGACCGGATTTTCAGTTTTGAAAATGTGCATTTTCAGTACTGAATTCAGTCCAGTTTTTTTGCATAATCAGTTTGCAAAAACAGCAAATTCAGTTCACTTTCAGTTCAATTATACAAAAACAGTGGAATTCAGTTCTAATAATTTTTAACTTAGAAACAAAAATTTATCAATAAAGAAGGATAACATTTATATTTTTTATGAAAAAAAAAAAAAAAAAAAAAAAAGGCTAAATTATTATCTGATACACTATACCAGCCAGTATCAATGAGAGCTGTTTTTTTGAGCTTCTTTTTAACCATTTATTTTTAATGGTGTTGAATTTAATTTAGTTGAATTTAGATAGTTTTGAGATATGCATTTAAAAAAATTATTTCAAAATTGTACTCTTTTTTTTTTTTTTTTTTTTTTTTTTTTTTTTTTTTTTTAACACGTCATTTTAAGTTTTTGTACAGTAAAAGTCTATTTTCAGTTTCTAAAAACTGAGAAAAACTGGTAAAAACTGACAAAAACTTAAAATAACTGACCCAGTTTACAAATTTCAAAAACAGTTTTTTTCAGTCCAAACTTTTTTGTATTTTTGGCAATAAAACTTCATGATTCGTGGACATCTGAACTCAGATGTGACCTAGCATGCATATTTCAAAAACTGAACAAACTGGAGATCCGGTCCCTACTTATAACCATTATAAGAGTTTGATTGATATTAAGATCATACAATAACTCATTAATATACTAGTTTGTATGGTAATTATGTAAATTATGTATGGCATGTATTAATTAAAATGTCTTATTGTTTTGTTTTCAATTTACTTTTTTTTTTTTTTTTTTTTTTTTTTTATTAGAGCAAAATATTGTGGTAAAATAGAATACAGTTTTGAACAGTTAAAATATCAAGATCAATCACTTTTAGGTTTACTTGTTACATGTGAATATCATTCAGTCCATAATTGCCATGGACAAAATTAGCTAAAGCTAATTAAAGTAAATTAGCTAAAGCTAATTAAAGTAAATTAGCTATAGCTAATCACAGTATGCTCAATCGATTTTTTTTTTAATCTTTTGATTACACTTAACAACACAAAATTTCCAACTTAAACTTTTCTTTTTTTCATTATTGTTACAGTACATAATTATTTATGTGAACATTAAATTTCACAAAAATGAAATAATGAATTACAAAAGTGGGATATTTGTGAACAATTGTAATTGTACCACTCACTAAAAAAATAAATTATGATTTGCTCTCTGAATCACTCTTATTGTCACTGTCTTCATCACTACTTTTGTCACTGCTGGATTTTGCTGGCTCTGATTCTACCTTAGTTGGCTTCAATTTTTTAGCATTTTTCATCTTTTGCTTTTTCTTAAGACGTTTTTCTCGTTTCTTTGCTGTTTTTTCATCGGCTGTAATTTTATTCTGTTCAATTTTGGCTCGATATTCATCTTCTAATTTTTCCTGAAATTTAAAATTTTATGATTTAAATGATAATGCAATAGAAGCAGTGTGCTAACATGAGGATACAAAAACAGACACTTATGTTTTGCCTTTATCTACTAAAGATATAGATCCCTTGAATTTAATATAGGTTATAGATGAGGTAAGTGGGAAAAGCTGAAGGTATTCTTATTTCTGATAAATTAGCATTATGGAATCATGTATTTATCATTTTATGAGAAAGCCTATTGCTCTGGGGCCAAATATATTTAAACGGGATATTTTCGTATACTGTACTGTACATTTACGTGTTTTAAGCTATGTACTGTAACAACCCTTAATAAATATCATATGAAATATATCGATCTTATTGCGAACAAAAGGCCTATCTCGTTTTTTGTCAGTGGAAGCAAAAGGCGTATCTCGTATTTTGTCAGTGGAAGCAAAAGGCCTATCTCGTTCCCGAACATTATGGCGATAGCGCTCGAGATAGGCCTTTTGCTTCCACTGACAAAATACGAGATACGCCTTTTGCTTCCACTGACAAAAAACGAGATAGGCCTTTTTTTCGCAACAAGATCGATATGCTTATGTTGTTACACACTTAGATTGTATATTGAATTATTAATTTAATATTTAGTAAGGTATTACAGAGTACAGTGTTGGTAGAGATTACAGTGTGGTGGTAGAGGCTTTTGCCTTGGCCGAAGCCAAGTCAAGACTCTCTTGTGTATGCCGTGTACCGCACGACACGTACTTACCGAATAATGCATCATATGCATTTCCTACACAATGTAACAACATAAGCATATATTTGATATTATATTTATTGAGGGTTGTTACACTACACTAAGTTTTAACCTCCATTGAAAAGGTATGGGACACAAGAACTACAATTATACAGAAGAAAAGTTTGATTGTAAGAAAATGTAAAATATGCCAATATCACTAGATACAAAAGTATGGTGAAAATTAAGTGCATTACATGCTCTACACTGATTGAGTATATTTATAACCTGCCTAAAAAATATATATAATATATACTAGTTTTCAATCTTACAATAATTTTTGATAATCAAGCAATATGAGTTACTGGCATGTGTTTATCAACATCTATCGTAATCATTATTGATGTACACTGGTGTCAAATAAATCCGACCGAAGCATTAATCTCTTCAAATGTTATATACAGTACACAGGGAAACTTTAATGCAAACATTCAGATTTATTTGGGACCAGTGTGCATTTATTTAACACAAACCTTGACTCCCTTTTCCTGGATATATTTCTGCCTTGCATATTCCTTACGTCTAAGATGTCTGTATACGTGAAACTCTCCACTACCAGCGCCAGCACTAGATCCCATTACGTTGCGTACAAAGTCTGGAGCATGAGGCATTGATCTATCCTTTGGACGTTCTGGTATTGGTACAGGCTTATCCTAAAAAAAAAAAAAAAAAAAAAGTGTCAGAAATATGTAAACAATTAAAATGTGAGGTCTTTAATATTACAGTTCTTATAGCATATAAGAAAACACCAGGTTTGGACAAGCCATAAGAGTTTGTCCACAATATAAAACAAGCCCCCCCCCCCCCCCCCCCTTCTGTTTGGAGGCTCCTACAGAGCCCACAAAAGGAACGTAACTAGGAGCGCAACCTTTTGAGGCCCCCAGAAGGTGTTACACTTCTTTTGCGGACGAGGATCCTTGGCCCTTGGGTGCCAGTCCGACCCTGAATAATATAAGTACATATGTATGTATGTTAATTAAAGCATATGTACCGGTACAGTACATACATACATTATATAAAGCTTTTTAATTGAGTTTTTTCCCTTAAAAAATATGGCACATACATTTTTAAAAACTTTGTGCTGTTATATCACAAAGAATATAAAAACTCATATACTTATATTGACATAATATGCCATTACGTATAATATGACATAATTTATCAGATTTAATGTTTATGCATGTACATATTTACCAAACAAACAAACTCACCGGATTTTTCATCAATTTTTCAAGTTTTATGCGTTGTAAATCATACGTCGTCTTCGCAACTACAGGTTTCGTTACAGTATCATCTTTCTTTTTACCTTCCATCGTACTTGGTTAAGTTAAGATTAAGACGTAAAATGTATATAAGGACTAATTTAAAATGTAATTAATATGCATGTTGATTCAAAAATCAAAATATAAGGCATTTCCAGATTGCAATTTCTTTTTTACTCTTACAAGAATTCCTTGTACCTGGACCTGACCTGGACCCTGGACTCCCTGTAAAAAAAATTACAAGGACTTTTTTATGACGTCACCGTTTGCTATCCGTGACATCATACACCATACAAATGTTTTTACTAGTTTTACATGCCTCCAAACAAGTGGGGCCACGTCCGCAATCGCGGACTTGCTCTGATTATATGGCCAGTCCGAGCATGGGTGGCCTGGGTATACATCTTTATCCGAGCCTGGATATATTTAGTATCAACGAAGCTGAAGGTAACGTAAGGCAACGACTGCGAATTTCGTTCGTCTTCTCCGAATTTGCCCGATCGACGAGATCCATTTCCGGTAAAATTTCATTTTTTCAAAAAAAATTACACACGATAATATTTTCCCGCCATCAAAACGTGAAAAATACCGGAAATAAAGATTTAAATCTTGCAGCAGACGCACGAAATGCGCAGTCGATGCCTTACGTTATCTTTAGCTTCGTTGTTTAGTATAACAGAATTTTAGTCAATAAACCACAGTACTTAATTTTTAGCCGTGCTTGCAAATTAAAGGGGAAAAAAAAAAAAAAAAAAAAACGACTTTATTTGCTCAAGTTAATTTTTTTTCATATTGTTTTCCCCACAGAAATAATATAAAAATATATATATTTTTTAATTATTTTCTATGTATTATGCAAATTCAATATTTCACTGTTTTTTGTTTTTTTGTTTCAAAATATAAATTAAAAAAAAAAATGCTGTATATATTTATTCTGATTCATTCGTGCATTTGGGGGTGAAAAAATTGGCCTTGTAATTTTTTAATGTAATGACATTTTAAATGGTAAAACGTTTGTATGTGTGACGACACGGATAGCAAACTATGACGTCATGAAAAAGTCCTTATATATATTTTTTTACAGGGAGTCCTTGTAAAAAGTAACATAACAAAAATATGCGCTTCTAGATGCTCAACTACAAAATGCACCACGCCCACTTTTTTGAGATAAAAAGGGGAGGGGTGAATTTAAAGGGACTTGAGAGGGGTGAAGGCGGCAGACGCCCAAAAATCGATCGCGTGCGGTGCGGTGTTGTGTAGTATAGGCTCACACGCTCGTCTGTTTGGGGTGTAAAGCGTAAAATAAAATATCATAAAAGCCAAGTATTAGTAAATGAAGTTCATTTAGCAAATGTCGTGATAAAAGTTCAACTTTTAAAAGCGTCATCATTGACATTTTTTAAAGTGCGCAAGTGGATATAGTTTTTAGACAACAACAAAAAAAGGCATAAAAATGTCAACACCAGGTAAAGGTTTTTGTTTTTATATTTTCCCCCTTTCAAAATGTATGTATAAAACTGAATAGAAGCAAAATTTTAATTTTATGATTATATCCGAAAATGCAATCATCTTACTTGCTTATTAGCCATATAATTTTGTTTTTAATTTTTATAGTCTCTTATTTTAATAGTGCTTTAAAAAGAAAAAAAAAATTCTTATAAGATTTTAAAATGTTATCTTATTTAAAAAATAATAATATATAATATATATGTACTATGTCCTTTAATTCACGTAATATCGTGATAAATTTTATTTCCCATAAAGTGAATGCTGTATAAGAGCGAGTCTGCCATGCTGTATGGATAATTTCTGCTGAAATATAAATCACAGTCGATGTTTTGAATCTAGAAGATAAAAACTTTCACAGCGATCGAGTGATTTAAAATTTATATTATAATAATAATCTTGCGTTGCGTAGTAGTGAGCTGGGGTTTGCTAGAGCGTGACAATAGCTAGAGCATTGTCAGGGAGCTATAGGGGGAGAGCAAGGGGGGAGAACACACTCCATTCATGTCCACTATGAATTAAATATAGTACTCCCCCTTACATAAATTGATTCTTTATAAATTGATGTCATATCACAAACACGACAAGCCATCTGTGCAAAGATTATTAATTGTTCAAATATTCTTATCTGCAATGAATTCATATCAAATTATGATATGATTATAATTTTTTATACAACAGAAATTTTGCCAATTAAAAATGTTCAATGATATTCTATAAATTACTTTTCTCCAGAAGAAAACAATAAAATATTTAATATAAATTCACTTTCTCCCCTGAAAAATATATATTTATAAATATTCATTTAAAAATCTCTATTTTATATACAAGAAAAAAAAACTATTAAAATTGCTCATTCAATGAACCATGAATTTTACAACTACTACGCGATTGAGTTGTAATTTTTCAAAATAGCTAAATATTATCTTTGAAATACACTAAAAAAAATCATTACAATGAATCATCGATTGAACTGCAGTAGCGCTCTTACTAATTTATTTTTTCTTGGCTGTAGAAGAACGTGACATTTGAATGAAAATGTCAGCATCATAATATTATAAAAAAATTAAAAGGTCGTACAATAAAATATGCTACATGCAGCGCTAGGCTTATCGTACACTACTCGGGCGTGTCACTTTTTCTCAGTCGCAAGGTGCTCATCCTGTGTGAAGTAGTGTTTGTTGCCTTCAAGAGCAAGAAACCGAGACCAAAGAGTGTCATATATCAAAACAATTTTCTGTCATTACACCTCTTCTATATAGTATTCGAGACTGAGTTTATATATTTAATAAAAAAAATGTTATAATTTGATAAGCTAAGAAATATTACATATTTATGCGCAAATCTTCTAGTCCTCCAAAATCTGCTGTCCCTGCATCTCCAAGCAGGATGGCCGGTCTAGGATCGTATACTTATTCCGGAACCGGACAATATCGTACTTCTCAGACAAGGGTCGGCCCACTTTCCTCCTACACTTCTTCGGTAAAGTATTAACGGTAGAAAAAAAAAATAGAACGGAGATGGAAAAATTCTATAGATCATTTAATGTATACACACAATTGTGATAAAATATTTCATCATTCAAAAACTCGCTCCAAATTTTCAATGTTATATTCTAATGAGAAAAACAGGCGATGAATTTGAATATATTATAGTGAAATATATTATCATACTCATCACTCATGTGTATCTATGAACTAAAACGTAAAGCCCATGTGTGTGTTTGTTTTTTATATATATATATATATATTTTTGTATTTTAATTTTTTTTTAAATATATCAAATTTTTATTGTCTGCGTTATTTTGCGGAAAATGCGGTTACTTTATCAATAAAAGATAACAGTATGCAGATAAGTTATAATTCTAAGTAACTTTATAATTATGGTATATATAATGGCCTATAAATAAATTGAATTGCACATAACAATCGTATATATAATTTATAAGCAAATTTCATAACATTTATTGAAACTGTTATATTATTGATTTATATTTCCAAAATTAAAATTTTTATAATTTTTTTTAATGAATTATCCAATAATATATAAATATATGTGGTATATCCTATATTACACAATATAGTAAGTTAAAAAGCATAATATGCATATTATACGTTTGCGTTTAATTATATGCGGTTATTTATCTGTCGATATATGAGTTTTAAAATAAAATTTCTTTACGTCTGCATGTGACGTGTAAAGCTTAAAATCGCTCGCTTATTATAGTTATATTTTTAATTACATTGTATACTAATGACCTGAGCAGACACAACAACAACAACAACAATCTCAGCAGCAGCAACCACAGCCGCAGGCTCGCTCTTATACATCCCCTAAACCCCCTCGTGCAAATCCTGTGAGACCCACAACATTGCAAGCTAATGCTCTAACATCGGGCCCTCGTGCCCCTTCTCCTGTGCCTTTTGGTACCACGACCATCGATCCCGACTACTGTCTCTGTTGTCCACCTAATGATTTGCGATTCTGCGATGCTGTACGTGCCAAACAACGTGCGCCTCTGCGACGACCGGCTAATGATAAAGGCGGAGACGTGAGTATAAACTTCTTAATTAGTTTTTTTCCCTTCCATATTTTCAAACAAAATTCAAGTGATTTTTTTGTTTTTTAATGTTTAAATTTTAAAATATGAGACTGAATCATTTTCGTATAAAGAGAAATTATTTAAAGGTGTAAAAATTTATTTAGTTTTAAAAAATAATAAAAATTATTAATTATACCTGGTAATGCATATTTATATAATTATATGTAAAAAAAATGTATAATTTTAAAGTATAATTTTACAGCATAAAACTTCGACGACTTTAAGCAACGAGAAAGTAAATTTATTATGTATTCTATAACTTTTATTATAGCATGTAATTAATTGGCAAATTTATCTTTGTATACATTCTATAAATAAATTAGTATAAAAAATTGGTTTATAATTAATAATTATACATAAAAAAAAATTTACGCTGCCAAAATTTAGTACATTCTTGACACAGTTTCTATTGCCAATATGTACAAAAACTGTCCGCGCAATAATATTTACATAAAAAATTTGAATTCCAATTTTATTTTTTTACGAGAATATAAGACGATACGAACTCTCTTTATTTTTCCAATGCAATACACACATCATTAGATAACAATTTAACGTTTGAGCCGAGGATGATAGAGATGGATGAGAGAGAGAGAGAGAGAGAGAGAGAGAGAGGGAGAGAGAGAGAGAGAGAGAGAGAGAGGATGTACGAAGACGTTGCGGGGTCAGAATTAAATATAAAAATATTCATTCTCGGCGCCGCGTCTGCCGCTATATCCGCGGGTCAGCTGGTCACATACATATAGAGTTAATAATATGCGCTCAAGAGTGAGTCAGTGTGGTCACTTTTATTATAATATAACATAACCTCTTCACTCACATCACGTCTGCTCTGTTATGCATGCCAGCGTGCGTGAGATGTGTGATACCATAAGATGATGTTTGGTCCACTTGACGAAAGACGCTCTCTCTCTCTCTACTTCTATAGCATAGCAGCGCACTATATAATACTCATTCATTTCATTATACAAACGTTTTCTCTGTCTAATATCCATAATGGCTATAAATATTTAGTAGCACAAAGAATTTTAATATCTCTCCAACAGAGAAAAAAAAAATGAATGAAATGAAAGTAAAGATTTAGAATTTTAAAATGATAGTAATAGTGCTTACTCTCACAATTAAAATACGAAATGTACCATTTAAAAAAAAATTCAACAAATTATTATTACATCCTTCATCCAATAAGGATATCACATATTAAAGATTATTTCATAAGATAAATTATTATTTAATTTATGAATCCCTCTTTGCCATGTAACCGGAAAACTTTGTCAGTATAACACAAGAGGTTTATAAATACAGCTGAACAACGCTAGTTTACGTTATCAAATTATCCTGGTCTTATATTATTATTAAACGCTCCAAGCGCTGCATACAAAGTAGGAGATAGGGCGAGAGAGAGAAAGAGAGAGAGAGAGACGAAAAATTGAAAATAGAAATAAAAATTTCATTCTGGCTCATCTCTTCGAAAAAAATTATTCTGATAAACGCAAAGTATATTTTGATAAAAGCACACACACGCAACACGTGTAAATGTTAAACGTCTGTTTTACATGTGTGCTACGTTTTCTTTACTTTTTTCTTTTTTGAATTTAATGTAAACAAATTACTTTATGTAAAAAAAAAAGAAGAAAAAATGCTTTACACTCTCCATTAATAAGTTCAATAATATTAAAGATGAGCGAAAAGTAAACAAAACAAAACAAAAAACACAAAAATAAGTTCATAATACATATTATGTATTTAATTGTTATATATATATTATGCACTTCTAAGTAATCATTTAAACGTTTTAATACTTTAAGACAATATATATATATATATATATATATATATATATATATATATAATTTCAGAATCAACCATTATATCGCAATGTATGACAGATTTTGAAATAATAATAATTTGTATATTATGGTCAATAAAATTAAAGTCTCACTTTTATATATATACGATATAAAAATATTAAATATTTAGTAAGCAAGATAAACAAAGTTAATTGTTATAAATATTAGGTGGGAAAAGAAAAAAAGTTCCAAAACATGGATGTTATAAAAAAAGCATTATAATCTCATTATCACAATTTTACATCGTATTTCTGATGATACTACTGTACATGATTCACTTTTCTTTTGATCAAGAATTATAGAATTATATTTTAATAATATATTGAGATTGAAATTCATAATCTTTTTCATGTAGTACACAATAATAAAAAGGGGGAAACAGGTACATAGCCAATATAATGAGATCATTTCATGTTTATTGTATTTCTATAAGAAGAAAAGAGAAAAAAAAAATCCTCTTGTTTATAGTGATTTTTACTATATAAACTTTACTGCAAAAATAGTGCTGACAAATTTTTACATAAAGGAGAGTAAGAAAATCAAGTCAGGCAATAATAAAGTGACCGCGTAAGAAGTATATAATTGAGTAGGGTGACGTCAATGATCCGAATAATTTGTTCTCATATCAATAAGTTTTGTTTCAATTTAAAAATAACATATTAACCAGTAACCACAATCAATCGTAGAAAAAAAAATAACATATTAACCAGTAACCACAATCAATCGTAGAAAAAAAAAACTGTTCCTATTGTGTACTGTATACGATAGATTAATTGTTAAATACCAAGACGCTGTACCACATAATTATATACATATAGCAGCTATATATATATATATATATACACAGTGGCGGTCCTACGAATTTTGGGCCCGGGGACAGGAATCTGACAGGGCCCCTTCAATAGATGCGCGAAGCGCCAATAGCCCGCCGCAGGCGCGATTTTTTTTTACCACGTGACTATTTCAAGGCAATTCCGTGTATAAATTCAGTACTTGTCAAAAAAGAAAAAAAAATTATGATTTTATTTTTATCATTATTTTTTAAAAACAATTAACTTTAATTTAGAATGAAATATTGAAAAAAAAAAAAAAAAAAAAAAAAAAAAAGTGTACAAAAATTCCTAAAGAAAAATAAATTATTTTTCATTACTTTGCAAATTTATGCAAGATTAAGCGCATGCAAAAAATGTTTCCTTCATATTCTCAAAAAGCTCAATTTTAGTTTAGTTTTTTTTTTTTTTTTTTTTCTGTTAGAATTATTTTCAAATATCCTAAACAAAAGTGTTGTTCGTAAACCCTGGTCTCTTGCAAAACAAAAAAAATGCACATATTCTACTTGAATAGCCAAAGTTGATCGTCATCATCATTTAAGGAGCAGAGGATAGGGTCAATTTGACGAATACAAATGTTGAAAATTTAGGAAGATCGAGCTATAGTGTTATTTATCATTTAACAATTTTTTACCTACGCCAGGCCAATGAGGAAGACTGAAAAAGTCTTCAGGGTAAAATTTTATTTCAAATTCTAAAAGAAGACATTGTCCTGACAAGAAGACATTGTATTTACAAAATTGTAAATTTTAAGTTCATTAAGCATTTCTATTAAAAAATAATAATAATAAAATCCAAAAATGCATGCGGGCATAGGAAAAGTTACCGTAACGTCAGTTTAAGAAATTTGAAAATTAATTAAATACTCAATGAGCTCAAAACTTAGAAATGTCCATATCTATCGACTTAGGACATTGCCCTCTTTTAGAATAAAAATGCAATAAAATAACACCCTGAAATTTTTCAAGTCTTCATTATAATTCTAGTTCTATAGTAAGTATAGTTTATTTTACCTTTTTAAACCAGGGAGGCTCTTTTTTAAAAATATAAGAAAATACTGAAGTATTATTACTAGTAAATTAAGAGATATTGTATTTTAACTGCGTAGATTTATATGCTTTAGTGTTGTTTTTTTAACATATTATAAATTTTTTTGGATAATTTGTTTGCTAGGGATAATTTTACTAATGAAAATCATTAAATTGGTTCATAAACTTCTCTCTCTCTCTCTCTCTCTCTCTCTCTCTCTCTCTCTCTCTCTCTCTCTCTCTCTCTCTCTCTCTCTCTCTCTCTCTCTCTCTCTTCTTCCCGTCCCTTAAGTTCCTTTTTTTTTTTTTTTTTTTTTTTTAGCTTATTTGAATTTTTTATATGTAGGCCTCGTCCCGGGCCCCCCAAACCTAGTGGGCCCGGGGATATCCGCCCCTCAATCCCCCCTGTAGGACCGCCACTGTATAAACACACACACACACACACACACACACACACACACACACACACACACACACACACACACACACACACACACACAAAGCGGCACATTTATAGGTTCTGGTTAATAAAAGAAGAAGGAAATATTAAAGTAAATTGAAAAATTCTTTTGTTATATTCATTATTATATTTAAATAAATAAATTTACCAGATTTAATCCTAATTATAAAATTGAATATGTGATGTAATATGAGTTAATAATTTTATTTCCAGAGTGGTTCTGAGCGTGATTATATTGGATTCGCCACACTACCAGAACAGGTGCATCGTAAGTCAGTGAAAAGAGGTTTCGAGTTTACTTTGATGGTTGTGGGCGAGTCAGGCTTAGGCAAGTCAACTTTGGTCAACAGCCTGTTTCTCAGTGATCTCTACAAGGATCGCGTCATCCCTGATGCCAGTGGTAAGTTATCCAGACTAATATTTTGATACATGCAAAAAAAAAAAAAAAAAAAAAAAAAAAAAAAAAGTGATATCCTGTCGTAAAACTTGAGCATCTTTCTAGGACACTGGTATAATTACCTCCCACACTATAAACACTTACTTGATCATTATATTATGTCTACACTAAATTTAACAATCGTAAAGACTCACAAAAGAATAAAAATTTAGATTTATTTTATCAAAATTAATTAACCAATTTAAACACTGATTAAATTTTTACACGTACGGTTTAACTTAAAAGTAAATAAGAGTAGTACGCAATTGATTATACAAATTTAAATACATTGAAATAAGTTAACAATGTTTTTTCAGAACGTATTGCGCGAACCACAGCTATTGCACGACAAACAATGGACATTGAGGAACGCGGTGTACGACTCCGGCTAAGCGTCGTGGATACTCCTGGTTTTGGAGACGCGTTAGATTGTGAAGACAGCTGGCGTGCCGTGTGTTCGTACGTCGATCAGCAATTTAGCCAATTCTTTCAGGTAATTATTTGAACTTTTAATTGACTTAATTAAACTAAATAATATACTTTCCGCTTAAAATGTTATGATGAACACGTATGTTGGTTTAAATTAATGTTCTCCATTAATTCCGACATAGTTTAATAGAAAATATTGCTATTGAAGTTTTACGATATAAAAATTAAAAATGTAATTATAAATTTTAAAGGATGAAAGTGGACTGCATCGTAAGAATATCCAGGACAACAGAGTTCATTGCTGCTTATATTTTGTACCACCGTATGGACATGGGTTAGTAATAAAATTTACTTTTGTTTAAATTTATAATTAGTATCATAAAAAAAATAGCTCATTAACATTTTAAATTCAATTATTCGCAATTTGCATCATTTCTGCGCCTGCTTAATCTGAACATCGGCTTTTTACAGTGTCTGAATGCTCAAAGGGTTGCATACTATTCAGGATGTTTAAAAAAAATATACTGCTCAAAATGTTATAAAAAAAAAAAAAAAAAAAAAAAAAAAAAAAATGGCGATTTTTAATAATTATTTGAACCATGACCAGGCTACGCCAGCTAGATGTGGAGTTCATGCGCCGACTCCAAAATAAGGTGAACTTGGTACCAGTGGTAGCCAAGGCTGACACTCTCACCGCACCCGAGCTCAAACGCCTCAAGCAGCGAATCCTTGATGATCTCGAAGAACAAAACATTCAAGTAAAATATATAAACCGGTTATAATTAACAACGATATACTTATATTAATTATTTCCCCAGATTTACCAATTTCCTGACTGTGACTCGGACGAAGACGAGGAATTTAAGAAACAGGACGATGAACTGAAGAAGAGTGTTCCATTTGCTGTGATTTCCAGTAACACAACACTTGAAGTAGGAGGTAAAAGAGTGCGTGGACGTCAATACCCTTGGGGTGTTGTAGAAGGTAAGTAATATACTTTTTGATCAAAAATTATAGTTTTTAGTATTTTTATTTTATCGTGTTGAATTATGTATAAAATGTAAACTAGCTTGCTTTTTTGCTTTGCCTAGATAATATTTGTATGGTTACGAATAAGGTTTATTATATTATATGTTTTGGTTTTAGTGGATAATCCACTCCACAGTGACTTCGCTCGCTTGCGTTCGTTTCTTATCTCCACACACATGCAAGACCTAAAAGATGTCACTCACGATCTGCACTATGAGGCATTCCGTGCTCACTGCATCTCACAAATCTCACAGCAGGCTATCAGGGAGAGAACGTAAGTCGTAATAATTGAAATTCTTCCCTATATTTCTTGTGTTGATATAACGTCGACACGGCATGCGGTAAATACTATACACCTGTCTTGTGCGTGTTAAACTCGAGTTTTTGTGACAACTAAGATGAAAACACAAAAATAAAAAATAGCCCTTAATTCATCATATTAAATGATTAAATAAAATATTATTTCTGGTAATATAGTATAATTATAATTATAGTATATTCTCATAAAATTTCACGCATTAGCAATTAGTATAGTTCACGTTAAAGTAAATTTGTTTTAATAAATTGAAAACCCAATTTCTACATTGTCATAAGAAGTAAAATAATGTACTATAGTCATTCATTATTATTATTATTTTGCAGTAAACTGAAGCGTGACTCGGTTAGCGGTCAAGGTGGTGCAGATATTGAAACAGATCGACTGCTGCTCGAGAAAGACGAAGAGGTAACATATATACGCACATACGCACATCAAAATATTTTATGCAAAATCATACGATAAATTATGTGTAACCTAATAATTTAAATCTTTTTTCCATGCGTTATACATATTATTATGTTCAATGCGTCACTGATTACTAATTTCTAATAATCTCACTTGTTACAGATTCGTCGCATGCAAGATATGCTTGCTCAAATGCAGCAAAAGCTTCAGAAACAAAGCTCTCAGGGATCTCAGGGTGATGGACTTAATGAGTTGAGTATTCCACCCAGCGGAAATCAACGGGACAGCGTCGTAGACGTTTAGTCTAGTTATATCATCTTATGTAGTCATGTACTGTACATCATAATATGTTTAAAATTTTAATCGTTATTGGTGTCGCATGGAACTAAAAGAGATTGATCTATGTTGTAGAGAGTTATAGAGAAGAACAAAAATATTTAATATTCAAAATCATTGCGTTCCAAATATTTATCCGTCTTTTTTTTAAATTTTGAATAATGAATTAAAAAAATAAAATTACTTAATTATCATCGAATTTTAGGATTTTTATAATAATGAAGTATGGAGTAATTAAATTTGGTCCAAGGGTGTTAATAGCTACGTTATTTATTCAAAATAACTTTATATGATTCTGTTATAAATGATACATACTTTATACATCGCAACTATGAAATTGGTTCACTATAATTATAATTAATTTATAAGACCTTTGGTATAATACCTATTTTTGGTGTTGTATAATTTGCTTTATTTTCATATATTATATTTTAATCAAATTCAGTTCTTCATTTCAAAATTTTTCGTATAATTATTTTTAACCTCGCATATGTCAAAAATTGAATACATCGATTTTGCTTAAAGGTATTTTCACAAAATTGAAAATATATTAGTGGTCAAATTATATCCTAAATTAATTTAGTTATTGAAATTTACCTATAATATACAAGGTATATGATGATTGATGACACACCTTGGACTGATTCAAAATCACTAAGAATTGCGTTTGTGTATGACATAATCGTGAATTTTAATGCTATACATTATTACTTTTAAGATATAATAAATCTATGGACGAAAATGCATAGCGTTAAAATATCATATATATATAGAAGTAATAAAATTGCACATAAAATATTATAGTAAATTTTTTTCTCAATCATATTTGTAAAATATGTATACTGTACAGGGGCACTGCCAAATTTATTACATATTGTAAAAATATAGTTATAATGAGAATTTTCAAATTTCCTTAAAAAAAAAGAGCAAGACCTTTGTAATTTTTTAGTACATATATAGGTGGGTAGCGTGCAAAAGGCCTCTGAATGAAATTAGGTACTGACTTTGAAGGTCTAAATTTTAGTACTTCTCTCATTTATGCAGTGTATCTGCATTAAATTAAAATATTTTATGTTAGAATATTGACTTTAAATTGTTTGGCGCGTATTTAATATACCGATAAATGTCTATGGTTTGACAGAGTGTGAAGAGAAACAAGCTAAAACGGTTGTGAATGTAATAATAACATGCGTATGTACAAAGCAAATAAAAAGAAAAATGAAGCAAATAAATAAAAAAATATATTATATAAATAATTTTTTTTTAAAAATATAAAGATAACAGAGGTACTGGAATTGAACAGGCTACTAATAAAAACTATTCTGATTTTATATTACTGACATCGACCATGACATTTCATAATTTTTTTATTAAAAATAATTAACTATGATAAAAATATATTATCATCATGGTTATAAGCAGAAGAAAATTGCAAGAAATTTTTAACTTATTTCATTTTGATTTTAAAATAATATAATATTGTATACGTGCGAGCAGAGGATGATATGAAACGCACAATAACTTAATTATACAAGTGTTATTATTATTAATATTTAGCTTTTGAGTGTGCATGATTGATTATTATAATCAACTATTAAATCGGTTGACGTTATAATTAATATATAGTTTCATATTGATAAAAAGTGAATGTATAACTGAAAACCACATGAGTCACTCGCTGATTATAAGATATACATTTATATAGTATATCTTAACTCCGACTTAAAAATAATAATAAAATTATTATGCAAAACTTTGATGACTTCGTCGTTCAGATAATTTTTACAAACAGGCATATTTTTGACAGATAAAAATTTCATATGTATAATATCCAATAATAAAACTTCTAACAACGATTTCAAATCGTGCCAAAACTGCGATTTATAACTAAAATAATATATAATTTTAAACGTTTTTAAGGGCACATTATAGCCTTAAAAACAACATTACCAACTCTCCAGTATTTTTTTTTTTATTTAATTATTACGCATCCGTTTTAATTGCATGAAAAAAAAAATTTTAATTGAAAATATCATGTAATACGGAAACGGGCTAAAAAATAATAATTTCCAATTTTATATAGAAAATATAAAAAAAGCAATATAGCCAGTAAAAAAAAAAAAAAAAAGAGTTAAATATTAACTTGCCATTGAATCAGTATATAAAAATAATTGTAAGATTGTTTATTGTAATAATTGACAATTTCAAAGAACCCCCCAATTTAAATGCAAAAAAAAAAAAAAAAACGTTTTTTTTTTTTTAATTTGCTTAAAATTTAATAACTATAGTAATTACTATATATAGTAATTAGAAAAAAATATATAAACTGATAAACCTCAGTACCTGTATAAAATACTCAAGTCATTATAATAAATTATGTCATCCTAATTATATAAATTAGACAATAAAAAAGGTTGTCCAAAAATGTAGTTTTATTACACGTCTCTTTCCTAAACCTGGACTGTTTGTGGATCAAACAAGAAATAACCCATCCTTTAATCAGGACAGGACTATATCCTCTTCTCTAGGATATATACCATGCTTAAACCCAAGGCTTAAAAACTTGGCTATATGTTACTGTCGATTGCTCATGTGCATCACAGAGAAAATTGAGCCTCATTTTTATAAAAATTAAAAATCCATCAACAAAATTCATAATTTTTTTCCTTCCCTTCCAATACAAGTACGTGCTTATCATTTTTATAACACTTTGTTGCTACTTTTATTTGAAGAAAAATTATAATTGTGAAAGTATTGATGGTTCACTGTGGTGTCTGTGCAATGGTCCTCTTCGACAACGGCGTGCCACGCCCCCTTCGCGACCTTGAGCAAACAAACCAGTGGCAGAAAGTCGCTCTACATGCAAATAACATAGGAGTTATAGCTAAAAGGACCATTTTGTTAGAGAGGGTTAAAATTAACGCAGGGACTTCAAACTTGGTGGATGTTAAGACAATTAAATTAACTTTAAGTTGTCCAAGTTTCAATCCCCAGATTAACCCCTTTCACCCTTTTTAGGGGTGGTGAACATAACTATATTCGATTACTAGGGTGCACAGTAGACCTCGTGATAACCCAATCTGGTGCCGGTTTTGGTGACCAATAAAGGTCATCCGTGGGGGGTAAGAAACATTAGTTCATAAATATGGGACGCCACATTAAATTTGACCACCCCCTAGGGGTGGTTTGGGGGTGAAAACCCCCCAAAATCAAAGTTCACCGATTTGCATGAAACAAACGTCCTGACTGGGGTAACTTGACCTTGCGAGTACAATGATGACCACTAAAATTGTTAAAACCCAACCCCTGATGACCCCTGAGGACCCAGGGGTCGGTTGACCCTTAAAATTCGAGTTCTCCGATTTCGATGGAAAAAACGGTCTAACTGGGGTAACTTGACCTTGCGAGAACAATGATGGCCACTAAAATTGTTAAAACCCAACCCCTGATGACCCCTGAGGACCCAGGGGTCAGTTGACCCTTAAAATTCGAGTTCTCCGATTTCGATGAAAAAAACGGTCTGACTGGAGTAACTTGACCTTGCGAGAACAATGATGACCACGAAAAATTTTTAAACCCAACCCCTGAGGACCCAGGGGTCGGTTGACCCTTAAAATTCGAGTTCACCGATCTTGATGGAAAAAACGGACTGACTGGGGTAACTTGGCCTTGCAAGAACAATGATGACCACCAAAATTTTTTAAACCCAACCCCTGAGGACCCAGGGATCGGTTGACCCTTAAAATTTGAGTTCACCGATCTTGATGGAAAAAACGGTCTGACTGGGGTAACTTGACCTTGCAAGAACAATGATAACAACCAAATTTTTTTAAAACCCAACCCCTGAGGACCCAGGGGTCGGTTGACCCTTAAAATTTGAGTTCACCGATCTTGATGGAAAAAACGGTCTGACTGGGGTAACTTGACCTTGCGAGAACAATGATGACCACGAAAATTTTTTAAACCCAACCCCTGAGGACCCAGGGGTCGGTTGACCCTTAAAATTCAAGTTCACCAATCTTGATGGAAAAAACGGACTGACTGGGGTAACTTGGCCTTGCAAGAACAATGATGACCACCAAATTTTTTTAAAACCCAACCCCTGAGGACCCAGGGGTCGGTTGACCCTTAAAATTTGAGTTCACCGATCTTGATGGAAAAAACGGTCTGACTAGGGTAACTTGACCTTGCGGGAACAATGATGACCACGAAAAAATTTTAAACCCAACCCCTGAGGACCCAGGGGTCGGTTGACCCTTAAAATTTGAGTTCACCGATCTTGATGGAAAAAACGGACTGACTGGGGTAACTTGGCCTTGCAAGAACAATGATGACCACCAAAAATTTTTAAACCCAACCCCTGAGGACCCAGGGGTCGGTTGACCCTTAAAATTTGAGTTCACCGATCTTGATGGAAAAAACGGACTGACTGGGGTAACTTGGCCTTGCAAGAACAATGATGACCACCAAAATTTTTTAAACCCAACCCCTGAGGACCCAGGGGTCGGTTGACCCTTAAAATTCGAGTTCACCGATCTTGATGGAAAAAACGGACTGACTGGGGTAACTTGGCCTTGCAAGAACAATGATGACCACCAAAAATTTTTAAACCCAACCCCTGAGGACCCAGGGGTCGGTTGACCCTTAAAATTCGAGTTCTCCGATTTCAATTGAAAAAACAGTCTGACAGGGGTAACTTGACCTTGCAAGAACAATGATAACCACAAAAAAATTTTAACCCAACCCCTGAGGACCCAGGGGTCGGTTGACCCTTAAAATTTAAGTTCTCCGATTTCGATGAAAAAAACGGTCTGACTGGGGTAACTTGACCTTTCGAGAACAATGATGACCACCATTGGTCATCCCTGTCAGCCTGTTTTTTGGTGGTCATCATTGTTCTTGCAAGGCCAAGTTACCCCAGTCAGTCCGTTTTTTCCATCAAGATCGGTGAACTCGAATTTTAAGGGTCAACCGACCCCTGGGTCCTCAGGGGTTGGGTTTAAAAAAATTTCGTGGTCATTATTGTTCTTGCAAGGTCAAGTTACCCCAGTCAGACCGTTTTTTCCATCAAGATTGGTGAACTCAAATTTTAAGGGTCAACCGACCCCTGGGTCCTCAGGGGTTGGGTTTCAAAATTTTTGGTGGTCATCATTGTTCTTGCAAGGCCAAGTTACCCCAGTCAGTCCGTTTTTTCCATCAAGATCGGTGAACTCGAATTTTAAGGGTCAACCGACCCCTGGGTCCTCAGGGGTTGGGTTTAAAATTTTTTCGTGGTCATCATTGTTCTCGCAAGGTCAAGTTACCCCAGTCAGACCGTTTTTTCCATCAAGATCGGTGAACTCAAATTTTAAGGGTCAACCGACCCCTGGGTCCTCAGGGGTCATCAGGGGTTGGGTTTTAACAATTTTAGTGGTCATCATTGTACTCGCAAGGTCAAGTTACCCCAGTCAGGACGTTTGTTTCATGCAAATCGGTGAACTTTGATTTTGGGGGGTTTTCACCCCCAAACCACCCCTAGGGGGTGGTCAAATTTAATGTGGCGTCCCATATTTATGAACTAATGTTTCTTACCCCCCACGGATGACCTTTATTGGTCACCAAAACCGGCACCAGATTGGGTTATCACGAGGTCTACTGTGCACCCTAGTAATCGAATATAGTTATGTTCACCACCCCTAAAAAGGGTGAAAGGGGTTAATCTGGGGATTGAAACTTGGACAACTTAAAGTTAATTTAATTGTCTTAACATCCACCAAGTTTGAAGTCCCTGCGTTAATTTTAACCCTCTCTAACAAAATGGTCCTTTTAGCTATAACTCCTATGTTATTTGCATGTAGAGCGACTTTCTGCCACTGGTTTGTTTGCTCAAGGTCGCGAAGGGGGCGTGGCACGCCGTTGTCGAAGAGGACCATTGGTTTGTATAAACTTTGAATTTCAGCGCAAAATAAGGGGGCGTGGTTAACCATGTGTAGGAAATAAACAAAGCCCATCCCACTCTGAATTGAATTTGCAGTTTTGTTGTTTGAAGCTTAAATTACGAAGATAAAAGGTAATTAAATTATTAAATAAACTTTTGTATCAATTAATTATGATGCTATACGACTATGTGTAAATATGTAGTAATAGTGTAATCTTTATTAATAGGTATAATAACTTTCTGTAATAAAACTTCCTGACGTAGTGAAGTGATGTGTATTGACTGACATAACTTTGTTATTTTATTTTGCTTTCAGGGGTGAATGGCCTTATAACCAAAGGATATTATGTATTTTATTTACTCTCATATGTAACTAAATAATGAAGCATCATATTTGTAAAATTTAAGCTAGGATTCATATGCTGTTATACAAACGTCTGTTCAGTGGAGAAAATGTCACGTGTAACTAGATGTATATTCCAATTACAAAAAGCAACATTGCTAAATTTTACATTAAATCCTCTAATTAAAAATACAAGACCAATAAGAACGAGCTACTGTATTTTAAGTTTTGGTCTTACAAAACATGAACTTCTCACAGACAAAAAATATTTATCTACGAATGCTAGAGATAAGATTGAGAATTCTATTCCTGAATATGAAGAAATAGAGTATCAGCAGTTGGTCAATCGCTACTTACACATGCCAGACATGGGTCACCAAGTTTTGGTAATTCAGCCCTATGTCAAGTGGGGACCCAGCAAGAAAAAGAACACGACACCAGAATTACAACTAGCCGAGGCCACCTCTCTCATTTCAACTCTCAGCAAGTGGAAAGTTATTAATGAGGTTATTGTTTGTTTTTTACATTTTTAAAAATAATTGTTAACGGAGAATATTGTTATGTCTAGGGTACTCAAATTTAGGGCTAACATATCAATTTTGATGATTTCTTTCTGGACTGTGCTCCCTGAAGCCTCACCCAGAAAAATTAGTTACAAAAATATAAATATCAGTAAAGTAATAATAAAAAATGCTAATTGCATGCTAATATTTAGCTGTAGAAATCTATTATCTCAAATAGCTAGCTTTTAGCCGATAGTAAATTTAGATAAAATCTTATTATACCAAAATTATAAAATAATTTTGAAAGAAAGGGGTAAGAGAAACCATACCATAGTGAAGAGAAACCCTTAGTGCAGTGAAAAATCTTAGTAGCACAGAGATAATAAACACATTGGATAGCTTTCAAATTTAACGTACCTAACCATAATGGTTTATTTTCTTTGATATATTAGATAATATATTATCTAAGTCAAATACGTCAAAGCATTGTTGGTTACCCTGACGGCTGTAGAGCATATCATATGCATGTATAATTATATTTTACAGCTAACCCTTCCTGTTGAAAGACTGGATAGAAAGTTCTTATTTGGAACAGGAAACCTAGAAAAACTAAAAAATATGGTGAAGAAAAATAAAAAAATTACTGCTGTCTTTATAAGTGTTATTTCATTGAAAGGATTTCAAAGAAGGTACAATCTTAACTTGTTCACAACAGTTTTCTTTTTAAATTGATTTTTGTTTGTATTTATTGTACTTTAGAGACTATGAACAACACTTCAAGGTGCCAGTATTTGATCGTTACTCGATTGTAACTCAAATATTTAAAGAGCATGCTGTATCCAATACTGCTAAACTACAGGTTGCATTAGCAGAAATACCTTATGTATGGTAAGTTTTAAAGAGATTTTAATAGTAGCATATCGATGTTTACCAGTCAAAGTGAACTCACTACACTTTACAAATATCACTCAACATGAACGATCTGCATTTGGCGCTGCTACGCGGTTTAACAGGAGAACTATAGGGGTGATCTTGGAATTTGTAAAGTGTAGATCGCTCATTTTTCACCAAATTTAATTTGTAAAGCGTAGTTCATTCAATTTGACGGGTAAGCATCGATATGTATAAATATAAATGCATAATTAAAGGGGTGGAAAATTGCGAATGTTTGAAAACAAAACTTTCCTTGCAGGGCCATGCTCAACAGTGGGATTGAAAGTTCAGGAGGCCGAGCAGGAAGCGGCACACCATCCCATGGTTCAGGAGAGAGTTATGTTGAAGCAAGTAGACGAGTGCTTACAGCGACAGAAACCAAACTGAAAAACAGTCTTAAAAAAGTACAAGAACAAAGAAATCTGTCACGAAAAAAGAGGAATAATTTAAATATTCCAGTGGTTGCTGTTGTTGGATACACAAATGCAGGTAAGAAAATATTGAAAATACAATCAGCAAAACAAATTACTTTATAGTGAATTTGCTAATAGAATTTCTATTTTTCCAGGCAAGACGTCATTAATTAAAGCTTTGACTGGTGATAAGGCCATGCAGCCAAAAGATCATTTATTTGCTACATTAGATGTAACAGCACATGAAGGCATGCTACCTTGCAGACTGAAACTGCTTTATATTGATACAGTAGGATTTATGTCAGACCTTCCTACCAAACTCATGGACTGCTTCTTAGCTACCTTAGAGGATGTATTGCTTGCTGTAAGTTAAATAAATAAATAAAAAAAAAAAAAAAGTGAATAACTAATGAAGAAAGTTTACTGTCAAGTTAAAAAATATATTATATCGGTGTGTTTTATTAATTATTAAAAGTGCCAACATTTCTTTTTTCAACCGTTACTCTCCATTTGTACCCTTGTTATTAGAATAAAGTTCTCAGGGCACAAAAATTTATTGATTTGTTTCTAGGATGTGATTCTCCATGTCTGTGATCTCAGCCACCCTGATGTGAAAGCTCAAGTAGAAAATGTCTTACAAACACTACGAACATTAGGAGTTCCAGAAAAGCTAATGGAAAATATGATCACAGTTGGAAATAAAATTGACAAAGGAAACACTTTTGATTTAGAAGAAATTGATTTAAGTCCAATTAAAATTTCAGCTGTTAATTCAACAGGTATTTTGTACAAATGCTACAGCCTGTAATTATAGTAAAACAGATTTAACAAATATATGTATTATCTAACTGTTAGGTATTGCACATCTGGAGGAAACAGTTGAGGCTAAGGTGTTGGCAGCCACTGAGAGACAAGTAATGGTCATTAGAGTGAACTCAGGAGAAGATGCAGCAAGGTGTGCAACATAAATAATAATAATACATCGTACTCTTCTATAAAAAAGCAATACTTTTGGAATTTACTAGTAAATTATTTTTTGTTATTTACTTTTCAGATGGCTTCACAAAGAAACCGCAGTAGCTGAAGAATGGCCTGATCCTAAAAATAGCCAGTATATGATGATGAAAGTCGTCATCTCAAAGGCTCAGTTAGGAAAATTTAAAAGTTATTTCATTAGCTAATAACAAAGGAAATTTATTTTATGTTGCAAATAAAAAGGTTAATTTTTTAATCATAATTAATTAATTTTTTATTAAATAATACCTTTCAATATTCATAACTAATACGTAATCATAACTATATTTTTTTTCCTTTTTTTGTGCGCTTCAAAAGAAATCCCCATAACAAAGCTGATTTTAATAAAATTCAATGCTATTCACAATTTTGTTCGTAAAATATGATTTAAATACATTACAGTACTAAGCATTATACTGTAGGGTTCTTTTGAAAATTTAAAAATGCAAATGATAAAAATTTGATATAAAAAGTAATATTATATAACTTGAGTTATGTATTGTATGCAACAGTCCTGCATTTAACACATTAGAAACTGTGAATTGTTTCTATCAAAGTCTTTACACTTTCTGGATCCATATCGGGGTAAATTCCATGACCAAGATTGGCTATATATTTTTTCTTTCCAAACTTACCTACCATTTCCTTGATACTTTCTTGCAAGGATTCCTAAAATAATTAAAAGTAACTATTTAGTGTACAACTGAGCTAACATATATCCGCTTAGTTTTAAAATACTGCATTAAAAATTAATGGATATAACCATCTTAAAGAAATAAATAATTTAACTGACCTTTGGAGCATACAGAGCACAGGGGTCAAGATTTCCTTGCAGTGTGACATTATTCCCAACTCGCCCTCTTGCCAGTTCAGGATCTACTGTCCAGTCCAGACCTACTACATCATAGCCACTGGCTGAGAGCTCCTCCAAGGCAAAGTGAGCGCCTTTGGCAAATATAGTCTGCAATGACATATTAAATATTTTAGATCCATTTTCTGACATACACCTTAAACACAAAGGCGTAGAACACCTTGAACAAAAAAACTTGTCTAATGACAGGTAATTTCCTAACATACCTAAATATCAACGTTGATTTGGCCACAGTAATTTACTTCTAATTTATTTTCCATTCACAAAAAGGCAGATGCGTAGAACGACATCACAGCTTGCTTGTTTTATGTGTGTGTGGACTAGCAAGCTGTGACGTCATTCTTCGCATCCGCCTTTTTATGAATGGGAAATAAATTAGAAATCAATGACTCCAGCTAAATCAACATTGATTTTCAGGTATATTAGGATATTAGACAAGTTTTTTTTTTTTTGTTCAAAATGTTCTTTGCCTACAAGCTAGGATAATTATCTTACCATAGGCACAATTTCAAGACCACGCTTTCTGACCTCTTCCTTGACTCTCCTGTTTATGTCTACTAATGTGGAAAGTGCAAACTTTTTAAACAAAGTTGGCCCCAGATATTCTGCATTGGACTCGAACACTTGCAAAAGCTGAAAACAGAATATGATTAGAGGTTTGTTTAATTTTTTCCCCTCCTTTGAGATACAAAATTATCTTTAAAATGGCTTGCATTATTATTATTATTATTGTTATTTTTTTTTGCAAGAAAGAAAAAAGCAAGAAACACACACACACACACACACACACACACACACACACACACACACACACACACACACACACACACACACACACAAAACAGCCACAAATGATTTGTTAATAACAAAGGGATTGGATTGTTATAAAAATATTCTCTATTATATTAATTAACATTTTAATAATACAAAAATGAGGAAAAAAACAATTGCAATTGATAATAGATGATATAGATGTTAAAAAATATAACGAAAATTAATAATAGAAAATTGCTGTAGTCTTTAATCATCTAATATTACATTGTAATAATAGTTAATAACTGACCTGAGCTCCAGCTGCAACTTGACCCACCAAATAGTCAACGACCACATCTGACAGTATAGACAAAAGCTGCCTGCTTGCCTCGGGATGTCTATACAGCCAAGCTTTAGCTTTGGACATGGTTTTCGTGCCACCTCCTTCAATCATGTAGCCCATCAAAGTCCACTGAAAAATAATAATTATGACTTTAAATTGTACTTCAAGAACTTAGAAACAGAAAGAATAATTACTTACAGGTGCTCCCGAGAAACCTATGAGAGGAACTCTTCCTTCAAGCTTATGACGAGTAAGAGTGATAGCCTCAAAAACATAATTCAGCTCCTTGTTAACATCAACTGGTGTTTTTAGCTTCTCTAAATCAGCTGGTACTACTAAGGGTTCTGGCAGAACAGGGCCCTGAGAGACATAGATAAAGCATTTTTATTTTCACACTCAAACATTGATATTTTTTATTACTTATTTACTGTACTGCGTATTTGTGTAACGTACCACTCCAGGTCTCATTTCAACCACCATTCCCAGAGCTTGAGGAATCACTAGGATATCAGAAAATATTATAGCAGCATCTAATTCAAATCTATCAATGGGCTGTAATGTAATCTCAGCTGCCAATGTTGGAGTTTGACAAATGGTGAAGAAATCATGTTTAGTTCTCAGCTCTCGAAATTCTGAAAAACAGTAATATAAAATTTTATCTCAATAATATATTGATTGTGACAACAGTACATAGTATCAATGACAAAATCATAATTATATAATATATGTCTCTAACAATTGATACCTGGTAAATAGCGCCCAGCTTGTCTCATCACCCACACAGGAATTTTGTCAACATCTTCTCCTCTTGCAGCTCTTAACAAACGATCATTTTTCAACTTAGGGAACTCCTAAACACAGAGAAGACATAATTACAATTTAGAGTTTTCATACTAGAAAAAAGGGTAGTTGATTGGTATACTGAAGAAGGGTCTGTGAAAAAAAGGACCTCGGATAAAAGGTCCTACCTGTGCGCAGCTCGCCGACACGTACATGCCTATGCGCAAAAGCAGGAGAACCTTTTTTTCCACGGACCTTAGTTCAGAAATTACAGTTGATAACCATGTATGATGTACATTACTAACTTCGATCATACGTACATATGCGTGTAAATGTGTGTATATGCATGTACATACATATGGCATATATGCATGCATGCATGCACGGTGACACGGTGTCATGGTGAATGTATGTATGTATTGAATTTTTACATTTAGATAACATATATGTAGGTACATACGGTCATTTTACTTAAAAATGAATTTCTATTGGCATAAATATGTGTTATGTACATACGCATTTATGTAAAGTACACGTAATACAGTACATTATGTATGTATGGTAATGAGATTTATAGATTTACACCGGTATGCACACATATTTTTGAATAAAATTTATCACGCACAGGCATGTTTATCATGCAATCTTAGTATACACAGGCAAACCTATTAAATAACAGAGAAAACTTACCATCATTTAAGCCAAAAAGTGGAAGTGTTTCAATTAATAGAGTGGTTGATAATAATAAAACAATTAACCCGAATTCAATCACCACCACGAATACAGATTTTGTTTTCTTTGAGGCACTTTGCATGCATCCGCAATGCACAAAAGACAAATTCAGCACAAATCGTCAATCAAAGAGTCCTCAATGAAATTATTTTTAGTTTAATATTTTACCACTACACCAATAAGAATATAAAGTTGGTGGCGCTACTTACCTGCTACTTACATAATCAATACAGCTTTGCAGAACATAAGTTGGATTTCGCTTTTACGAACGCATTGCGCATTGCGCCATCTTTCTTCATCAGCTGGGATTGTTTTGATATTTCAGAAAATGTGTTCTTGTCTAATGTTTATCACCAAATTAATTAAAGTTGAAGTGTAAAAGTCAAGAAATTTACGTGTTTCTAGTTTTTAACAACGCAATAGTTAAGAAGTAACAAAATGAAACTGGTAAGTGACTTAAGTTTTAGTAATTTATCTGTCGGCAAATGTATGCAGATGCACACACTTATGATACATCATACATACTGTACATATATGTATAGGCTGACCATAATTAAAAGTGTGCAACCCGGGACACTGCAGAGCAATGCACAGAAGAGACCAAGAGGCCCGCGCGAAGCGCGGCCGGTGGTCCCCGCCGGAGGCGAAATTTTTTCAGAAAAGGGGGCGTGGCCTCCGAAATTTCATCAGTTTTGTGTCTTTTTGCAAGAGTTTATTTAAAAGTACATGGATTTTTTTCAATGCTTTCTGTCGTCTATTTTTAACCTTTTCCCTGCAAAAAAAAAAATAATAAATAAAAAAAAATAATAATAATAATAAAAAACAAATTATGAAACAATTTTTTAATAATTAATAATAGTTATATCACAAATAACATACGTAACCGACGTAACGTATGGTATGTGATGTGCACGTCCTATTTGAGCCGAAACACCCACTCTCAAAAAAAAAAAATAAAATTAATAAAAATTTGGCGTAACTATGGTGTATAATTTTAATATGCTACGAAAAATATTACGAAAATGCATCGACTATCTTTTGACGTTTTTTTTTTTTTTCTCCGCGAGCTTTTAATTATATACTTTTTATTAAAATTCTTGCAAAATATAAAACCGGGACATTGACGATTTTTGCAAAATCTTGCCGGGACTTTAGTGTTGAAACCGGGACTGTCCCGGCTAATCCGGGACGGATGGTCAGCCTATATATGTACCGGCAAACAACAAACATTGGAAGAAGGGGGTACTCTAGAGTATGTACTCTAGTCTCTGATTGAAACAATCCTCAATGAATTCTATTTATATTTTGCAGTACTGCCTGAGTAGTCATCCCAACAAGCCATGCCATGTCTTGCAATTCAAGGAGGTTACAGTTATGTTGGACTGTGGTCTGTGGGCAGCATCAGTTCTCAACTTTTTACCTCTGCCACTTGTACCAAGCCAGAGAATTAGCAGTTTACCTAGCTGGATACCCCGTGACTGTTCAGATGCACAACTTGAGGGGGTAAGATACATACCTTTAGCCAATATGTCATTTGTTAGGTAAACTATAAACGCATAACAAATAATAATGAATACATATTTTTAAAAAATGATTTTAGGAGTTGCGTGAATGCTCAGGAAGAGTATTCGTAGATTCTACGCCTGAGTTTGGGGTTCCTGCAAGCAATGTGGTGGATTTTTCCCAAGTAGACGTGATTCTCATTTCCAACTATCTGTGTATGCTAGCTTTACCATTTGTAACTGAGAATACAGGATTCCGAGGTGTAGTCTATGCTACAGAACCTACTCTGCAAATTGGAAGGTAGTAAAAAAAAAAAAAAAAAAAAAATTATTAAATATGAAAATACGTAAAATCAGTAAATTACTGATTTATTAAATACAGTACAGTATTTAAAATTTAGAAAATGGAGCAATAAAAATAGTCACATTAATATTAGGTAATTAAGGCCCTTTGTGGTTTTTACCATACTCATACATTATACTTACATGTATTTGTTTATTTAGGCTGTTCTTAGAGGAACTTGTCCAGACAGTTGAGCGCAGCCCCAAGGCTGTTTCTGCCAAGCACTGGAAAACTTTGCAACATTTGCTACCTCCCCCTCTCAATGAAGCTCCTTTCCCTCGTTCATGGAAAAAGTTGTTTGATGCTAAGAGAGTAGCAGCCAGCCTCTCTCGGATACAGATGGTTGGTTACAATGAGAAATTGGTAAGCTGTGTGGCTTAATAGTATAAATAACAGCTTCTATCTTTTATTAATATAGGTACAACTAATGTTTACAATTAATTTTTGTTTTAGGATGTATATGGTGCTTTGACTGTAAGCCCAGTGAGCTCCGGTTACTGCTTAGGTTCTAGTAATTGGATAATTTCATCTGCATATGAGAAAGTAGCATATGTGAGTGGATCTTCAACATTAACCACCCATCCAAGGTAAAGTATTTATAAATGTATTCAGGATCGGACTGGTACTCAAAGGGCCTCGTTCGCGAAAGGGGTGTAACACCCTCTCTAGAGACTACAATCGGGCGTAACACCCTGGTTATGCCCCTTTTTGGGCCTTAGGGGCCTCCAAACAAGGGGGGGGGTGCACGTCTGCTACCTCAGATTTGCTCTTATGGCCAGTCTGAGCCTGTAAATATATCTCATTTTTGTAAAACTTGGCTTTGTGATAGTTGGTTTTATATCGTACTTTACATGATTTTTATTTTTTATCCATCTTCTTAACTACATCAATACATTTAACACAATCCACAGACCAATGGACCAGCAAGCTTTGAAGAATGCAGATGTACTTATATTGTCTGGCCTGACGCAGACTCCTACAGCAAATCCTGACTCTATGTTAGGTGATTTGTGTGTTACAGCAGGTAAACAACAACAAATTTAATATTATTTTACAGAGCAATTTCAATCAGTTTTCATGTTTTATTTCAAGCAATGACACTGCGAGCTGGAGGAAGTGTTTTAATTCCATGCTACCCCTCTGGAGTTGTTTATGATCTCTTTGAGTGTCTCTCATCCCACTTGGACTCCACTGGACTCAGTCTTGTACGAATGTTCTTTATATCACCAGTTGCAGACAGCTCACTGGCTTACTCAAACATTCTAGCTGAATGGTAAATATGTTAAATAATAAATCAAAAGAAATATAACGTAAACTGGCCTATAAAAAAAATTATATTATGTTTTTTTTTTTAATTATTTTTTAATGTTTAGCATGTTTGTTTGTTTATAATGTTTGTAATTTTTTCCTTTGTTTATTACTATATTTGAATCTCTCTCTTACTTTTACTATTTTATGGTACTGAAAATGTCTTACTGTTACAAAGATGCGTTGTCTTAAATTGTCTTTTGCTGTTGTTTTTAAGGTTGTCTACTGCAAAGCAAAATAAAGTATACACACCAGAAGAGCCATTTCCTCATGCTCAGCTTGTTTCGACAGGCAGATTGAAACACTACAAGAATCTCTGGGCTAAAGGAGTTAGCACTGACTATAGACAGGTAGAAAATTAGAAAATAGAACATTTGTTTTCACCTTTTTATATATAATTTAAATACAAATCTCATTGATAAAAAGATTCAACAGAATAACAACAAATTGATGGATTTGAAAATTGGGATATTTAGCTGTTTCATTCCTCAAAAAAAAAAAAAAAAAAAAAAAAAAATCCTCTTTCCTTTATCTTCTTTCCATGAAATCTTTTTCTAATATCAAGTATTGCCATAAAATCAATTTTCCCTTAAGTATTAAATACAAATCTTGCAGGTAATTGTCTGGGAAATATAATACTGTATTTTTTTTCAATACATTTTTCCAGCCTTGTGTGGTATTTTGTGGCCACCCCAGTTTACGATTTGGAGATTCTGTCCATTTTATGGAGCTATGGGGTTCTAACCCACTACACACTGTTATATTTACTGGTAAGTAAAGTTTAAATACTAAATTTTTATACCTTACTAATTACTGAAAATTTATTATTATTATTATATCTACCTTCAACCTTTCAAATATGTAATTATTTTTCGTTCTTACAGAACCTGATTTTCCCTACATGGAAGCCCTTGCTCCATACCAGCCACTAGCAATGAAAGCAGTTCACTGTCCAATTGATACCTCACTTAACTTTACTCAAGCCAACAAGTTAGTGAAGGAACTGAGACCAGCTAGTTTAGCTGTGTCTGCTACTCATCTGCAACCCCCCGCCATGGCACCTCATCGTAGGGATCTTGTCATTGAAGCAGTAAGTCCTTATTAAAACTAACCTTTACCCTGGTATTGTAGATTGCTAATCTTAATGCAAATTCAACAGGAATGTCAAGTACTGCCTGTACGTAGAGGAGAGGTTATATCACTACCACCTCGTAGAAATAAAGAACAACTTACTTTAAGCCAGACTCTAGCATGTAGTATTAAACCTGTGAGTGTAAGACCAGGTCTTACCTTGGCTACCATCACCTCATCATTGTCTGCCCGTGACAATCACTTCTCAGTCTCGGTATGTTAAAACATAGATTATTAAATATATGAGTTTTTAATATAAAATATTAATATAGGTGTTGGAGGAACCTAGTCCAGCTCCTGTGGTTTCTACACCAGAGAAAAGTTCTAGTAAACGCAGACGAGGTGCAGGTACTTCTTCATCTACAGCAGAAGTACCTTTACTACAACATAAAAGACCCAGCTCATATACTTGGGGAGCTCTTGATGTTGATGACTTGCTAGCAAGATTAGCTAGTGAAGGAATTCTTGATGCAAAACATGAACCTGACACGGGTGGAGGATGCATTATCCATTTGGTAAATATAAGTTCACCCTACGTATTTCTATATTACTTTTCTATAGTTAAGATTCTTGAGATAATTTTTGTCTATGCAATTTCAGCCTAATGAAGATACTCTCATCACAGTTGATGCAAACTCGACCCACATCTTCTGTGAAGGAGAAGCTCTGAGGCAAAAATTACGCACCATTTTACTCCGTTGTCTCAATAAATTCTGAGGTGTGACAAAGTGATTTTAAGTACTGTCTATGTTTATATTTTCATAAGTAAAATAAAATTTGTGTTCATTTGTAACATTAATTTATCAATTACTGAGCCGTTCCTTTATATTGCATTTGAGTTGCAGAACAAATTTTGCAATTAAATTATCAATCAAGTTAAAAATATAAAACAGTAAAAACTCTCAATTTTGTAAAATTACAAGGGACCCAGAAAATGGTCATTTCACAAATTTCAATTTCACAAAATCGAGAGCTTTAACATTGCCATGCTGATATTGACTGCTGCAGAACCCAACTGAGCATTTCACAAAATCAAGAAATTCACAGAATGGAAGTTATCGTAAAATTTTTCTATGGCTTAAAACACGTAAAAGTATTTCTAGTAATTCTCATTTAAATTTCTTCGAAATCGGAGGAGTAGTTTTCTCAAAAATCGCAAAAAACGTGTTTTCCCCCATAAGCGTAATGTTAAATTAGGGGACCCTTAGGTTTCCCCGCATCACCCCGCGCGATAACCTCCATTGAAATTGAACTTACCAAAATCGAGAGTTTACTGTTTTATAAAATTATAATTTCCAAGTCTAAAAAATAAATAAAACAGCATGAAATTTGTATTTAAGGGTAATTTTTATTTGAGACATTTAAAAGTATGCATCCAAAAAATATATAAAAAATTAAAATGTGGTTCTCAGTCATCAAGTTTTATATAAAAGCCAGTAAAAATTTTACACGCAAGTTAATATTCCAATTACAAAGCTCACTTATTGAGGTCTCCTAAAAGATCCAGATGACGATGTGTAAGCGATGCTCCAAATCCATTGTGAGGTAGTTTCAATTGCTTAATTTGCTTGGTGGGAGCAAGAATGGGAGCATCTCTTGTAGGGTCATGCCAGGCAGGTTCAGTAGCCTCTGCACCAGACTCCATGAAAGCTTTCAATAGGTTGAATGTTGCTTCAGGTAAAGCCCTTTAAAATTAAAATTAGTTTGTTTTAACAAATTCCAACAAATATTATAATAAACGCATAAATATTTAGGTAATATAAAATAAGCCAAGGAAATAATCAACTGTGTAATCATTAAAAGATTTGATAGAAAAAGACATGGGTACATCAGGAAAAATTGGTGAATGGGAGATAGTGTGAGCTAAAGATTGACAGTCTAAACTCACAAATTTCCCTCTTCTAAATTTTTCCTATTCAATATGTTTTTCTATCAATTTTGTTAATTGTTAAATATTTTTAAAACAAAAATATTAATAAACTGTGTTCGAAATAAATATCATTGTTATAGGGATATTGAGTTGCTTTACCTTGCAAAATTATGAGTACGAAGCAGCCAGCTTGGCACACTAGCCTCAGTCTGGTTGCTTCTAATTGCTGTGATAATTTGACGTGCTGCATATTCGGGTTGTTGTACTCCTAACAAACGAGGAAAACGTAAACGGGGTCTTTCTACCTGACCAGTGTCCACAATGAAAGGATGTACTGTTGTAAGGTGAATTTTAGGACGCCTAGGGTCTTCTTGCAATTCCTCAGCTAGGGCTTGCATTAAACCTGTAACAAAAATTTTATAAGTTTCACTTTGCCTTAATTATTTTAAGTTGATTACATACCTCGAACAGCAAATTTAGAAGCACTATAAGGTACCATATTAGAGGAACCTACTAGGGCTGTCATAGAACCCACAGCAGCAAAGTGACCATGATTGCTGGCAATCATTCCAGGTAGGAATGCTTCCAACATCTAGTAATTTCAGATACAAAATCAATTAATACAAAACATACAAACAGCAAAATAATATTACATGTTTAACTTGTTATTACCCAAAAGTGGCTTATTACATTGACGTCAAACACTCTACGTATCTGCTGTGGATTGTGTGCCAAGACTGGATGGATAGGAACTATGCCTGCATTGTTTATCACCAAACCAACCACTCCAAACTGCAAATATTTTTTTGTTATTTTTCATAATATTTTATATAAACAATACTAAAGTTTGTTCTGTAAAGTATAATGAGGGTCATTAACAGTGATTGGGTGCCCAAAAAAATAAGACACATTCATTGGTTGATCTTGTTTTTTGAGCCCATAAAAGTGAGTCGCATGTTGAGCATGGAACTTTTTTTGTGAAGTTTCGTCCATTCTTATCAGGTCCAAAGTTCTAAACGAAGATATAACAATGATCAACCATTTATATAAATGTAATAAGCGCAGGTAATGACATTATATGATCAGATGTTTTTAACAAAGGAAAATTTTTGAATCTGGCTCAAGAGTTGTGTGTATAGTTTATAGAACAATCTAAAGTGTTCTATAATACAAAGTTTAAAAAATATGTACCTCTCTCCTGACTCTTGCAGCTGTATCCAAAACTTGATCTCTGTCTGCAACGTCACAGCAATAGCTCATGGCACGTCCTCCTTTTGAACGTATTTCTCTTGCTGTCTGTTCACATCTTGCAGCATCAACATCCCATAAAGCTACTCTAGCTCCCTGAGCTGCAAGTTGTATTGCTAAGGCTTGACCTATCCCATGGCCTGCACCAGTCACCTATACCATATTTTTAAAATAAATAAATAATCCTCTTTATTCAAAAACACAAAGGGATGAACATTTTTGAAAGGGTAAGAATTAGGTTGACAACACACGTCTGGCCCACTCTAACAAGAAAATAATCACAAAATAATGAAGAAATGCTACAAATTTGTCCTAATAAACATAACAAAATATAAACAAATAAAAAAAAAAGGTTTAGTGAGAAATTATCATTATTAAAGCAGAGTTTAAATATGTAACAATAATAAACACCATAGTTAAAAAATAATAAAAAAAAAAACTTTTGCACGAAAGAAGAATAAAAAAACAATAAAGCACTATTTTTTATCTTACCACAACATTCTCATTAGCAAGTGATTTTAGACGTGTAGGGATAACAATCTTAATCAGAGATATAAATAACGAAAATATTAGCCGAACTTGCAGAACCAGTAAGTCCACTACCACAACAAGAGCCGAGTACAAGGCGAGCAGCATGGTGTGACCTGCAATTTCAATGCACACTCATTTACAATATGTTCATGTGTAATTCCCAGAAATAAGTTATAAAAGCCATAACAGAGCATAAAAGAATTTAATGATTATGTACATGCAAACATTTACTTAATTGCAACACAATTATAGCGCTCACTCACCACTCATATAAAGAGCTGAATTATTTTATCTTTGTGTCTGCATCTATAAATTAATGGAGATCTATGTAAAAACTGTTTCTATTACTGACACATTTGCTTCTCTACACAGTACAAAATGATTAAGACTACTTCTGTTTATATAAAAGTTCAAAGTCTGTAAAATTATATAATGACTTATTCTACTTCCATATTACACATAACTTTCTCCATATTAAAATTTCTAGAACTTAAAAATTTAAATCAAATTATATATATTAACTAACATTACCTATATGTTGTAATTTCTTGAATAATTACACTTGTATCTCAATTTCCATGATGTTTGCTTATATGTATAAAAGCAATTATATCCAGGTCCTGCTTAAGCTCAGATTATCTTATCAGTTATACTCATATAAATCTATCAGTAGTCATTTACTATAGCAACAGCACATTCAGACAAAGAGTTGAACTTTAACCTTGTCTACTGCTGCTCCCTTTATCTCTTTCATAAGTTAGGCATTTCTATCAAAATAAAATTTATAAAATAAAACACATTAATATTGTACCCAGTAATATTTATTTTAATCTAAGAAAAATTACAACAAGAAAAATATGAAATAAATGTTTTTGACATTAAAATCAAGTGGATGATATATATCGATCTTGTTGCGAAAAAAAGGCATATCTCGTTTTTTGTCAGTGGAAGCAAAAGGCCTATCTCGTATTTTGTCAGTGGAAGCAAAAGGTCTATCTTGAGCGCCATCTACATAACGTTCGGGAACGAGATAGGCCTTTTTTTCGCAACAAGATCGATATGCAAATTGGATATAATCATGCAATTCCAATGCATGGAGTATAGTTTTTATTTACTGACTGTAACTTTATTAAAAAACACACCACTAAAATGAATTTCTTTAACAGAATCTAATTTTAAAAACAAAGTTAAACATACCAAATCAAATTGTTTTAACTTTTGATATTGCTATACATAGTAATATAAATAGGATACAGTAATGAATACAATATACTGACAATTTCAATGAACTAGAGCTACAAACTGGTCAAAAAGAAATCATCACATCATTTTATTATTCAAACAAATCACTTTCCAAGCATTCTCATACCAAATTTGGTAACTTTTCTTTCTCAATCAATGATATGCAAAATACACATTTAGGAATTCAACCAATGCATTTCTTTTACATTCCAAATGCACGCTTTGCTTAGTATTTTTACATGCAGATTATGTCACCAAAAGCTTACATTAATCTTTATTGTGTAAGCTTGCTTAGCCATGACTCACACTTTAATCTTCAAATGTTTTCAGCATACAAAATGATTTTTTTTTTTTTTTTATTTATCTTCAGCTAGACCCCTGCGCCGCCGCGCCACGTCGCGCCACGCCGACTAAAATCGGCTCGCCGATCACGCCGCCGCCGAAGGGTCTAAACAACGGCGTGACCTTTCCCCTCCCTTCCCATGATACCCTTGAAGGAAGAACCCAACGTAAACCCTCTAACACCGTCCTCTAGCTCTCAAAACGCGATCTCTGGACCCTTGAAATCGCCCCCCTTTTTCAATCTTTCGGCACGCCGATTTCGCCGCCGCCGCCGATTGATTTTATGACGCCGATCACGCCGCCGCCGGTACCCTTATTACTGAACCTACGCCGCCGCCGCCAATTAAGGCATCGGCGCAGGGCAGCACCAAATCTCATTACTATTATCTTTATTTTCACATTGAAACACTCATCTACTTAATGACATTAAGTGCATACCCTTGGAAATTTTAGGGCATCTTTAACCTAAAAATCATAGGTTATTATCTTTCATATAATAAAAACAAAAAAACAAATTAAGAATACTTTCAATTTTAAATGACGAGATTCTACAACACACTGTAGATAATATTTTAATGGTATGGACGTAAGGACACTAACATACACAGCTTAACATCATTAATTTACTTAATGAGGGGATTAGATTTAAATTTCCTCAGCCAATTTTACAAAAATGATAACACTAATGTTAATTATTATAAAGTCGTTGCTAGAAAAAAATACAATCAAAATCTATTATTATTATTTCTTTTTTTCTTTCTTTCCTTTAACTTAATTATAGAGAAGTAAATAATGTAAAAATAATTCTATACATATTTATTAAAGAAAATAATAATGATAAACAAACTTAGAGAACAAATCAGTAGTATGGGTGGAAGTTGGCAGAAAGTGTGGCTGGTTTCTGTGGTGTGCCCAGATATCCCCAAGAGGAAGTGGAAGGCTGTTGCCAATTATTGGTACCACTACCAGACATTAGGTTACTGTATTGCATGGTTGGATTTTGCAATGCAGCAGGAGCAGAGTACTGTGGCATATTTGCTGCAAAGTTTGTTCTACCTGTGGTTGCACTACCCAAAGCATTTGTTGGTGAGTTGATCTGCATATTGCCACCTACAGTTGGATATGTAGGCTTAGGTTGTTGTTGCCACAGCTGTTGTTGTTGTTGTTGATAAGAATTAGCTTCATATGTCTGAGGTTTCTTCATTCCATACACTACATTAAAATTAACATTGGTATCATTAGTTTTAGTGTTGGCATTATAAGTATTATTGGTATCTCTTGGTTGCTGGTAGTCTTGACGTGCATATGTTGATGCTGCTGAAAAATCTTGTTGTGCATTTCTTGCTCCATACAACTGCTCAGCCGGGGAAGATTTTGTGTCCTTTGCTCCAAATGCAGGGGGTTTGTTAAAAGTAACCTCACCAACAAGAGATTTGGGTATGTTCAAATTTGCATTAAATGCTGGTGGTTTGTTGTAAGTATTATCTGTGTTACGAGATGAAAAGTTAGATGTATATTTGGGTGGACTGCTACCAGATTCATCAGGAGAAGTTTCAAAATGAAGATTTTTCTTCCATGGAGCATGACTGTCAACACAATAAAGTAAACTTTAAAGTTAGTCATTTTTTTTTTCTTAACATACAGTACATTATATTATATTATTTTGGACAGCAAGTAAAAAAATATTTAATTATCTCAATGTGAAATTTTTATTACTTGAATGTAAAAATAATTGTTACAGTACTACTTGGGAAATAGTATTTCTACAAAATACTAAAAAGGCACTAGTTCAGATCTACAATCCAAAATTAAGTTTAAGTCTCTCATACCTGGGAGTCGGAGCAGACTCTTCCAACAGTGGTCTACGTCTGGAGTAGTCTGAAGTAGATGCTTCGGCATCAGAGTTACGAGACATGGGTGCATCTTGACCATAACTTTTGCCAGATATAGTCTGCATACCTCCACCATAATTGTTGTTGCCACGACGTCCACCAACATATCCAGAACCTTCGCCTCCGTAAGGAGAAGTTGCAGTAGAGTCACCATATCTCCTGTTTGGGTTGTGTGCTCCTCTTCCCAGTTGAGGTTTCTTGATAGGACTGTAATCGTTCATTTCTCCTTCGCCAGGATTGAAATTATTCTTGCGTTTCCTATTTCGCCTACCTCTACCTCTGAAGGAATTACCTTGGCGCTGTTGGAAGTTATCTTGATTTGCAAAACGTTGATTTGAAGAACCAGGAGCATTTTGCTTTCCAGGTGCCCTATAGTTTCCTTCATCTCTGTAATTAGTATTATTTCTGTATGGTAGAGGTTGCATGTTACTTTGAGGTTCTGGAGGGAGAGCATACTCAGTGTATCCTTGCTGTTTTCTAGGAGAAAATTCTTCACCATATCCTCTTTCTTTATTGTATGCACCTCGGTCACTCCTCCAGGACTCTTTCTCAATGTAAACTTCTCTAATCTTGATCTGCTCAGTCTCAGCAGGATAACGAGGACGATCTCTTGGCTCCTGTAACGTTTCTGGCGGCACTAAACCTCTACGATAGTCATCAAGAATTTTGTTTACAGTAGACAATGGGACCATCTTTTCTCCTTCATGAAATGTTCCAGATCTGACTGGAGCAGGATGATCATCAAACCTTGCTTTACTTGGTTCATTGTATTCATAAGCCATGTCATGAGACTGGCTGTGATTGCTGTGTTCTTTATAGGATCCTTCATTTCTCCTCCCACCCATACCTTGTGCACCCGTTAACTTTGATTGACTGTTCTTGATTGCGGCAGAAAATCCCTCTTTGAAGCGCCTAACAGCCTCTTCTTCTTCTTTACGCAATAAGTCTTCATTTTGCAAAGCATTGCTGGGAATACGAGTTCCCCATGAATGACCAACATCTTCAGGAAAATTAGCCTCCATACCAGGATTGGTGGACATTAAGCTCTGCAAAATAAATAATATAAATTTAATCACTATCTAATTATATGACAATTTTAAAATGATCAGGAACAAAATTTACCTTGATCTGTCTGCCACCAGGTCTATTAGGTCTATTGTTTGATGACTGGGGGGATTGATTGAAACCTCCAGGTTTGTGACCTGCATTTCCTCTTGTGGGACCAAAACCACGACCTTGGCCTCTTTTGCCTGGTCCATGATTGGGCATGCGACCTGATGATGCCGCACGTTGGCCTAAAACAGTAAGATAAATAGAAGCACATTCAAAAGTACGTTTTTAACCTTACTATGTGCAATAATGAAATGTAAGCCAACATTAATGCAATGTCATGCAAATATTTTAATTTTAATCCATGTTTATGATTTATTTATTTTTTATTACCTGGACGATCTCTGTTTCTATAAACACTGTATTTAGAATAATTGTACCGGGATCCTGGTTGCTCTCCAATAGTAACGCCAGGTCTCTCCAGAACAACACCTCGTTTTATAAGTCGTTTCCTAAAATTAAAAATTCATATTAACGCCATAAAAATAAATAAAATTCATGAGAAGCATAAATATGCATTGTAAATTTGATAAAAAGATAAAATTAATTGTTCACCAACCAAAGTTTATTCCTTGGCTTATTCTGACGTTTCACAGGCTTCACATCAATGATTTCAATATCTTGAGCTGCGGGATTGTCTTGATTTTCACCTTGAAATAAAAAATGTACGTGATGTTTAAAAATTACAGCACGACCTACCATTGTGTTACAAATTAATTTTTAAATTATCTATTTTTATCATGATTATTTGCTTTTAATTTGATACAGTAACCAAGTATGTACTGGTATACAGCAGTTGAAGACAGTATGGATACATTAATTTTTAAAACAGCTTTGCATAATTGTTTAAACTCATGACATGAATATCAAAGAATATAAATACAATGATAAATTTGAAAGAAAATAATATGTATAAGAAACCTGTAAGGACCATACCATAGTACAGAGAGTCCCACAGCTCAGTGAAAATCTTGCTACCACAGGGATAAAAAACCAACACATTGGATAGCTTTCAGCACTTAACTCAAACAATTTACATTGGACTTAACTTAACTCCAATGCAAATTGTTTAGCCTTTGTCACTTACAGACTCAGAGACTCTATGCTTTCACGAAGCTATGGGACTCTCTTCACTATGGTAAGGCCCTTACTGTTTTTTCCTATCCTTTTCTTTCAAATTTATCATACCTAACTGCAATGATTTATTTTCCTTAATGTATGATATTAATATGCGTATTAGGAAAAAACCATCGCGGTTAGTATTAATAAGTTTTTAATAAAGTTTAATAAGTTTTTAATAAATTTTTTAAACTTATTAATACTAACCGCGATGGTTTTTTTCCTAATAGGCATATTATCGCCAAGTCGATCTTTTTGTTTTAATTTTAAGCTTTTGTAAATAATATTCTTTCATTTTTATTTTATTCGGCCCTTTTACTTGCCAACGTCAATAAGAGCACGTACTAAATTAATTAAACTATATGCCAAAGCGCATAATATTTATTCTATCTCTCCTACTCTATCATCTTTTTGCTTTTCCTACCCCAGTGTCAACATATAAAGCGATGTAACTAGCGTGAATCACGATACTGTGCAGTCGGTAGGCGTAGTGCTCTTGCGATCTTTCTAGAGTTGGGGAACTCTGGGAAGTGAGGGAGGACACATATTGCTTGCTGGCTGCCTGTCTTACACCCCTCTTAGACACGATTTTATATTACAGTATGAAGATGAGAGGTTTTAAACAGCAAGCCGAGTTTGCGCGCGCGATTTTAACCAATCAGCGTGTGCAGCTGCGGGGGCATCGCGTATAAAAACGCGACTGCCACTTGCTTCCTCAGCTCAGTCAGTTAGCAGATGTGGTGTGAGCCATCTCTAGCTGTACAGAGCTCTCTGCCGAGCCTTACTGATGAGTCCTAGGTAAAGGACGAAACCGGTCTAAGGCAAAGAGTAAGTCTGATGCTGTTTTATAATGTTGTGTCTTTGACGTAGTGTGAGAACGTGAGATGCTAGGCACATCGTATTTTATTTTGACACTATACCTCCATCCCTTTAACGTCTACTTTTGAACTAGCTCAAGCTAGAATATTTGATCCCTAGTCCCAATTTACTATTTAAATTAGAGAATTTTCGCGTTTTATTAATTTTCAATCCAACGTGCTCTAATCTCTACCAACTATCTACTAAATATTTTTAAACTTATTAATATGTATGATATTAATACAAAGTTATTACCTCCCCCTCCACTCAACTGAGGTTGATTCATATTCCTTCCACCACCTTGCTTTTTATTCCTGTTCTTTTTATTTTTCTTGTCGTGAGGGTTTCCTGGCCCATCTTGTCCTTGCACATTGACTGTCAAACTCCCTGGAATAGGAGGTGGCAAGGTGCTGGGATCCACTCTCTCAAACAGTAATACCAGCTCACAATGAGGTGTGTGAGGAAACAGATCCACAGGAATAGCACACACAGGTAACATTGGATTTCCTGGCATGGTCTTAGACTGAGGACGAGCCAAATCACGGAAGTTATGCAAAGCAGCTGCAGGACTGCATGCCATGTACACAAGACGATTGAGTTGTTGACTGCGTCGGATTGTAGCAATCACTCTTTGAGCTGGAAGCATTTAATATAATAATAATAAAAATTACAAAAAATACTTAAATGTATGTGATTTACTTACGAACACCAGGACGAGGTGGATCAAGTACTCCCACCAGATTGGGACGTGTAGCACGATCCAACACTGATCCAAGCACATTTTCTGCTAAACCAGTGAAAAAATCACAATGATTTAGATCATTAGCTTTTGCATTGGCTTTGGCATCTCCAACAGCAGCTTGGATCATCTCAAGACCCAGCACTTGACCACAGTCCTAATACATATAAAAATTTACATTTAAAACATGAATGGATGAAGCACGACTGACTAGTACATACCTTGGCAAGACTGAGACCAATGGAACCAGTTCCGCAACAAATATCAAGTAATGTTGTGTCTGGTGTAGGCTGAGCAAGCTCAGATACTGCTTGATATAACTCCTCTGCCGCCAAAGTATTCACCTGTTACAAAGAAAAAATAATCACGTATGAATTAGTATTAAAAATAATTACAAAAAAAAAAAAAAAAAGGTTATTATTTACCTGGAAGAAGGCTAAAGGTGAAATCCTAAGTTTCAATCCTAGCAGGTCTTCAGTTATGTATGGTTCACCATGAAGTAAGACCGGTTCTGGTGGCGTTACACCCTTAGCCCTGAAATATTCAAAAAAACATTATAATTGTATCAGTAAAAATGGGATGATGGGAAAAAATTTTATGTACTGTAACAAAATTTAAATTTTCCTATACTGTACTTTATATTATACTGCACTTACTTTCTAACCAAAGGATGGAAATACAAAGAGTTTACTTTGAGTTCTTTTCCATCTCCTTCCACAAAGAAGTTTGTGATTTCTTGCTTCAGTTTCTCCTCTTCGTCATCTTTGAGACCCTCTATGTGCACACTAACAGTCACCATCAGCTGGCCTCCACGAGTCGTGCGTACAGACAACGACTGCCAGAATCCTTGACGTTCTTCAGGATGATACGGAGGCATTGGAGACTTTGAAACTAATGTGCCGAACACCTAACACAAAACATTTAATCAATACTACAGAATCACTTTGGTCTAACAGGACATTTAGTGTGTGTTCCTATTTCAGTGATGTGATTTATTATCATTTTTTCTTAATAAAAGCCAAAAAAATAAATAATAATAATAACAAAATGCAAAGTTTAATGCATGTATAAATAAAGTAATGCAATAACAACAATGTCTACCAACTACTAAAAATATTCTACAACAATGTTCAAAATTTCTGTATCTACAATGCACACCTGGTGTGTCCTCTCGAGTTAGGATAACTCAAAATGCAACAGACATTGCCAATACTTGACAAGACTACTTCTCTGATGATAACTGATTTGCATGTTTGCTGAGAGGATTGAAAATGTGTGCCAATGCTTTTGGTCACACAAGATATGCAATGCAAACCAAGTCACTTTTGGGCTCTGCACTAGAAAGCAATATACTAACCATCTCTCTTTCTTAACTAGAGAGGATTTTTGTGATGGTTTACTTTTGTTATCACTTCATTGCCAGGGCCTGATATGCTGTTACTTGCTATCATAACAAGTATTCTATGCAAAACAGGAAAAAAAAAAAAAAAAAAAAAATCATGTATCATGTATACTCTTTTTTTTTTTTTTTTTTTAATACCAAATCCTCATTTCAAAAATATTGCAAACAGTTGGCTTTCCTTCAGTGAAAACTTGCCAAAAAAATGATATACATTGTTTCTGACATGTCAAATATCGATAAGAGTTTATTAATTCCTCCTAACAATATATAATCATCTCGGAAAACAATATCAAAGGTGAAAACCATTTTCACCTCAATATACCTAATGCTGTTTGTCTGTTTTGCATTGGAACTAGATTCATTTTGTTTTTGATCATTGTAAGATTCCAAAGCAAATATCTGTCAAGTGTGCCTTTTTTTATTATATATTTTTTATTACATGCAAGTTGTTGATTGTTGTCGACCTTACCTTAGCACATTGCTTCATGATATCTGGAATATGAGTTAGATCATCTGCAGGGTACACTCCCACTTCACCACTCACATAACTGCCTAGACGGAATCCAACTGTCGGCTTCTCAGTATCAGGATGCAAACCTGACAGTACGAGGTGAGGAAAAAAAATGAGACCACTTTTTATTTATTAGCTAAGTCTCACATAAATCCTCTAACCTCTCATCCGAGACTAAAAAAAAAGCATTAAAGCTTTTCTATAAATCTGTGTTCAAATCCTAAAATGTAATTTTTGTCACATTACATTAAGTCATGAACACAGCAGTCTCTTCAGAAAAGTTTTTTTTTTTTTTTTTTTTTTTCCTTTCATGATAAGGAGTTCCAGGTATATTCTGATTCTAGTAAGCAATCAACAGTGTCAGTGTTAATATGCTTGAGGTAATTTTGCTAGAATAGATTCACATGTTTAGTATTATACAATAACAGCTGCACAGGATTTGCCATATCTTATCCTTATATCCAAAGGTGGTTGTATGAAAGAAATTGTACATTAGCACCATGCTTGAGCATTGTGCAGCCTAGTACAAAAGTAATTTGACCTTTTTCATAGGAAAATTGATGTGTTTCTATGATTTTATTATTTTTCTCTGGTGTAAACAGCTCATGAAAAACATTATTACTCCAGTGGTGATATTTGTTTTTTATTTTTTCCAAAAAAAAAAAAAAAAAAAAAAAGCAACTACAGTATACTGGTTACATACTGCTCAAGTATGGTGTTCAAGCACAATATTAAATCAGTGTGTGAAACCACCTAATATTGATGTATAAAAAACAACTATACAGGATTAGTTTTGAAGCTGTATAATATCTTGACTGATAATACTATAATAAAAAAGAAGTACAACTAGTAAGAATATATCTCAAACTTGTTTCTACTAGAATGCACTATAGTTTTAAAGTGCATAATATGTATTAAAGAATCAATAATATTCATGGGCTGTCTTCATTAGCTGTTTTCAAAACCTATCAAGATTTTAGGATGGTGGAAAAAATTGAGATGCTATAATAATTTACCATATTCAAAATAACAAATAGTGGTGGATTATGAATGTTCAGAAAAGATACTGGCCAATCAGTCAAGAAAATATTGAATTAAAGGAAATTAAAATCTATTTCAGTTTGGATACATTATGACAGGAAAGAAAAGGGAAACCAACAAGGGCCTTACAACAATTTTCGAAGACAAGTGAAGATCTCCATTAGTTAGCACAAATTTATATTAATTAAGACATTTCGAAGGTGACGGACCATTTCCTCAGTTGCCAAGTGTAAAGATTTTTCCGCTACTATACCCGAGTGTAATCCGCATTACACTCAAAACAATTTAATCAATGCAAATACTGTACATATTTATTTTCACTGTGCCATCAAGATCTTCACATAGCTACAGACCTATTGTGGTAAGGTGTTTCTTGGTTTCCCTATTATTTACTTTAATAATGTAGAGAAAACATAAAGTTTGTTAATGTCCGTTAACTTATATTGCCATTATGGGGTATGCTCTCCATTAACTTATATTTTGAATTATAAAATGTAATGTGAGTAGAGTCCAAGTTCATACTATAGTCAATTCAACTATCTTGGTTACTTTCACATTTTTGCAGTCTTTCACGTTTATTATTACTATTTTTTTTTTTTTAAGAAAACAGTCGTTTTTGGAGATTTAAATTTCTGATTTCAGAAATCCATCAGTTTCTCATCGTTTTCTCATTAGCAAAGAACTTATTTTGTACAGTGTAAATCTTAACATTAAAATTGACAGGGAAATTAATAAAATAATAATAAATAGGGAAACAGAAATCTAAGTTTTGAGAGATTTCTGATGCAGTGTCTTCAACAGAAAACACGTGCTCAAAGTAAAGACTTATGATGGTAATAAAATTGGCATATCGGACATTTCACCATTCACTTAAGCCAACATTTTAAATATGCTGTGCCTCATTGGTGATATCAAAACTTTTTTTTTTTTTTTTTTTGTGTGCAAGCCAGGCGTTTTTGTAGGCTGGTTTTAAAAAATTATCCCAGCATAACTAGCTAGGACTCAGTGCAGTGAAAAGTGTTAAATTTAATATCATAAGAAAAAACAAAATTTCAAACACTAACTACAAATGGAAAATATTGAATAGAAGGACAGAATAACTCACCAATTGTAAATTCACACTTGTTACGATAGGCATCAATTTGAGGGGATGGTCTAATTGGCCTGAGCTCACATGGGAGCCCATTGTACTTTTCTTCTTGCTGTTTTAACCAACCACTAAACTGAGGATTGGCTTTGACAATCTGTTTGCCCATCTCCTTTAATGATTTCTTCATAATATCCATCTTGTTGGCAAGCTGAAACCATGAAATTAATTATTATTTGTATTCATGCAATTTTACTAATTTTGTGAACTTCAGACAGTTTAACTATTTAAATACACAAATACAGTACAAAAAGGTATTATGTATTATAATACATAATATTATGTGATAATAATGGTGGTGTATTATGTGATAATAATTTTACTTGGTTTTATATTGAACTACCTGAGTGTTGTATGGTTTGTCCCAAAAGGGAGTTGCACTTTGCTTTAGCTTCTCTGCAGGATCAATCTTGGGAGTTTTAGCTCCTCCTTGTTCAGTTTCCTGCTTGCGCTTGCGTACAAGTGGGTCAGGAGCTGCTTTTGCAGGCTGTAGACAAAAACGTCAGTAGTCTCAATCAGTAAAAATAAATAGTAAAAAAAAAAAAAAAAAAAAAAAAAAAGGTGCATTAATTTTTAATTAATATTGATATTATTACCAGAGCAATAAGTTTTGCTTTCTTCCAGACAAAACCATGCAAAGTCTCTAGAGCTTGCTTTCTACCCTGCTCTGAACGGAAACATACAAACATGTGATTCTTGCCCATCTGAGGTGGTTTAACTTTGTTATACTCTAGCTTCAGAGTTTCATTCAGCAATTTTTTTAATTCCTGTAATAATCAAGTACATTAACATTTTGTCACAACTGGAATGACACACATACAGTTATTTAAAAAAAAAAAAAAAAAAAATAGCATTGTACTTACTGCAAGACCATAGTATCTAGGCAGTCCTCTCAATTCAATTTTAAAATTTTCTGAAGTGTAACTTCCCTGGCCCAGATATGCATATGGATCCAAATTTGGTGTACTTGCAGCAGACTGCGTTGCAGCATCTTCCTTGACAACTTCCTCAGTGGGACTCTCTGTTAACAAAATAAAGGTAATTTTTAATTTCATTCTTCAATAGACTTGTACAACATCCACTCAAGTGATTCAATACCTGTTATCAGAGGAGGCTTCATATCTTCTAGAGTTGCTCCATTTTTTTCTGTTTCAGATTTAATTTCTTCTTTTATGTCTTCGTCATCACCTTTCACTTCATCCAGGACTTGCATATCTTGCAAACACAAATCTCCTGTGTTACCATTACTATTAAGAGGCATGTCGATGTCATCATCAATCAAATCTACAGTTTCTGGTCTGCACAAAAATTAAACATTAGAAAATCTCATTACAGTATAATGATTTTGATGAAATAAATTTAACAAAGATCCAGTGTTTCTTAAAGGCTTAGAACACCTTGAACAAAAAAGTTGTGTAATATCCTAACAAACCTGAAAATAAACGTTGATTTGGCCGAAGTCATTGATTTCTAATTTATTTTCCTTTCACAAAATGCCACTGGCGGTCACTGACGTCACAGCTCACTTGTTTTACGCGCCCGTAAACCAGGCAAGCTGTGACATCAGTGACCCCCAATGGGATTTTTTGAATTGAAAATAAATTAGAAATCAATGTCTCCGGCCAAATCAACTTTGATTTTCAGGTTTGTTAGGATATTACACAACTTTTTTGTTCAAGATGTTCTACGCCTTTAACATTTTCTATTATTTTGATTTTATTTATGGTACCGGTACATTATTTCATAAAAACAGAATTGGGAAACAGTGACATTTCAACTATTGTATCAGACAAACAAAAATTCTAAATAGCAAACATCGGATGACTTACTCTGATTTAATATTATTTACTTCTTGAATTGAAGTTGAAATTTTCAAATCAGATGATGGTGGTGATTTTAGAAGTTCTTCCTCATATTTAGGAGGATCTTCATCCATTACTATATATTCTTGGTCATCACTCATTGCTCTGCAAAGAGAAATAGGAAAAGGAAATTACAATAAAGTAACTTAAATTGTATTTTTAAAAAAAAGTCTATGTTCAAGCAATTTATCTGCAAGATGGAAAAAAAAAATCATACTGCTTCAATGAAGTATGTAAGTGGCTTGTCTGTAGCTGCATCATATTTGTATGTGGTGTTATAAAGTAAACTTATTATGTATGTACCAAATCTAAATGAAAAAGCTGCCGTAGACAAAATTCTTATAAGCCTAAAGTATATACTGTACGGCATATTTTTCATTTGGACTTAGTACATACTGTATTACACTTTGACTCAAAGTTGAGAAAGTGTACAGCTCTGGCCAAAAGATTAAGAATCGGGGAAGCAGCGGCCGCTGCAGTTTCTCATATTATATAGCATAGGGTTGTTGCGGATTGCCTATGCAAATTGTTCCCAAACTTTTGACCAGAGCTGTACATAATTTGTACAGTACAGAACATTATACACATATGTACATACATACACTGCATTGCTCAGGGAAAAAAAAGCCAGACCAGTTTGCATTTAAAATTCCCCATATATACATATATATTTAACATGTAGAATGTAGAGACATGAACGCTGTGGTCAGATGTTTTTGGGAGGAGTGCGTTAAGTCATTATACCACATATTCTTACCGAATTATTTCTGTACATACTGTTGAAAACCTCACTAAAATAACATGCATTTAAATGGCAATCGTGACCTCTCAACGATGAAAAAAATTATTGAAATTTGTTGTAGAGCTACTACTTGGGAATTTTGGGAATTTTTAAGTAGTGTAAACATACTTCAACTATCATGAATATAAAATTGGACTCTACTGCCTTAAAGGCTTGGGAATCTAATTTTACATCACAGTTAGGGTTGCCAACTATTCAGAATACGAAAAAAGGACATGGGCCACACCCAACTGGGGGGTCTGGGGGGCTTTGCCCCCCAGAAGCCCGCCGCAGGTGCGATTTTTTATGCCACGCCCCTTTTTCTTTGAAAAAACAAGCAAAATAATCCTTTTTATAAGTAATAAAAGTAAAGTTTAATATTCAATCTTGTGTATGTAACACATACTTTTTTAAAATTCAGATAGAAATTTCTTTATGTTTGGTAAAGAAAAAAGGAGCAATTTTTTTTTATTGTTTTATTTTTAATGTTAAAAAAAAGAATAGAAATAGACTAGATCACTAGACTTCATGAATAGAATAATTTAAAAATACATTAAATAAAATGCACACATTTTTAATTAAATTTAACACTGACAATTATTAATAATTATTAGGGACCGGATCTCCAGTTTGTTCAGTTTTTGAAATATGCATGCTAGGTTACAGATGTCCACGAATCATGAATTTTTATGGCCAAAAATGCAAAAAAGTTTGGACTGAAAAAAACTGTTTTTGAAATTTGTAAACTGGGTCAGTTATTTTAAGTTTTTGTCAGTTTGTACAAGTTTTTCTCAGTTTTGGAAACTGGAAATAGACTTTTACAGTGCAAAAACTTAAAATAACGTGTTAAAAAAAAAAGGAAAAAAAAAAAAAAACAAAAAAAATTAGGCATATCTCAAAATTATCTGATTTCAACTGAACACGAGTAAAAAAAGGTTAAAAAGAAGTTTTCAAAAATACAAGAACAGCTCTCATTGTTACTGGCTGGTAAAGTGTATCAAATAATAATTTAACCGATTTTTTTTTATTATTATTTTTTTTTTTTCATAAAAAAAAAAAATAATAAAAATATCTTTCTTCATTGAAAAATGTTTCTTTCTAAGTCAAAAATTACCAAAACTGAATTACACTGTTTTTGTATAATTGAACTGAAACTGAACTGATTTTGTTGTTTTTACAAACTGATTATGCAAAATAACTGGACTGAATTCAGTACTGAAAATGCACATTTTCAAAACTGAAAATCCTGTTCCTAATAATTATTGATAACATATATTTACATTATAGTAGATAGGTTTCATAGATAATATAATTGCAAAAAATTCCTGTGTGCACTGCACACTGAACTTCTGTAAGTTGTATTTTTTTAAATTTTCAATTAAATACATACTGTGCATGAAATGTAATTTTTAACATTTTTAATATTTTTTTAATCTAAAATTTCTAATAAGGGGAGTAAAGTGTCCTTTTTTGGAAAAAAAGTAAAAAAGGACAAAAACCTCGAAAAAAGGACTGTCCTTCTGAAAAAAGGACAGTTGGTAACCCTAATCACAGTGCATCATGTTCATGCATGCTGGATCTGGATATGAACACATATTTGCTAATGCTAATATTATGGCATGTCACGCATGTCATGTCATGTATGCATGAAAGGGGGGGGGGGGGGGGGGGGGGGGCTACCCGGCCAAGCTACAAGAGAAGAGCGGTCGATTAATAAACAGAAATACTGAAAATAAAATCGAAATGGTTTGATTTGGGAGGCTGGGAGTATAATTTCGATGTCGCGACATACTAAACGAGCTTTCTTTCTGTACTTTATGTTTCTTTATAACCCACCGGATGACCGGAAGAAATGTGTGTGAAGAATATTATGCCGTGTGCTTGTCGGCAAGCAGCAGGTCATGGTGTGGTACCAAAGGTACGATTTGGTTCCATTTCAAGATCAAATACGGCCAAAATTCTCACCATTTCAGGTCATGTTATTGCACTTTGGATTACCAACTTTCAATTTTCAGAATATTTAAAAGTTTCAAGCATTATACTTGCCTTCTTTTGGTTCAAAACTTTTTACTTCTGGATCTTAATCACTCAAATTGTCGACCATTAAACTTTTTGTCAGATAATTTTGATGCGCATGTGTTTTCTTTCAGGAATTTTCTGCCATTCCATTGGCTATTTTAAATTTTGCGCCTCTTTCAAAACTCAAAAAAACATTTATGCGCAAAAAACATGCGCAGTGTTTACATGTCAAATGGATGCGCCATCGCAGATGTTGAAAACTGCTAAATGCAAAGTGTTTTTGCCTTTGTCAACGAGTAATTTATCAGATAATTAAAATGCTGTGTGATAACATGGGTTAGCAGTGGGTAAATTAAGTTTTTAAATATATAGCATAGATTTAAGGTCACTCATTTTTTAGAGTGAGAGATTTAAAAATCCTTTAGAGCTCTCTGTTTGTTTTGCAAAAAAACTGAACAATCATGTCGAACTTCTTGAAAAGTTGCCGTCGAATTTTATCGGTAAGTATTAAGAGAATGCTTTTTATTTCATATTTGTCTATCACTGTATGTAAATGTGTTGTTGCCATACATGCATGTAATCAGTTCGCAGTGTATGTATCTAAAGCATACATAATGCATAACGATTTTTTTTACAGGATTTTATAAAAGTGCTTTGTCATTTTGAATATTATGAATAAATCAAAACACACTCTGTAACATCAGAGAAAATTATATGTTTTGAGTCCTATCCATTTAAAAAATATCAATAAACGTAGCATACATATCTTTTTTCTTCAGGACATGCCATCAAGATTGTCCGCTGCTGGAATCACTTCAACTGAGTCCTGTGAAAACTGTCACGTGAACTTCAATATCATCAGAAAGAAGGTTGTCAATACATTATATTGTATATGTACAACAGCTCTGGTCAAACATTTAAGAACGGGGTAGTGGCGGCTGCTGCATTTTCTCATACAGATAGCATAGAGTGGTTGCGGCTGTCTATACAAATCGTTCTCAAACTTTTGGCCAGAGCTGTACCAGTCCCAGAAAAAAAAAATTACCACTGGGTTCATATCTCTAAATGGTATATGTATGGGGAATCTTAAATGCAAACGGTCAGATGTTTTTCAGGGTTGAACTGGCACTCAATGGGCCTCGTCCGTGAAAGGGGTGTAACACCCTCTCTAGGGGCCACAAAGGGGATGTCACATCCTGGTTACGCCCCTTTTTGTGTCTTAGGGACCTCCAAATTAGTGGGGACACGTCCGCTATCACGGACTTGCTCTTATGGCCAGTCCAAGCCTGTGTTTTGGGGACCAGTAGTGTGCATACATATGTAATATGCATAATAATAGTGCAGCTGTTAAAATTTATATACTGATACAGGGAACTGTGGGTAGAACTGGTTTTGATTTTCATGCTGGAACATTCAAGGGTAAAAGAGGAAATTCCATAAGCTAACAAGTCACTTGTCTAATAAGTTAATGAAAAAGGAAATAATAATAAAATAAAAAATTGAGGACAAGTCCCGGCAATTCACTTGTTACTTCAACCCCTCCTTGAGTACATGCAAGTACACCTTTGTAATATGACCTTAAAATGCTAGTACACCGTATAATTGCAAAGACAAATGAGTAATTTTTTGCCATTTTAACAGCGCCCATGCAGCAAGTGTCTGAGATGTTTCTGCACGGATTGCCTCATCAGACGTGAAGCAATTTGTCGTTCTTGTGCAGTATTAAGTACATGGCCAGTACAGAGACCTCAGTTGCTGCAGCTTAAAGCCAGAGACATAAAAGCATATTTAACAGCAAATGGAGTGTCTACTCATGGATGTGTTGGTATGTTAAAAGAGGGGGGGGGGCATTCAGTAGTTTTCAAATCAATATATGTAACATACAATATAAATTTAGTACCTTTCTCACCTTTTTAATTATGTAATAAATTCATGTATTTAGTTAATGTTGGTTTATGTTTTTAGTTTTATAGTTTTGTATGGTTGAGGCCTCTAAATTTGACACAATCACATATTCTTTCATTGGCTTTCCTGGAAGACTTTCTGTGGATATAATTACTGTCCTATTATTAAAAGTAGTATCCCAGTATTTAAAGGATGTAATAGAGGAAACCAGTAAGGGCCATAAAGTAGAGGTGTCCTCTAGTTTGGTAAAAATCTTGCCATGACAAGTATAATAAATGCATTGGTACCTAGCTGTTGTCTCAATAGTGTAAGAGAAACAGTGTGTGTGTGTGTGTGTGTGTGTGTGTTATCTTTGCTAGTAAGATTCTCACCAAGAACATATTATCTTCACTCTAGTAAGGTCCTTTCTTGTTTGCTCTATTCCTTTCCTTCTTATAACAGTATTTTGTATCTAAAACAGTACTGTAGTTTATTTTCTTTTCGTATAAAAAGAATAATGTATATCAAGGATGCTTTGCTATGATGTACTGAAATGAAATGAATAACTTGCAACCTTAGTGCTGCAATTCAGTCTATAGTTGTGCAAGATTTTTATTTCCGAGCTGTACAAAGTCCACTTGACCTTGAAAAAAGAAAAGCCTTTAATTGGTGATATTCTTTTTATTTTTCTGTTTGCATCCCTAAAATCTTTTTCAATGCCAAGTGAACTTTGGACATTATATCTGAGCACTCTCAATGTATAATAATAGGCTAATAAAATATACAGTATCAATCTTTCAGTAAAAATATTGGTTTATTTTTTCCCTCAGAAAAAGAAGAATTGGTTGAACTTGCTCTACGCTATTTGGGCAATCGTCAGCAGCAAGGTCCTGTCCATAATGCTCGTAGAGTCACAACTCGTATAGTAGATGATGCCTGGGTATTAATTAATAATTCTTCTTCATCTAATAATCCATCATCAAGTCAAGTGCCTAGTCCACAAGGCAATACATCACCAACTAATGTGCCTAATTCCAATGGCAATACTACATTACCAAATCAAGTGCCGGGTTCACCAGAACATACATCGACCTCCTCTCCTGTTGATTCGTCACCCACTCAGAGTTCTAATTCTACAGTTCCTTCATCTCCCAATCAAACTCCCACTTCTCCTGTACCTACATCACCAAATCAGGTGACTTCTTCATCTGGTCACACATCACCAAATCAGGTACCCAATTCTCCTGGTCAGTCCTTCTCACCAACCCAAATACTTTCTCCAACAGACCCAGAGCCAGTCCCAGTACATAATGCAAATTCTGTACCAATACCAAGTATCCAAATTAATGTTCCTGTGCCAGAAAGAGTTTTACACAATGAAAGTTTATCTTCGTCAATGCCTCAAACTAGTTCGTTAGAAGAACACATGGCTAGAGGAAGAAATTTGCCTAAAAATTCTAATCTATCTGAGTCTCAACCAAATCTTTTGTCTGAAGCAACAACTTCACAAGAAGCATCAGGATCTAGTGGACAACCTCAACGTGCCACATCGCAACAGAGTATCGATAACATGACCATACTTGCAATGAGCCGTACAGATGTGAGTGTTTAATATTTTATACATAAGTTTTAATAATAGACCTCAAGGGTAAGCTAACTACTCTTTGACTTTGTGATTTATATCCACATCTCTTTTCTGGTGTCTTGCTTTTTTTTTTTTTTTTTTTTTTTTTATATTTCCTTTTACGCGTGTTACAGTTGTGTATATATTATTCTTTACAAGACAACTTTCAACCACCTCTATGTTTTATACGTTCCCCTTCCTCTGTGCCCATGCACTTTTATGAAATTCTCTTCACTTCTTACCGCCACTCATTCTTTCCACATGTTGAATCTAATGTAACACATGCATAACTTTCATACTTCTCAATCAAAGTGTCTTGCACTCTACAATCATTCTTTACTCACATATTCTTCAAGGTATCTATCTTTTAACATAGATGCTATAGATATGAGTTTCTTTAGGCACATGTGTGTCATGTATATACTTGAATGCTTTATTGGTGTATACTGATGTCGGTTGGCAAAATCAGCATAGGTTAATTTATATAGCATATTACGCAATAGCAATGATCCATAAGTTTAATTGTTTTCTATGCTTTACAGCTTTCAGCACTGACTGAGGCAGACCTTGAAAAGTTAACAATTAAAAATTTAAAGGTACGTTAATACTGTACATTAAAAATTGTTATAACCATGGCACAAAATAAATAATAAAGAAAAAGCCAGCAATGTTTGATAAAAAAAAATTAAGAAAAGGGATAGTAAAAAGCCCATTATTACAAGCCCATTGAACTAAAAATAAACATTTCTTTCCTGTGCAGGTTTTGCTGACAAAACATCGGGTTGATTTCCGAGGCTGCTGTGAGAAAGAGGAGTTACTGGACAGAACTAGACGACTGCAGCAGCAGATGCAAGCCCAAGCAAAGATTGGTAAGTAAAGTTTATATTGACTGCAAATCACAATAGAGGGTATGGGTTAGATTATCAGCAACAGTAACAGAACTTAAGATTGACTAAAAATGAGAACACAGTAATAGTATTTATAGTAGATAACGTTGCGGTTGCACAAGGAGGGCACAAGTCTTTTGATTGTTGAAACAATGAAGGTAATGCCTTGTTCACATTGAGCTTTTTGTAATTGGAATTGCTAAGTACTTTCACTTAAGAAAATTTCTTGATTGTTAAGTAGTTACTAATTTTCCAATTAGCATTTTCACTTAAGAACTTTTTTTCTTAATTTTCCAATTAGCATTTTCACTTAACAATTTTTTTTTCTTAAGTGGGTAATTAGATTAATTAATTAATAATTACTATTTTACAATTTTTAGAATTATTATTATTTTAATTTTATTTTTGTTTTGGGGGGTTTCCACTCAAATTTGGTACGTACATTGCATAAATACTCATGAACTTTTTTTTTATAATTTTGTAACTTAAACCGGGCCTAATCAAATTTTTACCCCGAAAATTAAAGTTCGATCTTGATTCTGAACATAAGAAAGTCACTTAATTACCTCTGGTTATCTTAACGTGCCAAAGACAATAGGTGGTAATTAAAATTTTGTAACTTCAACCCTCATTGAGATTAGGGGTATAGTGTACCCCGAAAGTTGAATATTTTTATCCAATCACAACAAAGTTGTTTATATGATATGGGATATGGGTATAACTTGACATGCCAATTAAGCACAATGAGCATAATTGAAATTCTGTAACTTCATCTCTTATCAAGATTAGGGGTAGTTCACCCAGAACACTTTTCGTATTTAAGCGTAGCAGTCGCTTTAAATTTAAATGGTTCCCATTTCTTTTTGTGGCGCTCATAAATGAGAACCTATATATTTCTTTACAAAACTAACCCGTCCTTATATTGATAAAGGGTTGAAGTTACAGAAATTTAATTATTATAACCTCGCATTGTGCTTGGCATGTTGAATTACCAAGGTAAATGACTATGCTGCGCTCACATAAGAAATTTATTTATTTAAATTAAAACTACAAAATTTGCCCCCCCCCCCCCCCCCCTCTCATATTCATATTTGTTACAATTACTATTATTGTCTTTGGCACGTTAATCTAGCCATGAATAAGCTCTAGTACTTTTGTTGCCTAGCTGCATGGCTCATGCAGATAAAGCATGACTTCAATTTTCCCCTAAAGGTGAAATTTTTATATTTTAATATTCACGAATATTTATGCAATTTACCAAGTTGACTGGAAAAGGCCTAAAATAAAATTAATAATACAAAAAAAAGTAATAATAAATATATTATAATAATTATAAAAAATATCTATATAATTATAATAGGCCTAAGAATAATAAATAATAAAAAATATAATAAAATTTATTAATTTATCAATTAAATATATCAAAATCTATTGAAAAGTCTTTTTCGAAAAAAATTGCACTAAAAAAATTAATTAAAAATCAACTTGGGTTTGATTCTTACGTAAATTCAAATTTTGAAAAAAAAAATTCTTCTAATTACTCACTTAAGAAAAAAATTAAGAAAAAAATTTGTTAAGTGAAACCAATTAAGAAAAATTCTTAAGTGAAAAATCAGTTTCAATGTGAACACCAATCGTTCTTAAGTGAAAGTAATTAGCAATTCCAATTACAAAAAGCTCAATGTGAACAAGGCATAACAAGTCATTTGGTTTTTAAAACAATGAAGGAAACAAGTCGTTTGGTTTTTAAAACAATAAAGGAAACAAGTCGTTTGGTTGTCATAACGAGGGTCTGGAGCTCCTGTGTTATTGCCCTATACTAAAAACGAACCCTTGTTGATGTAGTTCAAATTTTTACCGCAACAATCAACATGTAAAATGTAAGTGGCGCTGTAGTCTGTGTGTGAATTTTTAAATTCACACACAGACTACAGCGCCACTTTTATACGTAATTTTGTATTCTTGCATTGTTGTGGCGTTGTGGCGAAAATTTGAATTACATCATTAAGGGATCGTTTTTTCAACAATAGCTTCCTATCCTGTTTATATATCCATGGTCATAACGGGTCATAACAATGAAGGAAACATTGGAAAATTTTAATTTGGCTATTATTTTCGTATTTTTTTAACATTTTTTTATCAAATACGGCGGAAATGTTTAAAAAATAAAATAACAAGTTAATTTTACATACAAAATTGTTAACATTGCACTTTTTTAAGCATTTAATTTCATTTATTCTTTCGACTTTTGAAAGAACAAAAGTCAAAAGAATAAATGAAATTTAATGCTTAAAAAAGTGCAATGTTAACAATTTTGTATGTAAAATTAACTCGTTATTTTATTTTTTAAACATTTCCGCCGTATTTAATAAAACAATGTTAAAAAAATACGAAAATAATAGCCAAATTAAAAATTTCCAATGTTGTTTATTGGTAAAATTTGACTTGTGCCCTTTAGATGCTGAAAACCAAACGACTTGTTTCCTTCATTGTTATGACAACCAAACGACTTGTTTCCTTCATTGTTTTAAAAACCAAACGACTTGTTACCTTCATTGTTTCAACAATCAAAATACTTGTGCCCTCCTTGCGCAACCGCAACGATAAGTAAAACACTGTACATCATTAATTCCTTTGTTTAATAATCATACTGATAAGATTTTCCAACTTCTTATTTCTTGAGTCATTCTAATACATATATTTAATGTACTGTATGGTAGATAGAAGATTTAGAATAAAATATGATAGCCAGTATTACATTATGTTGTCTCATGTCCACTTAATCTTGAAAAAAAAAATTATAAAAGAACAACTGTTTTGAGGCCAGCTTTAAGCTATTTCACTCGCATTCACATCTATTTCAATTCAACGTACTACGCATGCACACAATGTTGAAACAGAAGCAGATATGAGCAAAATTGCTCCAAGTTCCAAGTCCACCTTAAAAAAGTTGCTTCTGTAGTCAATATTTAATATAATATAGCCTCTTCAGTCCCAGACACTTTTAAACAATATTACGCTGTCGTAAATTTTAACCATGTTTTTGTGCGGCTCTCAGAATGACAAAAATATGTATCTTTTGTCATTTTTTTTTTCTTACTTTCACGGACCCCCTACCCACTCTAGATTGCTCAAAATAGCTCTAAAAAACGCGAAATTTTAGTTTGTTTTTTTCTGGAACAATCCACATATTTTTATCTTTATTTTTTCTATTTTTTTGATCGTTTAAAGATTTTTTGGCAAGTTTTTTTTATGTACAACTCATTGTAAATTGGGACTTAAGAGGATAGGCCTATATTATAAGCCTATATATTTTACGCTGCAAATGACATGGGGAAAAAAATAAAAAATAAACATTTTTTTTTTAAGGTTAAGTGGACATTAGACATTTTAGCAGTTCACCCTACATACGTACATATTACATAATATGTATAACCACAGATATAATAATTATTATATTTATTTATTTTCTTATTTTCAGATGTTGCCCAGCTGAGTGATGAAAATTTATGTAAAGTTTGTATGGCTGCTGTAATTGACTGTGTTTTACTTGATTGTGGTCATTTAGTAACCTGTACTCCATGTGGTAAACAAATGAATGAGTGTCCAATTTGTCGTCAATATGTTGTACGTGTAGTCAAAACCTTCCGTGCCTGACACTTAAGCCCCACTCGTTTATTCAAATATCTTGTTGTAATTTTCGTTTGATTATGTAAAAAAAAAAAAAAAAAGAAAAGAATGAATGAATGAAAAAGTGCTTGCTTGTTTCATCATTAGCACTTTAAAATTGATTTTACCATTGTTCAGATTTTGACAATATATACTAATATATATTTACCTGGTTGAAATTAAACCTATTTAGAATAATTAAATAAATCTATATTTATGTTATAATCTTCAGAAAAAAAGAAAAAGAAAGAAAGAAAGAAAAAAGAAAAGGAGAGATATTAATAATATTTTCTTTATATACAAAGTTGGTTTATGTTAAAGTTATAATAGAAAAGACAATTTTTGAGACTATTGTATTATTATGTATTATACTGTAGCTTATTGCTTATTATTGTTATTTTGTATACCCAACCAAACAACTGTTGTGCTATATGCTAAGCAAAAGTTGGAGTTTTATGTTTCATACTTACTGTACATTTAATATTTTACAGTATTAATCCAATAAAATTTGATAATGTTTTTATTTGTCTCATTATGCAATATTAAATCTTATTGTTTAAATTTAAAATTGCTTGTGATAGTTTATATTTATTTATATATTTTAAAAACACCAAAAGACAAATCATGCACAAAATATAGCAAGTAAACAAGACGTCAAATGAGATGGAATGTTTAAATTTATTATTATTATATGTTATATTATAACTTTTCCTTTTTTCATTCCTAGCTATTGTATTTTATTGCTAACTATTTTATTTGATTTAAGACACTATTATGCATAAACCTATTTTATGAGCCGTGAGCAACAATGCTCAATTCCCTTATTATTTATAGCATAACTGTGCACTTCATTAGTTTTTCAAATTCTAAATAAACATAAATCGACGATGTTGCAAACAATATGTGTAAGTCGTTTTTTGTCACGCTAAGCAATATGTGTATCTCGTTTTTTGTCACGCAAAGCAATATGTGTAAGTCGAGCGCCATCTCCATTACGTTCGGGAACGACTTACACATTTTGCTTAGCTTGACAAAAAACGAGATACACATATTGCTTAGCGTGACAAAAAATGACTTACACATTTTGCTTCGCCTGACAAAATACGAGTTACACATTTTGTTCGCAACAACATCGAAATATAACCTTGCTAGGTTTATGTGTTTGATATTAATAAGTTTGTATACTTGGATATGCACTTGTTGGAACTTTTATTAAGCTTGCACCAATTATTATTATTATTTTTTTTTTTTTGACAGATTTTTTATATTGACCTAAACATTCCTATTTAAGTCATTTCCCTTTTCATTACATACATTTTCTTTATTTTAAGAAGTGACTGCACGATATAATTTCTCCATTTATTCTATTACAATTTTACCAACAACATACACAATAATTTATGAACATCAAATAACACACAATGAACATAACAAAACATTGATTTGAAATATATCTTGATGGTTTCGGGCGCTTATTTTAAAATTTATTTTTATTGCAGCTAATATATTATTATTTATTATTATTATCACGAAAGTGATGTACAAAGTTGACTCTTAATTATTTATTACTTAAAACACATCTAATGACAACTAATATAAGTAGATAAATTATGTAATCCAAAGAGGATTCCTGCGGAAAATTACTGGTTAGCTGTTGCGGGTCAAAATTACATTGATCAAATGGTCAACAAAATATAACTTTCAGGATAAAATAAAAAGCAACAGAAAATTGAATGAAGATATTCTCTTTGGATTACCTAATCTATCGAAATACCATAATGACAACTTGAATGTGTTGATGGTTTATGATTGAAACAGAAAATTCACTTCACTTTTGCAATTTTGTGTGTTATTATATATTTAGGCAAAAGAGTTGTTAAAGTTGATGGTACAAAACTTTGATGGGATACACTGTGTATTTTACGTGTCCCATAATTAAAATTTAGCTAAATTTTCCTAGGAGTTCATCTTAAAGGAACGTATATAAAATGAACAATCAATTGGAGGTTTGTTTAAGATTTTGGGGGTTTCTTTAATCTACAGGTGCCAAGTTCCATTAAATAAATGTTGTTTTTTCTCTATGTCGAGACAGAGTTCTATAAATAAAAAGTTACCAAAATTGTAATGAATATGATGTTGTATTTATTTAACCAGTTTTTTTTATACCACACAAAATGATAACTGTCCTAAAATTTCAGCTCCAAATAATTGATAGCATTCCTCAATACTTATTATAATCTTGCTTCCAGTTTTTTTTTTTTTTTTTTCAGTACGTATTAAATTTTATTGAGATGCATATTAATTATTGTTCCTACAATCTTCGACATAATATACAGTATATATAGGCCTATATACATACAAACATACATACATATAATCCTATATATTATTTGCGATTAAAAGTAATTCTTCATTTAATATTATCAATGCTGTGCATATTTTTCTTGGCTACAGTGGGTTAGAAATTATTTCCTCCTGTGTCACTCTAAGCTTGTTATTTTCACCCTTTTTTTTTTTTTTCAAATTAGCTTAATCTTTGTGTTTATCAAATGGATCAAATCCTTTAACTATCTTTCATTATGTTGATTTTGTTACTTGAAATGTCTCATACATTTTTACGAATAATCATACGTACATATCATGACGCTATAGTCCCTTTCAGGGTAAGCCAACAACATAGATGGTTTTTAGCCTGACCCAGTGATAGACCCCCACAAATTTCTATCCTTACATATTTCTCTTGCATCTAATGAATAATCAAATAATAATAAATATAATTATCGTTTAGGGACACTCAAATTAAAGTAAAATAAACAAACAATCATACTGTTTCATTTTTTTTTTTTAATTAAGTATACACATAGAATCCCCCAAAAAATGGAATAAAGAATTAAACATGTACACACGGCTGCATTGCGTAATATAGTACTGTACCTTCATAACATTTTTATACCACCTTGGGCTATAGTCTCCATACCTCATAAAATCCAAAGATACAAAATACACATTATAGTTGATAAATATACTGACTTTATATGAATATCTACTATTTAAAAATGTCTACAATTACAAAGTATGATTACAGATATATTTTTATTACTTCGAAATTTACTTTGAATTACACACCCACTAAAATATACTAACATTTTTTTTAATGTAGAGACTTTATAATAATGTTAAGCATAATATTATATAACAGTATACATCAGGGTGCAAAAAGCGTTTACTATAATTGGGTATATCGCAATATGCAAAAATTTATGAAATATTTATACAGCTTGAAAATATTTTTTATTTTTTTTTCCCATTAAACGTAGATAATAAATAAGTTTTACCCATATTAACAATTTGAAAAGTTAGCAGTAAAATTTCTTAGAATAGCATATTTATGAATTTTCTCAAAACTTTATATTCTATTTTTTTTATACAAATTGGAAACACTGCAGTATGAGAGGCAGATAAAAGTTAAAATATATAGGAGAAAAAAATATATATTATGCACAATATTATTTAATAATGTTGACAGAAAACCAAATAAGACTACAAAATATTTGAAATATTGTGCACTTAATAACACTTAAAAATATGATAGGAATATAAAAGGTTATTTTATAAACTATTATTCCAGTTCCTAGCAGAGAAATAGATATTTGTATTATTATCATTTAAACTTTCACTCTTTGATGTGATAAAATTCATATCTTTAATATTATTTCACACCATTACTGTTATAGTATATAATGGGAATAAACCCACTAAAGACAAAAAAAAAAAAAAAAAAAAAAAAAAAAAAAGTTGATTGCACAAAATCTTCATGGTGTGTATTAAATTTGTCATTTTTCACAAATACAATTAATTAGTGCAATAATAAATAATTTAAAATATAACAAAATTGATAATTGGATACCAAGAGGACGGAGTTTTGAGGTGGAAGTAATTATTATCATTATTATTATTTGGTAAAGCATTTTTAACATTCATGCCAACTCCTACTTTTATTTTTCAAAAGTTATTTCTTAACTTCAATTTTTGTATCATTGTTTAGAGAAAATGGGTCATTAAATTTTGATACTTTAAATATATAGCCTATATATATAAAAAAAAAAAGAATAAAAAATTATCTTCCAACTCAATACTTAAGAGATCAACATCTATGTGATAGACATGTTGACAATTGGCTCTAAAAGAGAGCTCGTCCCGAATCACAACTAACATACACCTCTAAATCCTCTCCTGTGTTTAGGGCACACGAATTTTAAGATCTATACTTAATAAGCAAACAAAATGATATTCATTAGATGTGTATTGAAAAAAAGAAGACAATTTAGAATAATAATGATGAAATTAGCAACTATTTATAAATGTCACAATTTTAACTTCACATTGATGTAAGATATACAGAATGACACACCTGAAATAATTTCATATTCAAGTGTGCCATAATTTCTAATCAATGTGTACACTAAGATTTGTTGTAAATTTATATAACTGTATCAAAAAATTGATACAGCGGGTAAAATATTAATGATGGTAAATGGGAATGTATTACACAATGATTCTAATGGATATCACTTGTTTGCTGATTCTTGGTGACTTAGTTGTTACCAGTACGATTCAGATAAAGAGTAGAGCTATAAGGTGGAGGGGGTGTTTCTGGTGGGGGAGGAGGTGGTGGCGGGAGATCCTTAAGCTTGGAGTACTCTGGTGGGTTCAAGAGAGCCACAGTTGCAGGAGCCAAAGTTGGAGCAGGAGTACTGACGGCGGGTACAGGGTGAAGGTCGTAATCTGGTCCAAGTTCTGCTAAACCAGGACTTCCAAGTACGCTGACAGTAGCACGACCAGATACACGACGTAAGGTCAAATAACGATAACAGCGCCACACCACACTCAACAGGTAAGCCTTTTAACAGAAACATAATAATATTATTTTATGGTAACATTAAGGGGTATTAAAATTGTGATGGGATTATTTGCTGTTAGCTGTCACTATTTGATAGTGCAATTGTGTGAGACTGCGATTATTGCAGCGATTTTTATGACAGGATGTTAAACTTACAGCAACTAATATTTCAATTCCTGTGCAGGCAGTACACAAGATTGTGATAATATATTTTATAGGTATATTTTACCATTTAAATTCAACGTGAATTTTTCTCATAAGAATAACATTGTAAATTTAGCAAAAGTCTTTGAATGGTAAAAGATATTATCACAATCGTGTGTACATGTTAATATATTATACTGTATTAATATATCAGAATATATCGATGTTGTAGTTGAAAATTTGTGTATTTGTTTTTTTTTATCACGGCAAGCAAAATGTGTAACTCAGAGCTACATTTGCATTGCATTTGGAAAGAGTTACACATTTTGCTTCGCAAGACAAAAAAATGTATTTTGCTTCTGGTGCTTTTTTCTGCTTTTTGTACAAGATACAAATTTTGCTTTGCATTATAAATGGCGAGATACACATATTTCCGCAACAACATCATATTGACGTTGTTCCGCTATATTGGCCTATCACTATCACTTGACCTTGATAAATATTTTTTTGCTGGAAATGACCTGAAATGCGAAAAACTAAAATTTAGAGTCGATCCGACAAACAAAATTTCCAAGGTCGAGTGGACATCAGCCAACGTTGATTTAACGTCGATATATATCATTAGAGCACAAACCGTGTATCTGCAAAAGCAACAAGTTCACAACAATAAACAACAAGATAAGAGTTTTGCTGCTTTTGCAGATACACGGTTTGTGCTATAATGTAAAAATACATTATACAAAACTAATTTCACTTTATATGATACCATATTGGATTGGCTTTACAAATTTTATATATAAAGAGATGCTATTTGACCATGTTTTTAAACTAAGGGCAGTACTGACTCAAATGAAAATTGTTGGCTTACCTTTACAGAAAGGGCAGTGATGAAAGCAAGAAGGGCCAACATTCCAAGAGCAGCAGGGCTAAGGTCATGTAATTGACGACGAACCACTTCTGGTCCTGCCTGCTGAGCTAGCACATGCAGGGATGGCAGAGCACACAAGTAACTGATAGCAATCACACTGAAAACAAAACAAACAAACATTAATTTCAAGTTTTACATTCAAAACAATAAATAATAGGTCATACACCTTACCAGGCAATGCAGAAGTCAAAAACTTTAAGACAGAAGAATGGCAACAGGTAGAATGGTTTGCCCTTAGCAGCACCATAAACCAAAGCCAGTGAACTTGCAAACGACACTAGGCTGATTTGAGTACTCATGTTAGACTCGCCTGTATGTTAGAGAAAATACACATCAAATAATGAATAACAAAATTATACTGAAATTCTATATAGATAATTAAAAGATTTAATAGAAAAACACATAGATTAGGCAAAATTGGGGAAATAGTATGAGGTTACACTAACAGGAATACCGTGGCAGAGAAAATATTCTAACCCCGCCTGAAAGGAAATTTTAAAAGCATATGTACGTGGCTCATATTACTCTGTAGAAAGCGAGCTTTATGTATAAAACAGGGGAATGTTGGCTTGCATATTGGCTAAGACGGCGTGAGCATTGCTCATAGCACACTGTCATTTTCAGCACCTTATCTCTAGTCATGGGCAGCTGGACTCATCAAGTTAGATATTATGTTTATTTTTAGCTATGTATATCGATGTTGTTGCGAGCAATATGTATAACTCGTATTTTGTCAGGCGAAGCAAAATGTGTAAGTCGTTTTTTGTCACGCTAAGCAATATCTATATCTCGTTTTTTGTCAAGCGAAGCAATATGTGTAATTCGAGCGCCATCTCCATTACGTTCGGGAACAACTTACACATTTTACTTAGCTTGACAAAAAACGAGATACACATATTGCTTAGCGTGACAAAAAACAACTTACACATTTTGCTTCGCCTGACAAAATACGAGTTACACATATTGTTCGCAACAAGATCGATATGTAATATATCTCAATATGTATGCACATATGAATGGTTTTGGTACTTACGAGCATATTGAGTGGAGGTTGAAAGTGGTGTTGGCAGAGGTGAGTCCAGGTCATCATCAGGAATAGCTGTATCCGTGCCACGCATTGGTGGATCATTCAGCTCGGGGTGGTGGACAACCACAGCAATGGCAGTCAATGCCATAATATGAAGCATCTAGTGGGTTGTTAAATAAAAATATGAGTTACATTCAAAATATTATTTAAATAGAGAGAAAATTAATATGTACCAGAATTTTTTGTTTTATTTATTGAAGTCTTTAAGATCGTAACTTTTTTTTTCTCTCTGTGATATGCATAAATCCATAATAATTAAAAAAAAAATGTAGTGGGTCTTGTGATGGGACATTCATCACGGTGTTTGTCAGAATGGTTGCACGTATTACAGCTATAGTTATACATATATCATACATATGTATAAGTATAAATATATGTATGTAACATCATATGATGCCACAGCACATCATACAAATAACACGAAGAAAAAAAAAAAAATTACACATACTAATAACTACGAGTGTATTACTTCTATTCTATTTTAATAATTTGCCACGTTAAAATACACACACACACACAAAAAAACACCTGTATTAACCTGTTCCTATAGCAGCCATAATCTATCACACAACAGAAAGACACCATTGAATTTTTATATGCAAATTACGCTTACCAATTGCCAAACTCCAAGGCATATTGTAGCCGTCCTGACATGGCAGCAAAAGAAGCATGTCCAATCTTCTCTTCTTTCTGCCTCAAGCTTTATTCTCATCACTAAAACAGTAATATAGTAATATGAAATATGAATCAGACATTTTTATCAAGGGCAAAAACAAAAGTGCGTAGGTTGGTTGACAAAGCAATTATTTCAATTTACTCCTAAACAAATGCATAATATAATACATTTATATACTTACTTTTGAATTATTACGATGAGTAATTCTATGAACAGAGCAATTTACTTATTTATTTTGCGTGTCTTGAACTATTTATCGACAAACAAATTACAGCCACATCAATAACGCCTATTTAGATTTTGACGGGCAGCCATTTGTAAAATTGTTTAAAGAAAATAACAGCAGTTCTTTATTCAGTCAACTTCCGATGATGGCGCTCGATGGCGCTGCACACAAAAATTAGCGCTAAATATAAAACGTAATATGGCATCAATGATATGGCATAATAAAATGATAAAAATCAAACGATGCAAATATATATATTTGCATCGTTAGATTATATACAGATCGGACAGATTCTGTCTCCAACGCCAACAGGTATAATTTAAAGCTGCAGGGCTGCACCACGGTAACCCATGCAGGTCCGATGCAGGTACTCGAAACAAACAGCAAATATTGTACAATCATTAAAGTATAATATTATATCATCCTGTGCGTGTAGACCACGGTCCACGGTGAAGACTTAGCATCCATGATTAAAATCAAAACTGAAAAATTATATTTTTAATTAAACAAAATAGGGTAACTGGAAAAAAAAAAAGGATTAGGGGTACAGACATTGTTCGCTGGCCTTCTCGATCTCTCATTATAGCGTGGCGCGACGTATGAACCACACGCACCAAGCGAAGCTTGGTGCGGGTGAGCATACTGCATGTCATAAGGCTGCTGATGAGTCCCAAAACCCGCGATGTTTATTGCAATTTAATTTATTACTTTGCAAAATTCGGAGTGGATATGGACGAAACGCGTACAGCAAAAGAGATTCGGATCGCGTATTGTTTATTGGTATGTATGGCTTGTATTTGCACAGAATACCCTATCCTTTTAATACTTTCATAAAACGTCCTAGCAAAATGCTAGTGAATTGATTAAAATCCCCTCCCTAACCTATCAAACTTAGAGATTTTCGCTCGGTATTAATTTTCAATACATAGTGCTCTAATTCTCTCAAACTATTTTCCATCCTTTTATATTAGTATCATTAACCGTAATGGTTTTTTCTTATATTATATACCTCATATCAAAAAGATTGTATTTTTGTAGCAATATAAGGGTTTTAAATCTACAAAAGAAAATGTTTTTTGTTTTTTATAATGAGATTTTTTATTAGTTTTTTTAGTGATAATAAAAATTAAGTGATTCACATAAACTTAGAAAATTAAAGAGAAAGAAAAACATCTACACATCTTCAGTGTCCGAATCTGAGTCATCCTCTGTAGCAGATTTGGCATAGCGCTCTGCCTCAAGGAATATAGCTCTGGGCACGCGTTCATGACGACCTTCTGTGACTGATCCCACCCAACTCAGCTCAAGCTCAAATGCCTTGTCCTTCAGCTCATCGTGCACCAGGTAAATACTAATAACACACAAATAGCTAATTATCAGTACAATGTCAACTCCACTTGTAAATATAAATATTAGGAAAAAATTGTCTGAGATAGTTGGATAATTAAACGATTTTATAGAAAAAAATACTATGAGCTTACACTTACAGGGACGAAAGGTAGAGGAAATATTCCTGTAAGCGGAAGCTCATATTATCTCCCATTCTCCAATTTTTCCTCATCTATCTAAGTGCTTTTCTATCAAATCTTAAAATTATCCACTTGTAATAATAAGAAATAGTTTAGGGTTAACAGTAACTATTCTTGATGAAAATTCTTGTAATAATTTGTTCTTATAATGTGAACAAGTTTCAACCATTGAAATTCACAAAAGTTGTACAGACTAATCTAGACTGGGTTGTTATTAGAAAATAGTTTACTGATGCTTCTTACATTCTAGCAGCCTCTTTAACCAGTTCCTTGCAGTTTAAGTCAGCTAATTTCAATTTTTCCATTTCTGTCTTGGCAGATTGTTTTGCTTTGCCAATAGCACAGCCATAGTAGCCCTGTAAAAATAAAGATAAATGAAAACCATATCTTGATGCTATGCTTCACGCAATGAAGATGCAATAGATATTACCCGCTTACAAACTTTGATAAATTTGAAAGAAAAGGGTAGGAGAAAGCCAGCAAGAGCCTTAACATATTATGTAGTTAACTACAGTTTGGTAAAAATCTTGCTATCACACAATAGCAAGAAATAGCCTAAAAATTAAAACACATTACCGGTATATAAAAAATTAACAATATTATGATATATGATATAATCTTTAATTATAGAAATAAATAGTGGGATACAGAATTACCTGCATACTTTAGGCCACGAAATACAAGAAAATATGATAAAGTCCAATGGGTACACTGAAACTTGAATCCGAAACTTGACATTGGTTTTATACAGATAGCATTAGTAATGCACATTTATGGCATTAGAAAATTACAAATTTCTTTCTGTATTTCTCAGCTTAGAGCTTGCATATAATCCTATGACCAATTATTTGTTTCTGTAGTTAGATTTTCAAAATAATATAGTTTCCCATACAATGAGCTTTAATTATTAAATTATTTTCTTTAGTGTCATTCAATTTGTTGACTTACATGAGACACTCCTGAAGGGTCAACAACATACATGTTGGGACCATCCACTTTATCGTAAGTTCCCATAATGGCACTGCAACCAAATGGACGTACAGCACTGTACAAGGTGTAGGCATGCATGAACATGGAAACTCTGTCATTAAGGTACTGAAACAAAGTAAACAGCAATTATTAATGATAGCTGCAGGGGTGTAGAATTTGTACACATAAAATATATTCAAAAGCTTGTTTTTATTATCTCAAAACTTTTTTTTTTTTTTTTTTTTTAATAATTCTAAAACAAATATTATTATGAATTACTTCTCTATCTCACTCCTAAAAAAAATACTTTTAGTATTAAACAATAATTTGGACTGGACATTATGGTAGTTAGCTTTGCTAAATATTATTGCTATAAGCTATAAAAATTATAGGTATATTATTATTAGTTACTGTACCTTCAATGGGATGTTGGAGCCATATTGACTGCGATAGCTAGAACACTCGGAACGAGCAGTCTCAACAATTTGCTTTGCATCTGCCAGCAATCCTGCTACAGCCTAGAAAAGAAAAGAAGTTAACTCAACCATCATCATTATCAATTTTGTTTATCGCTTAAATTTAATATTTAAACATTTACCAGTCCAACATGATCATCAACTGTGAAAATTCTCTTGTTTGCTCCAATTTCATACAGTTTAGATGTTACAAGTTTTTCTATAGCAAAAACCACCCCATCTTTGCCACGCAAGCCAATAGCCGTGCTGAAACATAATCAATGAAATTTGAAATATTGAAAAACCACTTTGTTTTGGATATGTTATCAAAGATAATAATATATGGAAACTAACAAGAGCCTTACCACGATGAAGTCCGCAGCTAGTTGCAATTTTTGATGATACAGTTAACATAAATATTTACATTGATTAGATATTTTGACAGCTCACTTCATCAGTTGCTTTGATACTCTCTAAGCAACTCAAAATGTGCAATAAGTCAATATTTGTGTGAACTGAGACATCAAAATCTTCACCTAGCTCTTGACTGCATAGTAATAAGGCAGTTGTTTGTTTCCTTTTTATTTCATTTGTTATGGTGCATTGAGATATTCTTAAATTTGTTACAATTTTGCGCAGCAAATTGTGAAATAGCATTGTTTTAAATGGGAAAAATTATTTTGCTGGTCAAAGTTACAACAAAAACAATAGGATAGAGATAGGACGAGAGAAATTAGAGCACCGTGTATTGAAAGTTAATACAGAGCAAAATTCTCTAATTTTGATAGTATAATGGAGTAGGGATTCAAATCAATTCACTAGCATTTTGGCTAGGACGTTTTATATGAAAAGAAATTAAAAGGATGGGTGATTCTGTGCAAAAGCTAACCAAACATACCAAATATCCTCACGACCCACACCTCTCGCGATCTAGCTGGAAGCGCGTTTCGTCCATATCCGTTCCGAATTTTATGCACTAATTATATAATTAATGCACAAAAAACATCGCGGGTCTCAGGCACTCATCAGCAGCCCACAGCAATACAATGTGCTCACCTGTACCAAGCATCACCGCTTGATACGTGTGGTTCACATTGCTCGCTGTGTGATAGTGAGAGAGCGGGGCAAAGTCGCGTGCCGAACGATGCCCGCCGCGCTCCCCCCTCCGCATTCCCCAATGCGAAGAAGCTAGCGGCCGGCCACCATACTGCATGTCGTCTCATTTCGTGGTACATACTTGTATGCAAGGCAGATTTTGCACAGAAAGGGGAGGAAAATCTGCCTTGCATACAAGTATGTACCACGAAATGAGACGACGTGCAGTATGGTGGCCGGCCGCTAGCTTCTTCGCATTGGGGAATGTGGAGGGGGGAGCGCGGCGGGCATCGTTCGGCACGCGACTTTGCCCCGCTCTCTCACTATCACACAGCGAGCAATGTGAACCACACGTATCAAGCGGTGATGCTTGGTACAGGTGAGCACATTGTATTGCTGTGGGCTGCTGATGAGTGCCTGAGACCCGCGATGTTTTTTGTGCATTAATTATATAATTAGTGCATAAAATTCGGAACGGATATGGACGAAACGCGCGTCCAGCTAGATCGCGAGAGGTGTGGGTCGTGAGGATATTTGGTATGTTTGGTTAGCTTTTGCACAGAATCACCCATCCTTTTAATTTCTTTTCATATAAAACGTCCTAGCCAAAAATGCTAGTGAATTGATTTGAATCCCTACTCCATTATACTATCAAAATTAGAGAATTTCGCTCTGTATTAACTTTCAATACACGGTGCTCTAATTTCTCTCGTCCTATCTCTATCCTATTGTTTTAGTAGCATTAACCGCGATGGTTTTTTCACATATTTATATAAAGTTACAACAAATTTAAAAATATGTGAATGCATCTTTAAGAAATTTTACATATTTGATATTATGCATTATTCTTTAGCAGATTACTAAAAAGTATTAAAAAGGCATGGTCTATTTACAAAATGGTATTGCTTTACCTTCATTTTACATTTAGATGGTATGGTATACTTTACTTAAAGATGTATGATAATAGAGGTGTAAGAGGAGAACAATTCAAAACAAATTAGATTATGGTAAGTGTACTACCAGTAGTTATCAGATTGATGTTATTATTGCAAGTTGCATATTTTAAAATACCACTCATTTCATTAATGATGTTCGTAAACCCTGTTTTTCGTGCTGCAAACCACAAAAAATAGCAATCATCTAATGCTTTTTAAATGGAATTGCGCATTTTTTTTTATTATTATTTTTTTTTTTTGGAGCAAGGGAACAGAGTTTACAACATAATTAGTGCTTTGAAATTTTGAAACAAGACAGATTGTTGTAACAGTAATCAAAATTTCGAAACCCTAAAATGAGTGGAAAGTATTTTTAAATATATAGATGCAACTGCCAAAAATAGAAGTATTCTCATTACTAGTACATACAAGTACCAGTATTTTGAATAAAATTGATAGGAAATTTATTATCATGGTCATAAAAACAAAATAATATTATGTATAATTTACAGCATGTATGGTAATTGTACTAGTTCTGGCAGGCCACAGTTATTGGCAGTTGTAGTTTTTTAAATACCTTCCACTAATTTTAGGGCTTTGAAATTTGAGCACAAAAGAGATTCTTAAGCAATCTTTTTTTTTTTTTTTTTTTTTTAATAATTTCAAAACTCTCAAATGAGTGGAACGTATTTTAAAAAAGTAACAAACACCTGCTGATAATTAGTACAATTACCATACATACAATGTGTATGGTCATTTTACTAAAAAAATGACTTCCTATGGACATTGTCATATGGGATTAACATGTATGTATTTAGATAAGAGTTTTGCATCAACTGCAATCTCTATCTGATTGCATTGAATGGCCATAAGCCAATAGATTTTTTATTATTATTATTATTATCATTATTTATTTATTTTTTATTTTTTGGCTTGCCATATTGTGTTATCGTATCGTGCTATACACCAATCCCAGTCCCAATCAAGACATTGTCTTATCGACAGGTAAGGACTTTCCAATTAAGGATTGTATATAGATGGCTTATATCTCAAAATCTAAAAAAAAACTTCTAAATTTTATGATGCCAATTGAAAGTTAATAGTAACAGCTACCTATGATAAAATTTTCAGAACCCGTGACCATCAGATAAGAGAGAAATTAATTATTGAAATTAACATGGGCTCTTATGGGACTAAAACTTTAAAAAATCATAATTCAAAATCTAGCATGGTGACCCCCCAAAATTTTTACATTTTTGAAGATACCCCCCTTAATGGAAATGCACACACGGGTCGGCCACGGCCTAGGTACACAGCCCGGCATTCGCCATGACAGCCTAGAGAAACCGTGGAAACATCTAGGCAGGCTGGTCGGTGCAATCACATCAATCACGCACCTCCCGAATACTGTGCGTCGTCATGGAATGCATGTAAACATGCATCGTGCAACGTTTTGTGCTCTCATGTACGCACCCAGCAGTGGCTTCAACCTATACTTGGTGAGGAGTACAGAGCTGCGAGTCAGCTGCCTTCACCACTCGGCCATACCAGCTCGGTACTATTATAAGTACCATATTTTATTAATAAGTAAAATGACTGTACATAATGTATGCATGTACGTCATGCATTGTGCAAGGCAAGCAGATAATTACATACTGTATGTACATACATATGTATGTACATACATATCTACACACAACTTTAAAGAATGCTGTTACTTTATGTCTCATTATAATTTACATATCATATGTACTATCATTTTATATTCAACCTTTTTTATTTTATTTTTCCTTACCCACTGTTTTCAACAGCTTTTTGAGCATATTCTACTTGAAACACTCGTCCATCAGGAGAGAACTGAGAGGCCGACAGATCATACTGCAAAATAAAAATATTTAGCTAGTACATTTTTTCACCTTGTTCATCTTTCGATGTTTTTGCTTATTAAAACTTAATATATTTTTATTTAAAAATCTATAATAACTGTGCAAACTCTGTACATAATAGATTTCAGGAATAAAATAGCAATACAATTTGTGTTTTTGCTGGATACAATGCATACAACCTACAACAACTTTTTACGTTGTTTTCAAAGTTAAATCATTCTACTTTACAAAAATAAAATTATCATCTTTAATAAATAATGATTGAGGATTATAATTATACTTACACCGGTACCAATGGAACTCATTTTTACAGCAAAATTTGTGAATAATTACAGAAATTTGCTTTAGAAACGCGCTGTCATTCACTTTTGCTGATTTTTTAGTTGCGCATTGTTTTTCGAGATTCATTTGTAAAATTGTTATTACAAAACCGGGAAAAAGTTTAAAAGTTTCAAACACATTTTCTTCAGCTCTTTTCCACATAGAGCATTTCCGCTTACTTTCATACTCATTCAAAAACATTATGTAATGCAACTAAGTTTTAAATAATATTTAAGTATATTTTTTACTCTACAAAAAGAACAACGAGGGAGGCGATAGTGAAGATGAGCTAAAAGAGAACCCTTTTTACTGGTCTGAAAAAAAAAGGGGAGCGCATGCACACGCGCACGTACATATAGTACGCAAAAATGACATTATTTTGCCTTTATTTTACATTTTGAAAGTATTTATAAAATATAATTAGTTAGCACACATATTAAAACACAACATTATCACAAAATAATGCACACCACGAATAAACATACGATGCACACATTACACATTTCATTTCTACAAATGTGTACGCGTGTAATCCGTAATAGGTGCGGTTTCAGACAGTTTTCACGGCGCCATGCCCATGCCCATAGCAGAAAATAGCATGACAAAATTAATTTATTGAAAAATAAATGATTTTTTTTACATGATACATAAATATTGTTGAAATAAAATCATATGTTTATAATCCCGAAAAAAAAATTAACCATATTTTAGCCCAGCCAAGATTTAACCTATGGTCTGCTGATTCATGAATTTATTTATCATAATTTAATTATTTAAATAAATACAAATAACTTATTTAAATTAATAAATACTCGCAATGAATTGTTATAATATAAAAATATAACACCTTAATTTTTTAATTAAATATGTATGGGCTGGGTATATATGAGAAGCTGTCATAACTTATGGTATTACCATTACCGTATTTCATGAGTTTTTAGAATCCATGCAAATATATATATATATATATATATATATATATATATATATATATATATAAAATTTTGTTGTTGTAAACCAAGTGTGTTTAATAAAATAAATAAAAATGATGAAATTTAAAAAAAAAAATAGTTGTATATATGGCATAATCTCAAATGCAATATAAATAATATAATATACTACACACACACACTATTTAAAATACATAAAATACTGGCTGTATGAAATTCTGACTGATAATCCTTCACTTGTTATATCTTGATTTTTTTTTTTTTTTTTTTTTTTTTTTTTTTTTTGTATCATTTCTATGGTGATATAAAATTCAAAGTCTAAAAGATAGTGGATTGAGAGTTCAAAATTGGATCTTTATAAGTTTGAATCTGTTGCTCATGACAAGTGTTTATAAAGCAAAAGTGCAGAGTATCATGTCAACGCAAGGTAAGTTATTGGAAGGAGAATTACGAATATCATTAATAAAATATTGTAATACAAATCATAAATTGTCCAAGATTTTTTTTTTTTTTTTTTATCTGCCCTCTGAGTGACCCCTTTTACATATCGACCTAGAGTTGAACTGGTATGATCCGTTGTCCTTCTCCATTTGTCAGACCTTTTCAATACAAAACATAACAAAAGTAAAATAGAGTTTTAGAGTGCATTTTACATGGAGCAATATTTCCAATGTGCAATAAATTTGATTGCATATTTTGCATATTTATGCAATCTACATTACAATTCCATTAATGTTTTACGAAATGAAATATATTTCTCAATGACGTTATTTAATATTGCTCTGTGTGAAGGCCATAATATCAATTGTATATTAAAACTATATGCCTATTATTTTATTTATTTTACAATGTACAATATAATAAATAGCCAATTAGTAAAATATTGATGAATTGTTTTATAAATACTTATATCAATTGTGTTTTTTTTATATGATAAAGCAGCTTTCTTTACAAAAATATACAAAAATTTTAATTGTAGCCGCCATAATTAAAAAAAAATGTATTAATGGCCTGTTCAAATGCACACTGTTTGCAATGTGCAATAAATTATAATTTTGATGGCTTGACAATTTAATTAGATTAGTACGCATTTAAGCATGTGTAAATTTGTTAAAATTTCAAAACCGTTATGAAACGTTTCACGTTTCCTTAAATTTCTACAATAGATAATTAAATTAGTAATAAAATACAAAATGTTTTTATAAATATGATATTATTAAAAATTGCCAATATAAGAAAATTGAACTAAAATGAAACTTTCAAAGACAAAACTAATATCGAGACATAAAATACAATTTATACATCTCAGCTTGCATTATACGTTTCAACTTTCAGATAAAATTCTTTTTACTCCTGGACCTCTGAACTGCTCATTGACTGTGAAACAAGCAATGCAGCGAGATCTCGGATCTCGGGACATAGAATTTATCAATACTGTGAGATCCATCAGGAAAGACTTGGTACAAATCGCAGGTAAAGATTTCGTGTTGAAAAATATTTTATATATATATATATATATATATATATATATATATATATATATATATATATATATATATATATAGTTCTTTGATTTATTATTTCTCTTATTTTTAAATAGAAAAATTGAATGTTACAATAATCAGTAAATAATAAAGTTTATTGTAAATAAATTATAGGACTATCATAATGACAGGGGAACTATGAAAATATTAACATAATAATTAATTTTCTGGTATCGTTGTCATTAAATATGACATTTCCAATTTGCCGATATGCCCTATATCTAATATTATGTAAATTATTTTACGTCACTTTTTATTTTTTAATTAGGAGTATCTACTGACGAGTTCACGAGTGTGCTTTTGCAAGGAAGTGGGACTTATAGCGTAGAAGCTGTGCTGCAAACTGTTACCCCACGATCAGCAGCTACGGTGAGAATTCATATTATAGTAAAACTATGCGGTCTCAAATCTCACAACACAGTATGAACAATTCAATAACGACGCAGACAATTTTTTTACTTGACTTCATAATGTTATCTCTATAGGTCCTTCTGCTAATAAATGGTGCTTACGGTCGTCGAATGCGTGCAATATGCGAGTACTTAGACATCGCGACGCACTCCCTCGAGTTTGCAGAAGACGTGGTTGTTTCAGCAAGTGTGGTTAGAGAACAACTCAAGGCCTCGCGTTATTGCGCCGTGTGTATCGTACATTGTGAAACGTCCTCAGGAATCGTCAACCCCGTAACTGAAATTGGAAGTCTGGTGCGTGAGCTTCAACCCCAAGCTAACTTCGTAGTGGATGCAATGAGCAGCTTTGGAGCAATTCCTCTTGACTTGAAACTTTCTGGAGTTGATTTTATTATCAGTTCAGCAAATAAATGTTTGCAAGGGGTACCTGGCTTTGCATTTGTCGTGGCTCGCAAGAATCGATTGATTCAATGTAAAGGTAAAATATTTTCTTTTCCAATTGTAAATTTTATTTTTATTAATAATTTTACTACAGTATTTTATTTGTTTGTTTAATAATGACTTTATACAGTATAATCATGTATAATTTATATATTATTTATTAAATTAATATTAATTTTTGTTACATTTTTAAAATTAAATGAGCTGTGTATAACGATAATTAATTAAAAATACTAAATTATCTCTAAAGGAAATGCTCGAAGTCTTAGCTTTGACTTGGTCTCACAATATGAAGGACTGGAGAAAGACGGCCAGTTTAGATTTACGCCACCCACACACGCACTTCTAGCATTTAGTCAAGCTCTAAGAGAATTTCAACAAGAGGGTGGAATCTCTGCTAGAGCTGCTAGGTAAGACTGCCTATATATTATACTCTGTCTGTACCCTATTGCCTATATTGCTATTGATAAAGTGTGTTACAGTTTATTGATATCAAATTCATAGTACATATAGCCTATAAACAGTAATTTAAATAATTACAGAGGTAAAACCAGTTTTTTTCACTCTAATTTTCCTTATTTCAGATACAAAGAGAATTGCAGCATTATTCAAAAAAGCATGGCTGAGCTAGGATTTAAAAAACTGTTAAACGGAGAACATGATGGATACATTATTACCAGCTTCTTCATGCCTGAACATCCCAATTTTGAATTTGATCAATTTTATAAAAATCTCAGCAATAAAGGTAAATATAAAATAATAATAATAATAAAAACAGTATGCCATATTTAATAATAGCAAAGGATGAATATAAAATCTCTGAATTGGTTTTTAAGTACAAAGAAATGTATTTTGAGTGTCACCGAATGTATTCCAGGTCAAGTGATTTACCCAGGCAAAGTCACGCAAGCCTGTTGCTTCCGTATTGGTCACATCGGTGCATTGGGACCAGAACACATGAAGCATCTAATTCAATGTATTCGAGAGGTGCTCTCTGTTATGAAGGTGCAGATGTAAAATTGATTCCTTTATAGAATTTGATATCAACACACATGGTCTTATAAAGATATTAATATATATATATATATATATATATATATATATATATATATATATATATATATATATATATATATATATATATATATATATAAGACAAATAAAAAGAAGTTTTACTATTTTTTTAAATAAATATTACGACGTTGAACTTGACCTTTGCATGTACTGTACTTGAAAATATAGTTACAGGTTACAGGTAATAGCGCATGTAATATTAGGATTAATGTAAGTCTAAATAATATAATAATAATAATATATATATATATATATATATATATATATATATATATATATATATATATATATATATATATATATATATATATATATCGAGGGTGCTCCGCTATAATGTCCTAAGTCCACTTGACCTTGAAAAATAAAAAATCGTCGGATCAACCCCAAATTTTGGATTTATCCATTTCAGGTCATTTGCAGCAAAAAATATTTTTCAAGGTCAAATGGACTTAGGACATTATAGCGGAGCACCCTCGATATGTTTCGAATGTTGAATTTCGAGCGAGGTTGCATGATGATAAGAAATTTTCTCGGTGAAATAGAATTATTGTCTTACCTTCTGTGAAGACACTGGGCTTTACACTCGCTGCTATCACTATTTTAAATAACAATGAAAAAATAATAGTCACTTTGTACATAATTATAAAAACACTCAATTCACAGTCTTTTTAAAAATTACATAGCTATGTTATTTACACACAACGTGAGTTCTGAGGAAGGAGACAGACAGTATGTATCATTTGTGATTATATAGTCTCCGAAAACGTTAAACATTGTGTGTAAATAACATAGCTATGTAATTTTTAAAAAGACTGTGAATTGAGTGTTTTTATAATTATGTACAAAGTGACTATTATTTTTTCATTGTTATTTAAAATAGTGATAGCAGCGAGTGTAAAGCCCAGTGTCTTCACAGAAGGTAAGACAATAATTCTATTTCACCGAGAAAATTTCTTATCATATATATATATATATATATATATATATATATATATATATATATATATATATATATATATATGATAAAAATTCATTGTAGTCTTACCTTCTATAAGACCCTGGGCTTTCACTCGCTGCTTGTTTTGACGATAAAAAATAACACACAACACCATAAAAAATTGTCACTTATATATAAGTTAATAAAAAGACTCAATTCACAGTTTTTTAAAAATTATATATACATAGCTATGTTATATTTACACCAAATTGTAACGTTTTCGAGTGCGTATGTAGAAACATACAGTGTCTGCACTCTTCTTCAGCTTACTGACTCTTGCTCACGAGGCGCGCCGACCTCCGCAACGGGGGGAGTGGCTCGTCCTCGTCAGGTGTTATTTTATTGTTTATATTTTCACCTGTACGATCACGTGGTACAGTCTTTTTACATGAATCTATAAGTGGAAACCAAATAGGCGGCAAATCAAAACTAGGTTGACTGATTGTTTCATTATTTCTTCTTGACATTTCTATTGCTTCTAATATTTTTCTTTTTTTATAATGACTTTCTCTTCCTATCACCTTTGTTTTCTCCCATTGAATTTGATGGCTGTTCTCCAGTGCATGATCTACAAGTTTTGAATATCCTGTATCTCTTTTTTCTATTTTTTGCCTGTGTTCATTCACCCTGATGTCCAATGGACGACCCGTTTCTCCGATGTATTCTTTCTCACATACACAGGGTATAGAATATACTACATCTTTATTCATATTTTTCTTCATGTCTGGTTTTGTACGTGCTAAACTTGATTTTAATGTGTCTCTGGAAGAACAAACAATACGAAGATTGACTCCCTTACCAATACGTTGTATTTTTTCACTCAACCCTTGCATATAGGGGATGCAAATGGTTGCGTCTGGTTTCTTTTCTTCAGTATTGTTTCTTTCTTTGCTGTTTTTATTTTTTATTTTATGAATAACGTGTAATGGATAATCATTTTCTTTTAAAATGTGTTCTATTTTACTAATTTCTTCATTTATTAATTTTTTATCATTACAGTGTGTTCTTGCCCTATGTAATAACGTAGCTGCTATACCTGTTTTTGTAGAGTGTGGATGATTTGAATTGAAATTTAGATATCTCCCACTGTCTGTTTCTTTTCGATATACTGAAGTCGTAATTTTGTTTTCTATAGATCTTTTTACCCTTACATCTAAGAAGGGCAGTTCACCCTCTTTCTCATATTCAATTGTGAATTTAATAGTTGCTGCCTGATTATTCATATGATCTAAGAATGATTCAACTGGTACCTCATTTTGTGGCCAAACAATGAACGTATCATCCACGTATCTTTTATATATCACTGGCTTTGGTGTGTAAGTTGTTATCGCCTTATTTTCCAGTTTTTCAAGATATATATCACTGACTTCAAAAGACTGACTTAGCTACAAAAGAAAAACTTGAAATTGACAAAACATTAAAAAATAGAACAAAACATAGCGTTACAACTATTATGAATTTAATAACGTTATGCATTAAAAATACATATTTTGAATTCAATGGATCATTTTATAAACAAAAGAATGGTTTAGCTATGGGCTGCCCATTATCACCAGCACTCAGTGATATATATCTTGAAAAACTGGAAAATAAGGCGATAACAACTTACACACCAAAGCCAGTGATATATAAAAGATACGTGGATGATACGTTCATTGTTTGGCCACAAAATGAGGTACCAGTTGAATCATTCTTAGATCATATGAATAATCAGGCAGCAACTATTAAATTCACAATTGAATATGAGAAAGAGGGTGAACTGCCCTTCTTAGATGTAAGGGTAAAAAGATCTATAGAAAACAAAATTACGACTTCAGTATATCGAAAAGAAACAGACAGTGGGAGATATCTAAATTTCAATTCAAATCATCCACACTCTACAAAAACAGGTATAGCAGCTACGTTATTACATAGGGCAAGAACACACTGTAATGATAAAAAATTAATAAATGAAGAAATTAGTAAAATAGAACACATTTTAAAAGAAAATGATTATCCATTACACGTTATTCATAAAATAAAAAATAAAAACAGCAAAGAAAGAAACAATACTGAAGAAAAGAAACCAGACGCAACCATTTGCATCCCCTATATGCAAGGGTTGAGTGAAAAAATACAACGTATTGGTAAGGGAGTCAATCTTCGTATTGTTTGTTCTTCCAGAGACACATTAAAATCAAGTTTAGCACGTACAAAACCAGACATGAAGAAAAATATGAATAAAGATGTAGTATATTCTATACCCTGTGTATGTGAGAAAGAATACATCGGAGAAACGGGTCGTCCATTGGACATCAGGGTGAATGAACACAGGCAAAAAATAGAAAAAAGAGATACAGGATATTCAAAACTTGTAGATCATGCACTGGAGAACAGCCATCAAATTCAATGGGAGAAAACAAAGGTGATAGGAAGAGAAAGTCATTATAAAAAAAGAAAAATATTAGAAGCAATAGAAATGTCAAGAAGAAATAATGAAACAATCAGTCAACCTAGTTTTGATTTGCCGCCTATTTGGATTCCACTTATAGATTCATGTAAAAAGACTGTACCACGTGATCGTACAGGTGAAAATATAAACAATAAAATAACACCTGACGAGGACGAGCCACTCCCCCCGTTGCGGAGGTCGGCGCGCCTCGTGAGCAAGAGTCAGTAAGCTGAAGAAGAGTGCAGACACTGTATGTTTCTACATACGCACTCGAAAACGTTACAATTTGGTGTAAATATAACATAGCTATGTATATATAATTTTTAAAAAACTGTGAATTGAGTCTTTTTATTAACTTATATATAAGTGACAATTTTTTATGGTGTTGTGTGTTATTTTTTATCGTCAAAACAAGCAGCGAGTGAAAGCCCAGGGTCTTATAGAAGGTAAGACTACAATGAATTTTTATCATCATGTCACCTCGCTTGATATTCAAATTTTCAAACATATATATATATATATATATATATATATATATATATATATATATATATATATATATATATATATATATATATATATATATATATATATATATATATAGGAAAGTACACGTATAGCAAAATAATTGGATTTGTGATTGTTTTTATTAAAAATAAATACAGTAATACAATAAATAAATAACTTAAAATAAATAAAATAGTTATCTTAATCAGAATTATTTGCAGTCGTTACAGTGATATCCAAGTTGTTGTTTTTTTCTTTTAAAATTTTGATGTAGTTCAAGAAATATCAACATTTATTGGCGGTAAATCTATGACATAGATTAATGTCATGCGTTTTTGTTATTTTATAACACACAGTCCTTCTTAACGTTTATCATAAACTCAAAATTACACATGCACAAAATTTTTAGTTTTTATAAAACATTGAAAATTTTCAGTCATTAAAAAAATATTGATAAAAATTTCACAAAAGCACGTTCAAAAATTACCAAACCAAAACCCACGAAAAATTAAAAACCAGATATAATGAACTTAAAATTAAGTTTACAATTAAAATAATTTAAGTAAAGGTGGGACGATAAAAAGACTGTTTTCAATTAATTTTAATTAGGGCTTAATATCCCTTGTCGAGAATCATAATTTTGGAGCGGCGACGAGATGGTGGTGTGGTTTCATTGTCAACCACTGCTTCCTCCGTTGTGGGTTGGATCTTAAGGACCTCGCAGTTGCGTCCAGTGTAATCGTCGGTACATAGGCAGCGGTAATTACCATCTTCTTCAGTCAAACTTACACATGTAGAGTTGTTCTCACACATGTTAGGGTTATCCACGCAGTAAGTCAGCTCTACAAAGAATATAATGATAAAATTAAACATTATAGGTTTTAATTAACATTATGAATTATTGGAAGATAATATTTTAGCATTTGAGAAAAACAATGTCATTGTATTTTTTTCACCTAATTTTTTTTTTTTTTTTTTTATTAATTATTTCTTTCATTATATGTAGACTATTGTTTGAAGGCATTTCTGGCCAATATTATTTAATATATATAAGCTTGCTGTTGAATGCTTACCTTGATCGCAAAGCATGCCACCCCATCCAGCCTCACAGTTACATTCCCATGGCCTGCTGCAAGATCCGTGTACACAACCAGGGTATGCATAGCACTCATTGCAGTCCTTGCCCCACCAGCCAACCTTGCATCTGTACAAAAATAATTAGAGAGAGTTGATAAATTGACTATGAATGTGATGGAGGCAGATTACTGCTAACACAGAAGTTACCGCATTATATTGTCTGGTTTAGTTAAAAATATAATGATTCTTGGTAATATCGATATAATGTAAATAATTAAATCTATACAAAGCTTTTTATAATTCAAAACTTTAGTTTTTACTCACACACACACACACACTCACACACACACACACACACACACACACACACACACACACACACACACACACACACAAATACTATGTAACATTATAAAATTAGGTTTTAAGAATTTTGTTCACGTACTATACCGAGATGAATAAAATCTTCATGTATAATAAGCTCAGGGAATTTTTTATAATATAGAAAACACAATCTTCAATACAACAATATACAAAGGAGGAAAATGAAAACGTTAATATTTATTTATTTATAAATAATAATAATAATAAAAAAAAAAATTTAATAAAGTACTAACCTGCATTCACCGGGTTTCCTGCAATATCCACGGTCTCTATGGCAAGTGTCGGAGCAAATAGCTGGAAAAATAGTGTATTAAAATTAATATAATAAATATCTAAACTCTAAGATATTGCAATTATTTATTACAATGTATATAGACATTAGTGATATTCAATAATTGTCATTGCATTTACGAACATAACAAAATCATTTCTTAAATCATATTTTTACCTTGCTGACAAAGTATTCCAGTCCAACCCTCGTGACAGCGGCACTCAAGAGGCTTGTTACAGAAGCCGTGCTGACAACCTGGTAATACTTGGCAGTCCTTGCACGTCTCACCAGCCCAGCCTAAACGACACCTACACACACGTGTCACAATGTTTATGTATAGTGAGGTGGGACACTAGCTTTAAATTTATCGTTTGTTTTGTAAATTTAGATACAGCTCTTTGTTTTATTAACCATAAATAAAAGTTATAGGAGTTTATAAATTTTAAAAAAGTTATTTAGTTTCTAGATATTTTTAATGTTATTTTTATTATTTCACCCAAGAGAATGAAAGTCTTAACTCTGCGTGTACACTTATTCATCTTAAATTTATGTGTGATAATAACAACAACAAAAAGTTTGTTTTAATTTAATTTGTAATTAATTACTATATACTTTATGATTGCTAATGAGTTCAAATTTTAAAAGATTTCCCCCGTGAAATTTCTCATCTCTTTGAAAAGATGATAACAAATTATGATGTTGGGAATCCTTACCTGCATTCTCCGGGTTGTTCACAGTATCCTCTTTGAGCGTGACAATCGCTGCGACAAATTGCTGGAAAAAATAATATGATATTGTCTATTTGATTTTTTTAGTTTATTTATTAATGAACATCAATCTAATAAGGTGATACTATAGCATATAAAAGCAAAATTATATATTTTAAAAATGTTTCCAACATCTCTTTTTATATATATTATATGATTTTGATTTTGTACTTACGTTCAGAGCAGAAAATGCCATCCCAACCCTCGCGACAAGTACATTCAAAGCTGGAGTTGCAGTAACCGTGCTGGCATCCGGGGAGTGGGATGCACTTGTCACATTTCTCGCCATAGAAACCTAAAATTGTAAAAATTAATTAAAAAAACAAAAACATTAGAAATGGACACCTATTTACATAATATTTGTAAACGTCCTGTTACAAAAAAAAAAAAAAATCTGAACTCTGTTGAACTTATAAAAAAAAAAACGATGAGCTAAATTTGTCATTATTAATGTTAAATTAAGAAGTTACTCGAACTTGTTTTTGTGTATATTTTAATTGGCAAGTATATTTAATTTAGTTTACCTAGTTTACAGCGGCACTCGCCAGGTCTTTTGCAGTAACCTTGTAGAGGATCACAGCCTTTGCGACAAATTGGCACATCGCACATATCGCCGATCCATCCTGGCTCGCATTTAATTTCTCCACTTTCGTCACACGTGTAGTGGCTGTTAGTATCCTGGGTAGTGGGCAGCTCACATGCCTGTTAAATTTGAAATGAGTACATATATACAATTAAAAATCTTTAGCATCAGAGTCTGATGAGTGAGATTAATATAATATATTCATAAGGTTTTTAAAATCAATGTACTGTGCAATTAAAAAAAATTCTTGCACCGTCATTTTATATACAGTTGATATTTTTATTTATTTATTTTTTTAATTTATGTGTTAATGAGTGTAACGAAATGAATTAATAAATATGTCTTCTCATTTTATAGCACTTAAATTAATTGGTGTCACATCTCATCATCTATACTATCGTTGAAGTTTATTATATATCACACCTTTTCCGTCATTTAGCCTCGTTTTTTATTTTTATTTTCCCTAACAATTACGTAGATTGAGGATAAGAAAACTATTGTATATAAATACACAAACATTTTAGCGTATCATGCTAACATATTACAGTATCATCATTTTTTATGTTTGCATTTAAGTTTCTACTTTAATCTTATTAATTTAGGTAGCTTCTGCTTTGTTGTGAGAATTAACACAGTCAATTAAAATATAATAAAGAAGGATGTCATAAAGTAACAAATTTTTAAATGAACTAAAAAAAAGTAAATATTTTTAATTATTATTATGTAAATTATTTTAAATATTTATGGGGTCATTCTAGTTTTATCCTGTGATTATACAACTTCACACATACAAGAGAGAGAAAAAAATGCTCTATAATAAATCATTTCCTGTATGCATGAGAAAAATACTTATTATTTTGTTATCATATTTCTTTTGTTTTTTTCTCAGCATGCAATTGAAAAATTTTCATGTGATTTTATTTTTTTCGTGTATAGTTTATATTCGCTGTATTAAATAATTGAGATATTGATGTCAATTAAAGTGTCACTGCGGGAGCTTAAGCCGGAACTAGTAACACTGGGACACGCGCCCACTGCGGTTTGTACACACGAGTGTATGACCTGTAATGTAATGGGTGGTGTTTGCTTGCTTGCTTGTTGCTGCAGACTTTCACCCAATCTAGATCACGAATCACCGTAAGAATCTTCCTTGTAGATATTATTTTAACTAGAATAATCTTTACATCCTTGAATATAAATTTAAATAATTTAAAAAAAAAGTATTTTAAATAAATAAATATATGAAAATGAGTTGAGTAAACGAGTCATACAAATATAAGAGTACAAAAAAAAAAAAAAAAAACGTTCCGAGGTGTTTTTATTAAAAAAAAAAATGCTTAACATCAATGCTTGAATTTTAAGTAACCAGTTAATATTATATAGTAAAGGTTATTCATGATTTTCTTGTTTTTACATTATTTTTTTGTGTGTTTTCAATGCTGTATATACAATCAAATATTCCAAATTGTATTATATTTTAGAAAAAAGTAATAGTAAAATTGTCCTTTTCCCATCGATATGATAGTAGTTGCCTTTGACTTGCAGATAAGAAATGGCATTGCATTCAAAATTGTGATATTATATTTATTTTAAATTATTTTGGTACGTGTAATCTTGCTTAAGCTAGTCTTATAATATATTCAAAACAGAAATTTGAGAGAAAAAAATTATTCTTAACCCCCCAAGTTAAGTTTAAAACATTATTAATTTAATTTAAAAGAAGCAAAGCAAATAAGAAATGCTTTTGCAAGCATTGAAATTTCTAAATGTTGATTTATGGTATACTGTAGAATTTAAATCACAACAGTTTGTTCCTTCAAAAGAAAAAGAAAAAGAAAAAGAATAAGAAAAAGAAAAAGAAAAAGAAAAAAAAAGTTGATAAGAATAAATTATTTAAGTTGCAAAATATTAATTAATTATTTACCTGTTTCTTCCATTTGGGCACGGTAGTTCTTCTAGCCGGCAAAACTTCAGGCAGAAAAGTACACACGCACACGACGAGTACTAACACTCGGCACTTGTCCATCGCGTCTGAAGCTACCGTCGTTCGTCTCGCCGCTAAAGTTGAAGACTGATCACGTGGTACACCAACTCTCATTGGTTGCTAAGCTGAGTCACGTCTGACCCGTGCTAACTGTATATACCTTTTCCATCATCCTTATACACACACACACATACACAGCACACACACACACACTATAATACGTATAATATACCTCTCTTACTAAACCTGCCGTTAACTATTTCATTTTCTAATTGGTTACGGCTAATTATTTTGTTTAACTTAATCCAATGAGAAATAAGCTTACAGTATAAGAAAAAAGAGGAAATTTAAATTATGATACTTAAATACATTTTTCAATAGAGGATTAAATTATCTTTAAATTTATGATTACGTTTTGTATACTTTATTATAATATATTTTTTAATTAAAAAATATCCGTGCAAATTCTTTTGGGATGTTGAGAACCGTATATCTATAATTTCCTAATGTCATTATTACTTCTCACGGTGTCAATGTTTCATGGTTTGACAAATTTAAATTGCTTTGTTCGAGCTTGTTTTCAAGGTGTTTATATTCAAATCTATAGATTTGCTTCGTATACTATTTAATTTAATGTTACTTAATTTTATTTGTGACAAATGGATCACGTACGCATTACTATAAATATTTATATATAAAAAAATGCTGCTGTTAAGCGATTATTATCATAGGAAAGATAAAAATTAAATGAGAGAGATTTTTTTTACTCTTTTCTGACAAAAGTAATCACACACACACACACACACACACACACACACACACACACACACACACACACACACACACACACACACACACACACACACACACACACACACACACACACACACACACACACACACACACACACACACACACACACACACACACATTTATATAAATATATATATATATATTTTTATATTAAAGATTTTGAATATAATGAGAGAGAGAGAGAGAGAGAGAGAGAGAGAGATTAATATAAAGGTTGGTGGAAATAAAGTAGTAGTTTATTATTACATAATTTAAGTAAAATAATAATATTATAAAACTGTGATATTCAAGGCATGTCGAGAAAATAGCTGTTTATATTAATTCATTCAGTCATAAAAAAAAATCTTCTTAATACAATAATAAAATATCTTTATATAATACTGTTGTTTAAGTTCACAAAAAAAAATTCATTGTTTGAAAAATAATGTAACGGTGGCCCATGTTCAGGTCGGTACTGTGTATTCTGAAATTAATAAAGATGACGTAAACAAACCAATCATTTTTAATTAAAAGGTGCATAAAAAATTTCAGATGTGCATTTTTTTTTTACAGTGATACTGACCAAAATATAATTTAAGACAAAATGGTACTAGACTTAAATTTAAAAAAAAGAATAGAAAATGTCGTTTTACACAAAACAAATTTAGATTGTAACTGCATAATTCTTAACTTTAATAAGATTTGTCACGTAATGTTATATACTCTGCTTAGTCAAAAAAAAAATGAAATTATTAATTTTACTTCTTCTCTCGAATGGTACAACGATTCAAATTTGAAATATTGGCTACATAGAATTTCAAGCAAAAAAGCATTGAAACAAAAAAATCAAAAGAAGCAATACTATTGTTAATTATTACAACAATAAAAAAACACGTTATTATCAATTAAAATTTATCAATAAATTTATACTTATATAAAAATGTATTATCAATTAAAATTTACCAAAAAGTTTAATATTTAAAACATGAATAATTGTATATAAAAAAAGTGTTTAAGTATTTTTTATACTGAGTTAAACCATTTTATAAAAATTAAAAACTATAAATTGTGGATTATTTAAAAAACATTTATTTATAAGTAAAAAAAAAAAAAAAAACATTAACATTATGAATTTTGTGTCTATACTAATTTAAAATTGTAACTGACTGTACTGTTAAACAGTTGGGTTAAATTGAGAGGTTCTGTAGCCTGATTTCGCCCAATAAAAAGCCGTTAATTATTATTATTATTATTAATAAAGCATAGCATTTAACTTATTTGTATAGTAACTAAAAACCAATTATTTTGAAGGAAAAAAAATACCTATTTGCTACCTATATACATTATGGTATAAAACAAATATGAAATAATTATGCTATATAGCTCAATGCAGCAACATTTATGCATAACATCACAATTTATGCTATATTGTGTATATAGTGCTTATACCACATAACATAATATAGGGTGTGTATGCATGACGTCATTCTGAATGCTTTTCGATGCTCTTCTTGAGCAATGAATAACATTGTTTAGCATAGGACAAACGTATTTTTTGGCTATTTTCTTTGGAAAATTAGCTATTTTTTGGTCATTATTATTTTTCTTGCATACTTGAGGTCCTAATTCAACCTGTTAACAGCATTCAATGCTCTCAAAAATATTGTAAAGTATTTTGAAACTGGCAAAATGAGTCATTATCCTATACTGGCCCTTGTTATTAAGCGCTTAGTTATGGCGTCGACTTTCAGATGAATAAAACCACCCTATATTTAAAAAAAAATATTCAGCATATATTACTTAAGTTGTTCTAAAATGGTAACATTTGCGCTCTAGTATAATATAGCAATATGCAGCATTGCAGCATAAATTATGTATTAATGTTTTGTTTTTTCCCGTACATCTAAAAAAGGGTGTCTAAAATCACTTACAAGTTACCACACACACAATAATACCACTTGCAAATTTTAAGTGTGTCTATTTCTATTTTAAATTTCTGAAAAGAGTGATAACAAGTAGCTATAAATAATGCCTATAAAAGCAAGATGCTAACATTTTATTGACACACTGCTTATGTGTTATAATATCAAATAACATTAATAATATTATTATTATAACGCTTCGAATTCAATTATGTATCATCACCTATTGCTAGTGGCTAGAAATTTGAGGTAAAAAATAAAATAAAAAATAAACAAAGAAACCGGGTTTCTGTGTCGGTACCGTGAAATAAAATTATTTTATCGTAATGCACCTTGTTTTCTTGGTAAAATTCATTCTATTCATACCTTTTTTATAAATATTTTATTACATAACATTGTGTTAATATAAAGTCTTTGTAAATTCAATACTGCTCTAAATATTATATAAATATAATATAAAACGGTATCAGATACAAAAGAATAGCAATTTATACTTGTAATCTGTCTCATTTCACGGTAGTAAAAGGCAATTAATATCATTTAATTGTTGAAAATATCAATTTATTAATAATTAAAATGTATAAATTATATTGGGAATTTTTTAAATATGTAATTAAAATTAATTTAATGACTTCTATTGTATGTGAATTCCTAGCGTGAAAGTTTCTTGAGCTTATGACGCATTTTAAAAGAGAATCATACAATAAAAAAAAAGTACATACATCATTTTAAAGGTCATTTCAGTTCATTCCCATTACAAGTTTCCTGGTGAAAAGTAAATAAATAGAGTTTATGCAAATTGTAGCTTTAGAAAATAAATAAATATTGAGATTCTTTTATAGTGAGTATAGTGAATTTTTGGTAAAACAAGAAAGTTGAAGAGAAAATTTTTTATTTATATTTAAATATGACGTTAAACTTTTACGTCTTTTTACGTCACTTATACGAAAATTACTACATTCTAATATTTATCCTAAATATTATAATTTAGAGAGAGAGAGAGAGAGAGAGAGAGAGAGAGAGAGAGAGAGAGAGAGAGAGAGAGAGAGATTTGGCTCAAGTTAATTCTTCAAAATATAAAATATTTTACCAAATAACACAATAAAAAATAATTTCTTCATATTATATCGCTCCTCATTTTATACTTTATTGTTTAGTCCAGTTTTATAATGCGTGTACTTTTATAACTACCATAATATATGCGTGTCTTGTGTTATAGTGTTTATATTGAATTTTCATTATTTTTTTAAAATTGAAGTGTATATTAATAAGAATAATAAGTGTAAAACTATTCAGAGTTTGTATAGAGTTTTGTATAGAGTTTTTACAATTTTGGGCTGCAAAATAAAATTGTTTAAAATGCAATCACTGATGTCTATGAATACGTCATTGCACAAAAAAGTGGACGTATATATATCATCGAATATATTTTATATTTGAATTTTAACTCAAATTTACAAATCATTTAGAGTGTTGCTAATTTTTTCAAAATTATTTCCTGATTAAAAAAATAAGAAATAAAAAAAATAATGCAAATACAAATTATTAATTATTCCTATACAATTAAACATAACATTATAACGTACTGTCGTAAGAACTGTCATAAGCACAAGATGAGCATTGCGTAAATGAGATATTACAATATGTGCACAATATGAGGTGCATAAACTAGGCTGTCCATGGTTGTATACTTTTGTTGCAGCAAACGAGGCGGGAGAAGACCGTTATGTGAGCCGCACATGGCCCCGCACTGGGTAACGAGGTCAACAACTCATGACGTAATGCCACTGTCAAGTTCAGGGATTAGAAAGTTGTCCTAGGGCAATCCTACAATTAAGTCATCCAAATCATGCAGATTAAATATATACGAAATTTATTCTCGGAAGTAAATCAATGTCATGAAAATGAATTTCTTAATTCTCCTAAAATTAAAATGCAACGAGTTTTCTATTCAATATTTTTTTATTTCACTTATTGGATTTTATGGAAGGAAGTAAATAAATAACCCTTATAATAAATAAATAGTTTATTCAAATATTTTTTAATAAATAATAAATAAATAAGTTAAAGACAATGAGTTGTACACATACAAGATTTGTAGATTTGTTCACATCGTTAAGGTATTTCAATCAATAAATACGATTCTATTTACTATAATAATTACAATTAACACCTACATAATTGTAATAATTATTACAGACATATATTGCACGCAGGCAATATTATAAAATGATTGTTTTTCCATGAATCAAGAAGCATCTTCCGTTATTTTGTGTAATGAACAAAAGCATAGTTCATTTATTATCATTATTGCAATTAAAAAGTTTTTTTTTTTTAACTTAGTTTAAACTTGGAGTTTCTTCACTACGCTGCAGTTTAAGATCATGCATGTAGGTAATTAAAGAGTTTTTAAATATATATTTTGGTGAACCTGAAATAGATTTCATTTCAGTTTTAATTTTAGATACAGTAGAATTATTTGATACAGTTGGTGATTGAATTTGCGAAGTAGGTGATGGTGTTATAGATTCGGGATTATTTGTTTGAATATTAATTTTAACAAGACCTTGTTCAATAGATTCTGTAGATTCATTAACTTGAGTAGCTAATTTATCAATCATTTTCTCATTATCAGGAGAAGTAATATTGTTTTCATTTGTCTCAAATGTGGTTATTTGTAAGTATTCAGTAGTAGGAGTCATGTCTGGGAGATTTGATGCATCTGTTTCTTCTGTTGCATTTTCAACAGAATTTTCATTTGAAAACATTTCTGTTGAAAGTTCTGCTTCAATATTTACTGTTTCTTCATCTTTATTTTCATTATCTAATCTTAAAGAATCAATAATAGGTGTTTCTAATGCATCAGCAAGATCATCGTTATCAAAAATATCAATATTATTTAAATCAGTGATAATTTCAGGTGCAGTCGTAATTTCTTCATCTGAAGTTGTTGTCATCATATCTGGTAAATCTGTATAATCTTCATTCAATTCACTTTCTGTGGAAGAAATATTCATGATTTGTGAATCTTCAGCCAAATTATGAGGCATTGTAACTTCCATCTCCACTGGTGGAAAAACAGTTGACATTAATTCATTTTCACTCTCGTTTTCTACTGTCTCATTGCTCAGGTCTATTTTTAATGTATTTAAACCTTCCTCTATCCTTTCAGTATCGTTATCAACAGTTGAAATCGTAGTTTCAGCTTGCTCAGGTGCTACAGAAGACATTTCACTATTTTCTTTTGTAGCTTCGGTAGTTGTGGCAGCAAGGGTAAACGGTGGTGGTGTTGGTTTTGGTATTGGGACGATGCGAAGTGCGTAAGTAACGGAAATACGACGTACAGGACGACGTGAAGACTCGCCGTTTGGTACTGTGATATGAACTGTGCGACGTAACCAATCTTCATTTAAGTTAAGACGATGTCGTCTTTCTATTCGCATGATCAGTCTTGCAACATTTTCAGCTGAAACAATAGTTTGTTTTTCTTTCATTAACACGTTCATGTATTATCTAGTAAACTTCTATTGCATGCGAGTTAGAAAAGATTTGAAATTTCTACATTTCAAAAATAAACTTAAGGTATCGAACTCATTGAAAACTGATATAGACTTACAAATTGCATTATATATATATATATATATATATATATATATATATATATTATAGTTGCTCTCCTGCCAGTGTGTGTGTGTATTAATAGCATACACACATTGGCAGGAGAGCAACTAATATTTTATACTGTATAATATATGATGGAATTTTTTTTTTTTTTTTTTTTTTTTGAATTCTTTTTGGACCGTCCATGGCAGGGCCGGCTTGGGAGCTAAAAGCCCGGGCCGGTTACCTTAAGAAAAGGCCCGCACAGCGAAATTTGCGCCGCAGGCGAAATTTTTTTAAAAGGGGGCGTGGCACCTGGTTTTTACGCTAATTCTGTACTAAATTTTTATTATTTTTTCACACTTTTTACAACAATGTGTAACGCATAAAAAATATTATTAAATTGAAAAATAATTATGCAATTGAACCGCATGCCATTTGATATATTTCATGAGTTCGGCTGCCTTTAAAAATGTATTATTAAAAATTGATGTATGAAATATGATAGAAAAAAAAAATCCGCATTGAAGGAATACATTGGAGTGATTTAAAATTAAGTGCAAATAAAATATGTAAAAAAAAAAAAAAAAAAAAAAAAAAAAAAAAGGCTGAACAGGGAAATATAAATTCATCATAATTAGACATGTAAAGAACTTGACATTTTTTGAACGGTTTGACTTGCAACCCTGGGTTGAGCTTGAAATTGAGCTTGAATCCGAAAAACGAGCCTAAACTTGGTAAATTTGAAATTTAAGCCGAAATTAAAAAAAAAAAAAAAAAAAAAATCGAGCCTGATGAAAAAAGCTCATTTTTCATTATTATACAAAAATTGTGTTTTTGTAAAATTATAGTCACAAATTGATTATTATTTTTTTAAATATTAAATTCAAGAGATTTAGCATGTTAAGGAATTATAAACATATACTAAAAAAGTCATGCATTCTTTTAAAAAAAATGTTTGTATTCTTTTCTAATTTTTTTTTCTTTTCCTTATTTTTTTTCCACGAGTCATTCACGGGCTCAATTCGATTAAATATTATGAAAAATATATAGTTAATGTATTTTATAGAAAAAATATAAATTTAATAACTTTCAAAATTATAATAATTTGTTTAAATATGCGCGCAAGCAATAATGTGGCAATACACAAATACGACAGTTTTTTAATAAGTTAAATTAAAATTAACAATTAAAAAATATGATAATACTTTTATTAAAGTAATAAAAAAAGAGCTATTTTTCCTAAGGGTCTTTGAACTTCTTCTTTTTTTCCTCATCAAAACCAAAGGCCCGCAAAAGCAAAGTCCCAGTCCTGGAGCCCGATTATGCAAAACCAGCCCAAGTGCATATTAAATTTGTTTGGCTTGCAACAGTCGCAATGATTACAATAGAAAAATGCGCTTTTACGAGTAATTTGTGTGCATGCATCATATACAGCAGGGGTGTCAAACTCATTTCGCATGCCGGGCCAAAGCCGGTCCTAAGAATCATTTGCGGGCCGCAGTCTTTCACTGAATGGGGGTAAAGGCCCGCCAGAGGCGAAAAATTGTTCTAAAAGGGGACGTAGCTATTAATTTTTTACGCAAATAATGTACGTTTTACTCAAAATATTAACACCGTGAATATGAAACTAAAAAAAGGGGAGACAAAAACCTGTAATACACCAATATATTTTTTATTATTTTTTTTTTTAATCGGAGGTTCCGCGGGCCGCACTAAACGATCTCGCGGGCTGCATGCGACCTTAGGGCCACGTGTATTTGACCCCCCCTGATATACTGTAGAGTAAATTCATAATATACAAAATAAATTTGAAAAAATATGGGCAAAATTTTAAAAGTTTTTTCTTTTCCTTTCTTTTTCTTTTTTCCTTTTTTTTTTTTTTTTTTTTTTTTTTTTTACTGAAGAGCAAGCCAAAAGGCCCGCAAAGGCAAAAGCCCGGGCCGGGATCCCGGCCTAAGGCCTTATGCCAAGCCGGGCCTGGTCCATGGTATATTTTTATATTGCTAATTGATATTCCGTCAGTATACATATAATCACTAATAAGTAATTAGTGCACCTTAAACCTTAAACTATATTTTAGCAAATTCAATTATATTAATTTGTATACATATATTTAATTATACTCTTGCTTTTTGAGCCATGAAAGAAAGCAAAAGTGGTTCACAAGATCATTTAAAGTTTCGAAGTAAAATTTTTTAAGTCTATAGTGCCAATGGTTACTGGAGCGTTTTTTTTTTTTATTATTATTATTATTATTTTTTATGTTTGAAGGACATATACCTCCAAGCGAGACTCGTGGGTCTTGCTCGAACAAACTGCCTGTGACATCATGCCATGCCTCGAGTACAATCTTCACCTTGCCCTGTAACAAATTCAAAACAGTTCTATATAAAATTGTGACAATTTAAATCATTTATTTTAACATTAAATACCATTAAAGTAAAAAAAAAAAAAAAAAAAAAAAATTAGCTTGCAGATATAGAAGAAACAATAAAAATAAAAGGTTGCGCTAAATATTTGTTCATATGAAGTTCATGGTCTGGATTTTTGCATGCTCTAGGTTACAAGACAACAAAATGTATAATAAACAATCATTAATCATCCATGAAGTAAGCAGTGTCTTCATACAAAATAATTAAGTTTACATGTGAATAGCATTAATCATAAGAAATAGATTTAAGTAGTTTTGCAATTAAAACCTCGAATGAGTCTAACGAGCTCGGTGCAGGAAGTTAAAAAAAAATAAAAGCTAATGACTGTGAGAATCATTTGGTGCACAAGACACAAGGTGAAGGTACTTGCGTACGTGCTCTTTGCTACAAACACTGTGTAATTAATAAGCTTGGTGTTACAATCACAACAACTTGTCAGTTTTTAGTGTCAGTTATCAATTATATTACAGGTTAATTTTAGAACAGGAGTACAAATTATTTACTATTAAACACAATTATTTTGACATTTGCTGTGACATTTTTAAGTTATGATTTATAAAGCAGGTTAAAGCAAAGCACAGAGTTCTTTCATTGATTTTTATTTATTTTTTGTATTTTTATTATTTTGACATACATAGAGATTTGATAAAAAAAAAATGGCTAAATTTCTTCCAATTTATGCAAATTGTGTTCTCTCAAAGTGCGCAAGCATATTATTGCAAAGAACTTGTTTACGCAAGCTGGCTTATTTACCCCAATAATTTGTTACAAATAGAAAGAAGCAAGCTAATTAAATATATTTGAGGAGGCTACACACTTGACTTACGGGCCACTCGCGGTACGGGAATCTCATAATCAGCACACCATCTTGCTGCGGGTCGAGCGAGTTGTTGGCAATGGGTGGCGTCACAAGAAGCCCCAAGGGACATGCAAGAGTATTCTGTCGTAGGTCTGGCTCATCTGGCCAATTTGGTCCAACTTTGGCTGCACAAACTCGGAAAAATGTACGACATGTGCCTGGACAAAAAAGTGGTGTTCTTGCAGTTGAATTTGCAGGAAGTGAGCAACAGCGTCCAGCAGAATCTCGTCCGTGAGTATTGTAAAAACCTTCAACTTGCATTTGCATGATGCCAGGAGAGCCCAACTGTTGAACAAAAATAATATTAGAAAAAATTAAATTAATCTGAAAATTTTAACATTAATTGTGACTATTGCTGTTAAAGTTGTTTTGCAGTGTTAAATAGTTATCATACATGTATTATTAGCAGTATTAGTGATTGTGATTATTATCATTCAGACATTAAAAGAACATTATTATCAAATAATTTCTTCCAAAATATTTTCCTGAATTTCACAGCTAGAAACGTTGTGAAAAAAGTAGCATGCAGTGAAAACTTATAAAGGAAATCCTTGATTAAAATTTACAAAGAAATCAGAATAAAGTTTTAATAAATAGCAATACCAATTATCATTAAAAAAAAATCCGTAATAAACCAGTATTATGTGCTTACTAATTGGCAATTGCTTCGACTCTTCTATTTCTCTCACTACCTGACATTGTCAGAAAAAAACGATATGAAGTTTCTGGTTAGGATATACATCAGTCAATCATCTTGAGACTTTTATAATGAATTGCTATTTTGCGCACATTCTCTCTCTCTCTCTCTCTCTCTCTCTCTCTCTCTCTCTCTCTCTCTCTCTCTCTCTCTCGATCTTGGCAGTTCTTTTTCATTAAAAATTATGACAACGTTATCAACCAATCAAACGCATTGAAAAAAAATTTTAATTCTTTTGGACAACCATGAAGCTGTTTAAAATAGGAGCAATAACCTTTTCCCTTTTTTCTGGGAGGAAAATTTATAATAAACACTTCGTAAGAATGGTGTATACACGCGGCGTAACAAATTGAGTCAAAGGAATTCCCTACTGATTTTTTTCATGCAAACAATTAAATTTTGACTACTCAAGAACAGAATTTTATTTCTGAGGCAAAAAATGGGTTGAAAATATCACAATATAGAGAAAAAAAGGCAGGAAAACTTTATTATTATATAGTTTAATATAAATAAATGAATTATAATTGTAAACAAAAAAAGTGAAGCTTATTTTAACAATTTAGTTAAGTGCATAAAAAAACAAATTTAAATTCAAAATTTTCAAAAGATGCTAGCTAAATGATGCAACAGTGTTTCCAGTCCATTAAACAAGGAAAACATCCCATGAACAAAAATTTTGAACAAAGGAAAGCAAAATTTTACATTATTTGGTATTGCAAAATGTTAGAAAAAAAAAAAAAAAAAAAAAAAAAAAAAAACGAAAAACGAAAATAGATGTTTTACTTCTATTACTTGATTTTCTTTTTCATACAACTTATATTATCTGTTTTAAGAGTTTAAAATAATTATAATTTAGCAAAATTGGTAAAATATTAATTCGTGAGAATATGTATAGTGTATACTATTAAATTTTTCATTTCACCTGTAATATAATACACGCTGAACTTTCAATTACTCATTATCACGGAAGATAAAATTACTTTTTCCATTTATTTCTTTGAGATATTTTTCTACTAAAATCACATGATATCGAGTATAATATAACATAATTTTATACATTTTGATTGGCATGATGTTTTAAACTCTTATGTAATGTACTTACAGTTTGAGCTGACCTGATGAGGATCAAGCAGAGCAGCGCTACACACGCGCGAGTTACATCTTCCATGGCGGCCCTACTGCTACTGTCTTCTTCTCTATACACTCTTGCGACTCAGATCTCGCAAGCTGAAACTGCGCACGCTTGTGGCGTGCAGATATACCTTGGTATATACGTAGCTTTGCACCTCCACCACCATCATCATCAATAATACAACTCAACTATATATAACATAACTAATTGTCTCATCACCCTACATTCTATATACTATATAAAATACACTGGTCATTAAGTTATAACAAATTAATATACATGAAAAATTATTATTATAATACAGTATTAATTTTTATATACAAAGCCTACATACCTACTTTTTCTTATTTTATAATTACAGTTTAGGCCTCACTTTTATTTTAAAGATCGATTGTCAGTAAGCTGAACTAAATATTACAAATAATTTAAAACTTATGCTAATAATGTGTATTATGAATGATTTTTTTTTCTAGAAACTATAGTTGAGTCAATGACTTTTTATTTTTTCCTTAAAGTATAGAAAAAAACACCTTATATCTAGTCTGGATTCAACACAGTGAATAGCCGTTGGCCCTAAAAATAGTTGAAAAATAGGTGTGAGTAGCAGAGTGATTCATTAATTTCTAGCTTATTAGTAAAATTGTAACAAAGCTACAATAAATTTATACATAAAGGTGTGGCACTTGCATATTTTAACTTAAAAATCAAGGAACTACGAGAAAGGGAGAGACCGGAATAGGAAAAAAAACACAGTTTTATATTTTTTTATGTAAAAAAATATATTTTAAATTAAATTTTAATTCATTTTAAAGACACACCTTACACACAAACACGTACTTCAACGGTACTATTTTTTTCTTGTTAAGTGTAAATAACAATTAACAAATGCAATATTATATACAGACAATATAATTTACCAATCAAACAAAATTACATTAGATTACTGATATAAAATTAAATCAATGATGAGTTTTAATAACATTAAAGTAAGGCATCTAGTTGATTCCTTGTATTTCACAAGACCAACTAGTTGTACATCTCTGGGTCGGCTGAAGTCACAAGAAAACGTTGCGCACCTTTCTTCCACCTCCACCAGCTAGAAAGGTTCATTATTGTTATATATTTTAGTCTGGTGAGTGGTGTACTTGGATCACGATACGAGAAAAGTTGTATAATAATAACCCTTACCATTTTGCATAATTGGTGTACATGTCCTTGGCGATTACTGTGAAAAAGATAGCAGACAACATAGCGGCAAGTGTGGGCAACCATAAGTGAACCAGAAGTCTATTCTTGGGCAAAACTTGCAGTCCGAGAGTTTGCTCGAGTCTGTAAAAATATGTATCAATAATATGCACTCACAGAATTTTTGTACATCATTGTATATTATAATACTACATAGAGTAACACACATTTATAACATAATTGTTTATTGGACGCTTAATGCTTTTCTATGTTGTAACAGAGGAACTTTGCAGTGGAGTTTTATGTCTACATAGTGCTGAAACGTAGCTTTCTTGAGCATAAAACAAACATATTTGAGCCAATAAAGTCAACCCTACAGTCTCTACTTTCCGTCTCACAGTAACAATATAGACAATAAAATACTCTTATTGTAACATATTATACCCAAACTTACGTTACGATATTGAAGCCAGAAAAAATGGAATCAAAAAACTCTGGAGACCCATCAAACTGATACGTGTAGATAAGTGCTAATTTAAGCTCACATGAAGACAGTAACCCAATGAAAAACACAAGTAATGGAATACGTATGTTTCTTGGCCAAATCTGAAAATATTAAATATGTTGTAATTTCAAGATATTTAAGAACAAAAAAGTTATATCAAGCTTACAATTGCGGCCAGGATGGATAAGGTGCCTGAAACGCTATTTGTTTTATACGTCTTATGGTCGTACGAGTTCATTACAATAATACCCACGAGAAAACCGAAGCGAACCCACATCAAACATATCACTTGAACCGTATGCTTGAAGCCTGTAATGTGAAGTAATTACTTATAATAACTTTTCCTTTTGCTAATTAATTATTTATTTCAAATTTATATGGTGAATATCTTGAACCTCTGTTATAAAATAGTACCTGAGACTGGAATGCGAAGTCCCACAAAATATGGCCTCGTGTACTGTCGCAGAACTACCATAAATATGAGAGTAAACCCGCACTGAAACAAAAAAAAAAAAAAAAAAAAAAGTTATACAAATTTTTTTCTTCTCCTGATAAAATTATATTTCTATTAATGTACGACAAATCACTTTGATATTTTTCCCCCGTCGACATTGAGTACCTTGATGAGCAGCGGGGTAAGGGTACTGGAGAAGTCTGTCAGCAGACCGAGCTGCTGAAGTGAGACAGCACCAAAGTGCGAGGGCCATTCGTAGTCCACACTAAAGCAGAAAGACGCTAATAGAAGCAGTGAGGCGTAGATAGAGAGAACGCGAGAGGAAACTCCCATGGCGCTGTTTTGCCTCGGAACCATCCACATTACGTTGGCCCACAGCAACATCAGGAATCCCAACCATGAGTGGAACACCACACTCCAAATCTGTTCCAAATTTGAAATGTCTTGGAATTAATGTAAAAAAAATCTATATATGGGATAAAAACTTTGAAACTGATTGAGATGAGAAAATCGTATTTTTTTACTAAACAATAAAAATTATGTTATTAGTGCTACAATTCAAAACGTAAAAATCATTTATATATATATTTTTAATTTCAATGTAAAATTCTCTAAGTTTTAACAGTATAAGTATAGAAACTGAATATTATGTGATGGTCATACTTTAGTAACATTTCTTCTATTTTTTATACTTTTTTTACACATTAAACATTAATCTTCTTAAGAATTTAAAAATCCTAACTTCATACTACAAACTACAATGATTGTTAAGTTTATACTTGAGGTTTAAATAAAAACAGCCTTCTATTCATTATTTCAATTTAAACTGATTTTTCATAAGTTACTGAAAAGCTGTTTTCCATACCACCTAACATTTTTACTTAATAAACTTAATAAATTTCTAAAAGTATATTTTTAGGCGTGTAGTAAATAAACTTACCATCATGATAGTGTTGTTGATAGTACCCAATAGTAAGTCCTCCAGATTTGTTTCTTTTTCTTTCCCTAAGATATAAAATTTTGAATTCATCAGTACAATGTAATATGACATTTTCTTAATGAAAAATATGATAACTGCTAAGTGTGTCTATGTTATATTTTATATATTATACAGTATTTTGTCATGTCATACCTTGTTTTCTCTCACTTGGCAAGTCAATTGAAGGTGAAACTGAATCTGCTTCAGAATCATGCTCCTATAAACAATTAACAAAAATTAGTGTCTATTAATAAATTATATTGGAATAACTTAATACTTACTGACACTTCTTGCTTAGAAACGAGACCACGCAAAAAACTACGAAGAGCGTAATATAGGAAGAGAATAACAAGAGGATTAAGTCGTGCTGGAATCACTGGAAACATTTCTACTGGTTCAATGTCTTGCAAACATGGGAGTGGCAACAGTCTCGTGATTCCCATCAACCTGTAAGACGTAATGTTTTTAACGATGAAGTCCATGGTATTATCAGGATGGTGGTCTAACTTTGCTTACCTGACGAGTGTGTCAGTTGGCGGGAAAGTACGTTGTGACCAGGGTGTCTGGTAACTCAGAATTAAAAACTGGTGGGCTACAGTTACCACAAGTAATGCACGCATTAACCAACGAAAAGTACGTACAGAGAAACATGGTACGTTCCATGCCCAAGCTATGGCACATCCTAATGCACATACAAAGTATGGAGCACTTAAGATAGAAGGCCACATACAACCTGCCACAAAAAGCCATGCAGCGCAGTGAAAACTTGCTGAAATCATATAATAACATCGTATAAATAAAACATATTGTAATATAATAAACTTAATTTTACGCTCTGCTTACCAATTTTTTCCCATGTTTGTGATGAGAGCTGTGACCATTTTGGTCGTCTAATCTCGTAGTTAATCTTCTTGGGCAGCCTGAAGCAAACCACGCACGTTACAAGGTTTAGAATGGAGGAAATAATATCACGAAAATCTACTCCTCTAAATGGTGTCAGCAAGAAGTTGATGAGAAGCCATGTAGTAGAGCCTGAAATAAAATTCAGCTCTCACTAAACGCCTGCATAGGTAGGCAACTTGTTCAACAGGTTTGTACTGCGGTACAGTATACTGACTGTAAATCAGGCGCATATACAATTTTTTTTTTTTTTATATTATAGTATTATATTATAGACTTTTGTGCTTTAAAATAAAATCATTAACTTACATGGTGGAAGATCTCTAATTCCTGTGTAAGAGTTTGATATTTGGAAAGCAAATTGTAGTACGCTCAGCAAAGTCACGATGATAACGTATGCACCATGCCATCCTAGTATAACAATGGGAAGAAATTTGCATATTATATTGAAATACAAAGCCCTTCCGTAATTTTACTTTTATAACTTTAAATACTATTATTCTAGTAATATTATTACTATATCATGCTATTTACTTTAAAAATAATCACATTAATGTAATGACCTGTTCTCACGGAGCAATAATATTTTGCACTGCAATACTTTAACTGTTACAAAGTTTAATAGTTTTAAATGTAAATAGGTAACTTCACATAATCAGCACTTATCACTGACAAGGGTCATCATGTTGATCACTGGCAAGGGTCATTATTAGTTTTATGTTAATTTTGGCCTGCAATAGGGCTTACCATGTTAAATTGAGGGTTTTAATTTCTCGCTTCAATATTGTCAGTCACATTAAATTGCACATCATCATAAAGTAAAAAGCACAACTCAAAAAGTACTTAGGACGTAAACGAGCCCCAGTGAAAGGAACGAGGTCAAAAATTTACTCAAAGTCGTCTCCAAATGAAGGTCTGGGTTCCGTCAAAAATTTCTGTTTCTCATTGTCGACCTTTCAAATGTGGTAATAAATTGTCATTTTAATCCATATTTAAAAAATTCAGCTTTGAGAAACTGACATTTCTGGTGGAACCCAGATCCTCATTAGGAGCCAAATTTGAGCACATTTTTCACCTTGTTCCTTTCACCAGGGCTCATTCAGGTCCTAAATACTTTTTGAGTTGTGCTTTTTACTTTATGATGATGTGCGATTTAATGTGTTTTAACAATTCTGAAGTCATAAATTCAAAACTTAAATCCCTCAATTAAAATGGTAAGTCCTATAGCAGGCCAAAATTAACATAAATAAATGATGACCCTTGCTAGTGCCGCGTCCTGATTATCTGAAGTTGCATATTGCATGTAATAAAATTTATTGTACATAGAAAATATTGCACCTTGTAAATATGACTTAATAACATTTAGAGAAAATGATAAGTGCACTCTTTTCTTTTATTAGTTATGATTATTTCTTTCTTTTTTAGTATTTCATGTAGTAAAGAAAATTAATAATAAAAAAATGTGTCAAGGAACCTACCTCCTGGTTTCGTTGGTGAGCGCACGGATGGCTTCAACAGCAGCACAAAAAGAGAGTACACCGAGAAGTCTTCAGTAAAAACTGATACAAAATAATAAAATAAATAAATAATGAAAATGGTATACAATTTGACGTATTTGTTTCTATTTAAGGGAGTGAGTTATCTACTTGGGGCAACCATTAGTCAAATGAGAAACCTTATTTTCATCATAATTATTTTTACTTTCTAAAGCAAATTATATGCAGCAAAGCAAATAATCTTATCTTATATTTAATTAGAAAACCCCCCCTTTTTTTTTCAATAATGTTTTGTTTTCTTTCAAATTAGGATAACTTAAATACATGACCGTCCTTGCACGATGTGGTCAGCTCAGACCTAATTAAGCTTTAAAGATACATTTCAACTTTACTTTATGTAAATTTTATATTTCGAGACTGTTTAGTTTGAGATTTTAGGTGGATGATATTATTTTACATTAAAATGTGTTTCAAATAAAAAAAAAATTCTTCAACTTTTAATTTTTTTATCTCTTTCATTGTAATGAATAAAAAAATAGAACATTCGCGTGCTACAAAAAAAAAAAAAAAAAAAAAAGAGAGAGCTTATTATAAAATTTAATAACTTACAAAACATTAAATTGTTATTTTTTACTTACCAAATAACATCAAAAAAGTTTGAAGATGCCAAAAAATCCCAGCTAAAACTGTAGTAATAATTTCACTCCATACAATACCTTTAACTTCCGTATTTAAATTAATAAGCATTTTTTCTTAACGCTAGTTAACTATAATTAAATCACGGTACTTCAATCCACAAGGGAAGAAGGCAGTTCAAAACTGATGTGTCGAATATCAACAGTTTGTCTTTTATTTTGAAATTTCTTGGTTGCCATGGTAACAAATAAACAAATAAAGTTCTCGTAACGAGATCTGTCAAACAAGAATTTACTCTATTCGTTTTAAAAAGCTTATTTAGGCATAAAAAATTATTGAAACCATTTTTAAACAGAAAAAAAAAATGATTATTTTTTGTAATATATTTTATTACAAAACTATCCATAGTTATGTGTATACATAAATTTTTCATGTTCGAGAAAGATTTATTTAAATATACAATATTTTCTACATGCAAATTATTTACGAGCACAATTGTGCTCATAAACCTTAAAATACAACAAATAGCGTGAATATCACGAACTAAAATTATATAATTACATAAGATTCTATTTACAATAACGGTGGTTTTACAGTCCCTTAAAGTTGTAATAATAACGACTAGTTTTTAAAATAAAGAAAAAGGATAAATATTTAATATAATATTTTGCTTCACAAAGCTATATATTAATTTTTAAGTTAAATGTCAATTACCAATATGGCACTCAAATATGTACGGAACAAAGACAGTGGGCGTGATTTTTATGTTAAATTATATTATAATATTACGGCATATAGTTACAGACTGTTCCTAGTAAATCTTCTTCTTTTTTTTTTTTTTTTTTTTTTTTTTTTTTTTTTTTTTTTTTTTTGGAACATATATATACAGTATGTATCATAAAAACATAATAAAATAGTATTTACATAGGATATTTCCTATAAATATCTTCTAATGTCATGTTTACATATGATTTTTTTATATATATATTTTGCGGTTGAACTAAAAATAAATTCACAAATAAACATGAGTAGCGGAAATATAGAAACCTGCATGCAAAAAAAAAAAAAAAAAAAAAAAAAAGTCATAAAATTTAGATATTCAAGATTTTTTTTTTTTTTTTAGATATATGTTTCAATTAAATAAATTATAATAATAATGAAATACTGATAAAAAGTAAGTAATGTATAATAAATAACAATAATAAAACATGATGAAATGAATTTTGTAATAATAATAATAAAAAAAATCCTCTTTGTAGAGATATAACGAAGTCTTTTCCCTAAATTTGCACATAGTTTGGATATTTGATTTATTCCAAACGAAACGACTCTGTTTTCTTTCAGGAGTTACTGGATCGATCATCAAAGACATCATCACTTGCTCCTCCCATTGGGTTCAATGCAATGGACACTTGTGACACCATGGTCCGACTGTTGTTGTGGTCAAATGACTTCTCTGAAATAATTAAACATACTCGCTTAGTTGGATATCTAATACATAAAATATTCTACCGGGCAACAAAAATTCAATGTTTCTCTTCACTACATTTAAAATAAGATAAATATTACAATTTGCATAAAATAATAGCTCCACAGTAAAAAAAAAAAAAAAAAAAAAAAAAAAAAAAATCTTACGCCAAACAGTATGAGTATTCTTTTTGTTATTAAGTTCACGAAAATAATAAAATACGTAATTTATGCTACATGTATGACATTATAGCATAAATAATGCTCAATTGGAACAACATAAATAATTATTCTGTGCAACATAGTTATTATGCAGTATAGTATAAATTAAGATGCATTGAACAACTTGTGCTAAAAATGAGCTAGTATATTATTACGTATTTAATTTTTGTCCATATTTAATTAAAATTGTTATTATTAATTATAATCGACAAAAAGCTTATGATATTTTGCATTGAAATTGAAAGTACAGTTTATGCGTAAGACTTTACTTTACATTTATTAATCTGTACATTTTTCTAATTCATAAAGTTTAGAATTGCAGAGATTAAAAAAAAAAAAAAAAAAAAAAAAAAAAAAAACAACAACAACAACAACAACAACAACAACTAGGGAGTGCATACATTCGTGAGCTTTATTTAGACTACACAGTCACGCTCCACCCATTCATTCACCTTTTAATAATAATGAAAAAACTAAAAACAAAACTTAAAATCCTTTTACAGTAATAACTGTTTGTGTAGAATTATTATGTAAATTAGTTTTAAGTAAATTTAACTCATATTTGTTTCTAGCAAATTTTTTACTGTTGACATTACCTCTCACCGTATCAACATCTACAAAACCCCAACACACACCGTCACCTGGACACACAAACACACACACAGGGTACCTAGCAAGGTGGGGCTGGCACGGATTGCTCACCGGCCTGCTGACTACTGGCCCCTCCATGAGTAAAGGAGAGCAAACGAGGACGACGACACAGGAGCACCGTTCTGTACGCCTGTCTATATTGCTTGTTCATGATGACATAGATGAAGGGGTTGATACACGCAGACAAATACAGCAAGATGTAGCCCAGAACATGAAGACCTGATCAAATTAAAAAATATATATTTTAAAAAGACCTACAAATTACGTCTGTGAACAAGTATCATTGGAAATAGATATAAGTACATAAAAAGTATATCGTTTCGACTATTTTCGAGATCAGAAAAAAAGAGTATTATATTAACCTGGCCAGTGTACATCTTTGTCTGCGACTTTGACGATTGTGATGGGCAAATAACATACGAGGAAGGAGAGAAATATAGCGAGCACCATTTTGGTAATACGCCACTCATTACGTTTTCTCTTCGCTTCCTTATCAATGCGACCTGTGTTGCCACCCACCGCGTGTTGTCGCATTCGCTGCTCAGATCTGTAAAATCACACGTCATTACTAGAGGAATAATAATAATAATTTCATTTACAAAATAATTAAATAAATGGGATTATAGTTTCATTTACTAAATTATAAACATTTGCTTGGAATATATATTTCAAAATCTATTACATTTTCACATGCCCCTAAGATATTAACATTTAATTTTGCTGTACAAACATGAGTACCTTTGAAATGAATGAAACCATGTGGTTGTCTTCATTTATAAATTTATAATCTAAAAGAATGCATTATACACATTTTTTTTTTTTTTTGAATAAAGACGATTATTTATTTATTTATATATACTAACTTGTGAACGACGATGAAAATGCGAGCGTAACAAATGACGATGGCGAGACAAGGTACAACGAAAGCCATCACGAAGAGCGCTGCTTTACTGGAGCGACCCTGTTTATCTACCAAAATGCTGCATGTGCCCAGTTTACCATCGTATCCAAATGAACCTGTAATTACAATAACCATACATAAACACATTTTCTTATTTATATACAATATATACTCCAAGAAAATATATACGTATAATTTAACTCTTGATTGCAATAAATTTTGGAAGAACTGATAATTTCTTTTCAGTTAACTTAACTTAAATCTGAAGTTAAAAGTAAAATAGTTAAGAGACCTACCCCAAACCCCAAAGAGTGTTGGTAACTGCATACTGTAGCTGAATATCCAGCAAAAGGCAATCATGGCTGCTATCCAGCGCGGCCTGTATACTCGAGCGTAAATGTTGTGATGCGCTATCATCACATACCTATATGTAAACATCATAAAACAAGACAAAATGTGAATAATAACAAAAAAATTATATATATTTAAAAAATAGTCATAAACATAAGTTAGAAGTTTAAATTTCTTATGTAATTTGATAAAAAAAAAGAACACAAAACAATTTTTTTAACTTTAAAAATTATCTACAACTTTGTCAAAGAAAAAAAATCATAAAAAGAACAAAATATAGAAAATGCAAAACACTTACATTATTATACAAACAGAAACAGAAATTATAAATAGAAATTTTTCTGTAATTTAATAAAAATAAAAGGACAATTTTTTTTTTTTACTTTAAAAATTACGTACAACATTAAAAAAAATGTATATGATGAATTTGGTTAAAAAAAAACAAACTTAAATATAAAAAAAAAAATGCTAATTTCTGAACAGTGCTTCACATAAATATACAATATACGCTACTTTAATGATAATGTTGAAACATCATAATGAATAATGCTGGCACATTATAGCTGGGTCGTATTTATTACTTTGCAGGTCTTTGTTGCCATTTCTTTCGCTAACGACTTTATTTTATTTTTTTTTTTTTTACTTGAGTTCTTTTGCTTGTTCTTAGAACTACTGTAATGTTTTGAGATTCAAGCTCACGCAGCACATTTTACAATTTTTCACTATGTTCGAGAATTATATTATCATTTTGGAATATTTTATTATAGCTTACAACTAAGGAAACTTCATGCACTGGGTATAGAAAAAATATTTTAAATAAAACAACAAAGCTGCGAAAAAAAAAAAAAAAAAGAAGAAGAAGAAGAAGGTTTTCTTTAACACATTTTTTGTCATAAAAACTTTTTTTATTGTTTTTAGAGACAACTGGCAAAATAATTAAAAATTTTATGAGAAAAAACAACTTTTAGAACTAGAACTAATTTTATATCAAACAAGCATGATATTTTGATCATCAATGCAAGGCTAAAAGGAACGGCTCAATACACATATATTTATTAACACTAAACGAAGCGAGAACACGAATGAATCTACGCACCTGTTGATGGTGATCATTGCTATGGAGAGCAGTGAGACTCCAATGTTGCCGTAGCGCATGAAAGGAAAGAGGGTACACATTGTCATGCCGTGAACCCATTTACCATGTAGGAACCGAGAGGCACTGAATGGAAGTACAAAAACGCAGAACAGCAAGTCCGCGACGCAAAGACTGTAGAAAGAAATAATATTAGGTAATTATTACTTACGATGCATTTTATTAAGTAGAAATATTTAACTTATCGTTCATTGAACTAACGAACCTAATAATGAAGACAGCAGCGACGTTGCGAACTCGCGGACATCGCAGGAGAGCGATTACAGTGAGCGTATTTCCCAAAACACCAGCCACGAGGATCAGTAGAGTCAAAACTGCGGCGAATGTTAGCAGTGCGCGAGGAAACCTAAACAAATTGTAATAAAGTTAATCCAAATTATAACAAATATCTTTAATATAAAGATTTGAAATAAAGTATACTACCACATAATATAATTACATATTAATATGTATCAAGTATGTTTCATTCATATATGTTAAAGTTGACGTCATAAGTGAGTACTAAATAACATTGGCTGGTATAGGAAAATGACACATTTTGCCAGTTTAAAAATACTTCGCGATTTTTTTGAGAGCATTGATGCTGTTAACAGGTTGAATTAGTACCTCAAGTATGCAAGAAAAATAATAATAACCAAAAAAATAGCTACTTTCTAAAGAAAATAGCCAAAAACTATGTTTGCCCTATACTGAGCAATGTTATCCATTACTCAAGATGAGCATCGAAAAGCACTCAGAATGATGTCATGCGCACACACCCTATATACTACATGGTATATTATTTTATTATAGATTTTTCAATCAGGAAAGTAAAATACAATTAACTAGTTTTAAAACAAAATAAAAATAAACACTTATGCAGTATATTATTAAATATATAATATTTGATTGTCTTATAAACGTAAAGTTATAGGAAAAATAAAAATTTAGTGCCATGAATCATTATTCCAATACAAATAAACTCAATTACATATAAAAAGGTTTTATGAGTGAAATGTTTTGTACCTGGAGAACTCAAAATCCTCGACTGCTGTTGAGTTATTGATGCTGGAGTTATCCTCGAGCGCAAGACTAAGCAGTGAACGAGGCGTCGACATGTCCATGCCGGCCAAAACACCCTCGGTCACCATCACCACCTAGAAATTATTATGGTAATTATCAAGCTTGTAACCAAGGCCAAAATAAACTCATCATTTCTCGCTAAAAAAAATTACTTATTGCCTGTGAACCTAAGTTTCTTAATATTTAATGAACTATACACCTGCTAAAAATGGCAATTAATAATTTTTTTTTTCTATCAAATATTTTGGTTGAGATTAATTGTTGGGTTAATTTAGGCTTTAAGTCTTCTATAAAAAAAGCATTCATATATTTGAATTGAAGCTGAACGATGAGTGGCAACAAATTTTTCTTCTGCTACATCAAGAACCAAAATATTTATATCGTATACATATGTTTGATGGAAGTATATCTATCTACGATGTAAGATGAAAGATGGTGAGCATGTGTCGTGGCGGCAGATTCCTCCAAAGCGTGACAACAGCAGCGCCAGCGCAGTTAATATTTTAATATTTTTCTTAAGATATGTGGCTTTCACACCATAAACTGACAAACTTAACTCGAAAACGATTAACAGAAACAGTATGCAAAATATATATTAAAAAAAGACGTTTCATGTGTCATTTAGAACTCAAACTATAATATGCAATATATATATATATATATATATATATATATATATTATATTATATATATATATATATATATATATATATATATATATATATATATATATATATATATATATATATATATATAAACTGACAATTAATATATAGACAAAAAGACTGCCAAAAATAAATAATGGATAATAAATATGGATATGTTAAAGTACGTAACAAAAATCATCCGGTATTCTTAAAATTTTCTGACAAGTATGATCAAATAACAATAACAACATAAGGGAGCTTAATGGATTAATTTCTTTAAGATATATATATATATATTTATATATATATATATATATATATATATATATATATATATATATATATATATATATATATATATATATATATATATATATATATATATATATATATATAAGAAAATTGCTTTCACTGTCATAATTTAAGTGCTTCAATTATCTTAAAAAGTAATGTTGTCTAATATAGACAACAGCAATATGATATAATCTGTAGAATGTAAGACATATGGGCACCAGTCAAATTGTTGCAAATTGCACGAAGTATTTAATTATTTTGCTCAATTAGAGCTCCCAGCTGACAAACCCCGCGCGATCAGCGGGCGGATCCATCAATTATAACCTCAAGGCTGAATGGAACTAGTGGAACCAAAACTAAGCTTTTGGGGAGCTAAAAAATAAAATTAAAAAAAAAAGTTATACACAACATCAAGTCACCCGCTGCAAAAATTCATTGTGCTATATCCAAACAAATGATTAAAATTGTTCAATTACTCAGCAAAAAAAATATAAAACGTTAAATTTTTGTGCAGTCATCATATCTTAAAAAATGAAACACATTCAAACACGCAAAAAAACAAGAATTGTTTTCTCGAGGCCGTAGAATTTTTTTATATATTTGAAGATTTTTTTATTATTATTTATATTATTATTATAATTTTTATGCACATTTAAGTTTTGATTGATGTGGTATAATATAGTGATTGTTTGATGGATTGGTAATTTTGAAACACAACTATTTGTAATTATATCCAATTATATCTAATTTGCCATACAATAACACCAAATTTGTATGTACGGTAAGAAAAAAAAATAATAAAAAAAATTGAAATCCGAAACGCGTAAAATATTGATGTTGATTTATCGCGATTGTTTTCTTCCTTCTCCCGCCCCCACTATACCTAAAGTAGATTTTGATTAGGAAGCATCAGCTTACTGATTTATATAAAGGCTAAGAAAATTATAACCAATTTCTAAATAACCTTAAACTTCTATTCGACCTTGTAATATTTATTGTTTTTTAATGGTGCTCTCTAGTGTAAATCATTTTATGATATTTTATTTAGTCTGTATGTGTGTATACAGTCAAAAATTTGAAAACGGTCATAAAATTTTTCATGTAAACAAATCTTTATTTTTACACTCTCCCGATGATCGGCGTGTTTTGAACCCATGTGCTTTACTTTACAACATACATCTTTTAGTTGACTGATCAATCCTGTTTATTGTCTAAACATTAATAAATAGTTTTTCTCAATGGAGTATTATAATATACTATATGACTGACGTGCATTAAAATGAATTTTATTGTTATTAAATAAAATTAAATATATATTATATTGTATAAATATGTCTTTTTTTTTGGAATTCCATTTATTTTATCAAATTAATAAATTTATTGATCATTAGATATCATAGATCTTGTCAACCATATTGAAAGAACACACATATAAAATAGATTTACAAAAATATACATCACTATAGTTATTCATAATTCATATTATTACTCACAGATTAAGCAGCCTTAAGTTTGTCAGTCAGAATGTTGTTTAAACATAATTCAGAATTAGTCATAGAATTAGTTCACATTATACAGGGCTATCCGCACATTTACAAATTAATCAAGCATACTTTGTTTGTTTTCTTACATTCTTTACACTATAATGTTTTGCAAGATTATAGAAATTATGAAAAATTGATGTGCCCATTGGTAAATTTTGGATTCTTTGTTGTAAGTATTAAGTATAAGTAAGTAAGTAAGTAAGTAAGTAAGTAAGTAAGTAAGTAAGTAAGTAAGTAAGTAAGTAAGTAAGTAAGTAAGTAAGTAAGTAAGTAAGTAAGTAAGTAAGTAAGTAAGTAAGTAAGTAAGTAAGTAAGTAAGTAAGTAAGTAAGTAAGTAAGCAACTTGGTTTCTAAATCAAGTATTAACTCTATGAACTTCCAATTTTCTTGTAATAATATAACAACTAATTTTATTAAAGCATTTTGATGGCTTGCCAGCCCTATTATGCAAAACCTTGACCACATCTAAATTACATGAGGAAATTACATAAGTAAAAAAATTATGTACATCAATGAGACATTCACTGAATAATTAATTTACAAAAGCACTTCAATAATCTTACAATGTTAATATTGATAATAAAATAATAAATAGAAAAGAAAGTAATTAATAATCGTAATTTACTTATATAACAAATAATCAGATTAGTGTATAAGATTTGCTGTTAGTAAAAAGACAGATTACTTCAACAATACTGTGGTTGTCAAAATGTACTTTTGAATAGTTTCGTCCCTGTGGACAAAAATATGTAATAATTAAGCTAGTGCATTTTTCAGCAGATTTTGTTCAATACAACATAATCTATGCTATACTGCGCGTAATAGCTGTTATACATAGCATAAATATTATGTCGTAGAGCCAAATTATTTATGCATATAGTTTCGTCCCTACGCGGACAAAAAATGCATGCTGGTGCATTTTCAGCAGAATTTGTTCAATACAACATAATCTATGCTTTACTGCGTAATAACTATGTTACATAGCATAAATATTATGTTGTACAGCCAAATTATTTATGCTGTTCTATTTTAGCATTATTTATCGTTAAATTATATAAATGCAGCAAACTAAAGCGAGGATTATATGTGATGTTTTAGCGAAATCATAATATTTTATAGAAAGAGGCGTGAATGAGTGAGTTATGTGTTTTTATATTTCCATCTCATCTTCACCTCCTCCCACCTATCAGATATAAAGAATACAATACACTACGCATGTTGATTCAATTCCATAGCATGCATGACAAGAAAAGATTTAAATTTCAATGTGGGCAGAACTTACATTTCAAGTCATTATTATTCGTTAAGACTGTTAATAATAGGAGACTATATATTATATATAAAAAAAAGCATTAACACTTAATGTTACAGAAAATATATAAGTTAAATTATGGGGCATTATTAAGTAATAATGAATTTCATCATTGTATTTTTTTTCTTTTAAATATAAAATATTGCAATTTTAGGAGGAGTAACATTTTATTCTCAGTATTTTTATAATTAAATTTTTAGCTTCATCATTATTTCTTCTCATAGATACAAATTTCAATAACATAGAACAATAAAACATTTATTTATATTTAAATAAAAAAAAATATTATAAATAAGTTTCATCTTTGTCCTCATGATGATAATAAGCGAGGGAGTTTACAATATCCCACGCAACAATACTTAAAAGTAGTAAAGGAAAAAAATATATATATATATATATATATATATATATATATATATATATATATTTCAATTTTTTTCTATGTGTTTTTTATGTAAATATATTTACCTACGTTAGCAATATGTATTCTGTGTGTCTAGTAGTTTGTAAAAAAAATAAATTTGCTGAGTTAAAGGAAATTATATATATATATATATATATATATATATATATATGCACACAATAATGTATGTACTATGTATATATAATAAAATTTCCTCCTTTGATGTGATGTGATAGATACACGCAAGGACCTTATTTTTCGTGACGACGTGATTTCTAAATTGCGCATAATTTATTATAATATTATATTATAATCCCAAGTCTATGGTTGATTGTGTACTCAGCGTAGAATGAATATAATAATATATGAAATTGTTTACATTAAAAATTATTAAATTTTTGTATATTTATGATTCGTATTGAAATATCAAAGTAAAATGGCAAAAAATAATAAAATTAAATTAAAAAAAAAAGCTCAATAACACATAATATGACAATTGGCATGTCTTGAAAACTTTTACAATATCTCTATATAACTTATGTATAGTCGTTGATCAATAAATTTTATTTATTTATTGTATTTAATTTATAACGTAGCTCCAAACAACAATGCAAATGTTCTGTGAAGATATCTGTATTTATTTTCAGGAAAAATATTTTTCTTATACACAAAAATAGTATCTCCACTCTGCTGACCATTTAAAAGTTTTCTTCGATTTAAAAGCAATATTGCGTGTATTAAATCAAGCATAAAATACGTCACTATTATCGTGTAAAAAATATTTGCTCTAAAAAGTGATTTTACATGACATAAATTTTATCTACTTAAAAATTTAAATGAAAATAAAAAAGGCATGAATTTTTATTGTTAATTATTCCATTTATCATGATTTTTAAATAATAATAAATAAATCGTGTCAATTGAATTTCGGTGCTAGTAATTTTATCACCACGCCTTTCAGTTTATTTTCCACACACACACACACACACACACACACACACACACACACACACACACACACACACACACACACACACACACACACACACACACACACACACACACACACACACACACACACACACACACACACACACACACACACACACACACACACACACACACACACACACACACACACACACACACACACACACACACACACACACAGTAAACCACATATTTCACTGTAAAAATTAGCAACAAAATAAATCAAGTAATTTATTGCCACATTATTACTGCAAGCACTGTCTAGTGTCTTGCAATGAAAAAACGTTCAATTTATTTATACATATAAATCATACTATTATCTTGATTAATTCCGGATACATTATACTGAAGATGAGCTTATACGACGAATCAAGTCGGCTATTTATTAATTAAAATTCGTGAAGATTGACGGGATCAAGCTTAATTGCCCTCAACTTTGACACCAGACATTTGCTTTCAATCATGAAGTCATATCACTTGTATCTTTCACAGCTTATTCATAAATTATAATATATTATACACATACATTTTTCTTTGAATAACATTTATTATTACTTTCCGGAAAGACATGTGCTATATATATTTTTTTATATTAATATTTATTATTTTTTGTGCAGAGTTCATTAATACCCATTGTTTATGAGTTTGTTTTTATTTACTTCGGTCTAGCAACAACAACAACAAAATAACAAAAACAATAATCTTGATTGCCCTCCCCTTTCCTACACTATACTATACCATCATAGTTACTTTTTCTACTGAAGCTATAAATTTTAAACGAGCAAAAATAATGAAGATAACCATCATTAAGCGTGCATCCTAATTATGTATATTCCCATGATGTGAATAAGTTCGGCGTATACTTTGACCCTGCCCGGCACTTGCTATCGCAACAAAAACGATTGTATAACCGCGGGCATGTGTGTCGTCTCTGTGTTTGTCACATATTATACTGAGTGAGCTTGAGCTGCAAGAGCTGCTGCATCAACACTATAGACTAGAGGGTATTTTCCTTATATGAGACCCTTATCTATCCTTTTGTTAATCGTAACTTTAAAGAAAAAAAAATCAAAAAGTTTATAAAGAAGAGAGACAAAGCTGAAATTGAAAACTTATTTTTTCGGTCTAATATACAGTATGAATTAACTGTACAAAAATGAATTTGTTTTTACTCCATTAAAAATATATATATATATATATATATATATATATATATATATATATATATATATATATACTTTATTCTGTCAAGTCAACGCTGTTTCAATTTTTTCTTATCATATGGTAATAGGAAAGCATTTTTTTAGCAGCTTATTTTTTAGCAGCTCAACTTAAAACTGTAAAACTCGTGCTCACCTTAATTATCATCGAAAATTTGTACTTTACTGACCTCACTTTTGTATATTAAATTATTGTATCAAAAGTCTCTATAATGACTTTGAACGCAGTCTCTCTCTCTCTCTCTCTCTCTCTCTCTCTCTCTCTCTCTCATTTATAATTATATAATATTATACTTATTATAAAAAAAAGCATAAAAACAAGAAAACAACACTTTTACATTGAAGTCACTGCATAAAAAGCTATAGTCAGCAAAACCCCAGATAATGCATAATATGGTATGGCACATACTTATACAAGCCTCTGACTTGTATGTTATAATATATTTTTCTTTTGATATTTTATAAAAGCATTGCATGCAAATGTCTTTATATTTATTCTATCTACTTACTTCTAAATACAGCATGACATGTTAAGAGTTAACCTTTGTTACACTAAAGCATTTGATTGACAGAATAATAATAAACAAAACATAAATAAATAAAAAGAAAAAAAAGTGAGGATAAGAAGGGAAATATATGCAAAGTAAGTCCGCCGTTGCTTATAGGGAAATAAATTAAGAGAGGGTGCAATGTTTAGACATCAATTTATTAGTAATAATTAGCATTGCACATAAAGTCGGAAAGTGAATTTCCTTTTGTTAACGGTAACAGTGACGAAAACAAAGTGTGTCACCAAATAAGTATGTATCCATGAATGATTCATATTCTTACTAATCCATTTGATAAATCATAAAATGATTACATTTTAGCATTTAAAGCACGCACTGTCAAATCAAAGAGAACAACAATTGAATTTAAATCGATGACTTATATAACCTATTCAATTTAACTTTACTGTAAAGTAATTTAGGTATATTATATAATTCTTTTCTCTTACGAATTTCACATTTATTTAAAAATAAGGTAGTAAAATCAAGATAACTATTAATTTAAAAAAATTAATATTTAATTAATATTTACTAAAATTATGAAGTATAGAAAGCAATGGAAAAGTAAGACTTGCGCAACACTTTCAATTTCATCAATATTTATTTACACACCCTAAAATTTTTAAGAGTATAAACAATCAGTCGTTAGAGAGGATGGGAAGATGGACCACCCAAGTCTATAAGAGTATGTAATATGTATACGTACTCTACCCAAGTCATTCCTAACACGTGAACCTTTATATCAAACGATTCCGCACCGATGTATAAACAATTGAGAATAGAGAGAGAAAGTATAATGTAAACACTCTGCAAATTGTATTTAAGTAAAATTTCAGTTCCTCTCGCATCAATAATAATTGTTGTTACTTATATTGCATACTATATAAAAATACAAAGTCCACGTTCACCACGTGACAGCGTACCATGCAAGTAGTGTCAAGTGACATAATATAACAATAAGATCAAAGTCAGTTTATGATGCCGCTATCTATAATAAAATCAACTTCAGTTACATAGTATTCACTTATAATTGCTCTATTTGAACAAGCTGACAAATATGTCATCTCAAATAATTTGATAAACTCTATAATAGAGAATGTTATCAAATTCAATCTTCTCAGAACATAGAATAATAATATTTGATGACAGGAAGCATCTCCATAACTTTACTTTTTTTTCTTTCTCAAGATTCACATTAAAATTATTATATAAAATTAAGCATGTCAGGCGAAAAAAAAAAAAAAAAAAAAAGTATAATATTTAAAATTATCATGTTACTTTCATACAAGCTGTCTTGTCATGTAAATTTATGAGATTTTTTTTCTACTTTTTTTTTTCGCTTTGCATGCTAAATTCATACCTGAGAGAAGTTACTCCAAGTCAGTGAAGTCTAGTGAATCGAGGTGCATGGTGTGTGCCCCACCAACGTCTTCACTCTCTGCACCGCGCTCTTGCTCACTCTTGCTATTGCAGTCTAACTTCAAGAGCACACGCACTGGTGCGCAGTCAGTGACGAACATTCAGCTGGTGTGGAGACGAGAGAGGCGGTGGCGAGGTCACGTGGTTACAACCGCGCCCCCTTCCCATGTTCATTACAATACTATAACTTCCTCTCCATATCCAGCAACAAACAATGTCCCAGAACATAATAAACAAGAGAGAACACCCACTCATTTCTAAATCCCAATCATTGAAAAAAAAAATTATATTATTAAAAATAGTACCTTCATTCAGTAATTTCTCTGTTAAGAACTTGAGGATTCATAACACTATAAGACAGAGTTTGTGGAAATGTTTTTTCTTTTAATAGTTATGTAGTATACCACATTATTAATAAAAAAAGGTGTAAAATTACATATATTTTTTATGTTACTATTATTATTATAGAAAGTCAATCATTGCATCCTCAAAATTTATTTGCAGATTTACGTCAGTTACTGATGGAAAGTCTTAAATAATTACATTTCTTTATTCATATATAAATATGTGAATTCTTTCTCTCTAATTTACGGATATAAATAGTTATTGATATGGATGTGGTTTAAAAAAAAGAGTAAAAGTTGACCGGAAGCACATAGATATATATCTATATTCGAAAAGATACGTCAGCTTTTGATTGATTATAGTGTTCTTGATTATATTGCTAAATGCAATCATAAGTGGTTTATAAATATGTTTATAAAATTACTTGAAAATTAAAAAAAAAATAATAATAATAATCTACCATGCATTTACGAAATTAAATAATTTCGTCTCACATAATTATCCACACCACTTCATTATCATTTCTTAAATAACATAACATTATTGAAAATATATTTAACTGACTTAATTAATAAAATTTCATTTTTTTTTTTAATATTTTTGATTCAAATCTTTTAAAAACACAATTTAAGAATAAAAAAAAAATTTGTTAATGATGAATTTCCTAAATACTGTAGAATAGAATAAATTTTCTTAAAGTGTAATAAAATTATCTTTACGGCAAAAAATAGTTTACGTAATATTATACTGCATTGAACCATTGATATATTGTAGAGCAGATATGTTGCTATTTTGAAATATGAGTAGTATGAGTAATTGCAGAATATTTTAACTATTATGCTATGTAGTACTATCGCTGTGTAATATAATAGTACAGTCTTTTTTACTAAAAAGTTGATTTCTATTAGCATAAATGGAAATAACATAACATGTATTTAAATGGAGTTTTGCGTCAATTGAAATCGCAACCTTATTGTATTTTATGCCAATAGAAATCATTTTTTTAGTAAAACGACTGCACAAATTATGATCTTATGTTGCTGCATGAAGCTAGCATAATTATTACGTATTTATTTTTGTACGTATTGTAATATATATATATATATATATATATAATATATATATATATATATATATATATATATATATATATATATATATATATATATATATATATATATATATATATATATATATATATATATATATATATATATATATATATATATATATATATATATATATATATATATATATATATATATATATATATATATATATATATATATATATATATATATATATATATATATATATATATATATATATATATATATATATATATATATATATATATATATATATATATATATATATATATATATATATATATATATGGGAAACAGTACTTGATTCGAAACGGAATTGATTCGACATGGAATTGATTCGACAAAATAAAGGTGGTGGGGATGGTGTAGTAGAGATGACGACAGTGGTGGGGGGTATCAATTTTCGAGTATTATTTGGCAACCCTGCTAACTTAATATACAATTAAAATTACTCTCCTTTGAATTGAAAGGTGGAAATGATTCGACAGAGATTTGATTCGAAAAGGAATTGAGTCGACACAAAAAGCGTATTTATTTTCAGTGTGGAATTGATTCGACAGGGATTTGATTCGAAAAGGAACTGAATCGACAATATTTTATAACTATTTTTTAAGTGGAATTGATTCGACATGGATTTGATTCGAAAAGGAATTGAATCGACAAAAAATTAAACAACATATTTAAAGTGGAATTGATTCGACACGGATTTGATTCGAAAAGGAACTGAATCGACAATATTTTATAAATATATTTAACTAAGGAATTGATTCGACATGGATTTGATTCGAAAAGGAATTGAATCGACAAAAAATTAAACAACATATTTAAAGTGGAATTGATTCGACACGGATTTGATTCGAAAAGGAACTGAATCGACAATATTTTATAAATATATTTAACTAAGGAATTGATTCGACATGGATTTGATTCGAAAAGGAATTGAATAGACCAAATTTTATAAATATTGTCAAAGTGGAAATTATTAGAAATAAAGAATATATAAAAGCGCCAACTATTTGAATGGTGAATTATTGGTTGTTGTTTTTTTAAATCATTCAGACATTCATATATGTGCATTGAATATTGCACGCGAACTGTAAATCATTATTACGTACTTTAGAGTCAACCTGTAATTGAAGATAAGCGATAAGCTGATGTTTTTCCTAATACGTCTACAAGGGATGTAAATGAGTTATAATCATTGCACTTTTGTATGCGTTTTATTAATAACTTAACAAAGTAGCAGGTAATGTCACTTTATAAGGTGACCGTATAAAAAGGTTTTAGAATTATATAATATATAAAGATCTGAAAAGTAGCTTTAGTGGTTATTGAGCTGTAAATATATGAAATAATTTTATGTAACATAAGGATCTATGCATTTACGCCTTCATGTTAAAGTCGACGTTCTAACATGGACCGCATTGGAAAATGGCTCAATTTGCTAGTTTTAAAATATTAAACCATATTTTTGAAAGCATTGATCTGGTTAATAAGTTGAATTATAGTATCTCAAATATGTGAGAAAAATAGCAATATTACAAATTAACCGTTTTACTGCCTCAAAAAAAAAAAAAAAAATGCTTCATGCTAAGCATTGTTATTCATTACTCCAGAATGGCCTCCAAGCGTAATAAATTTGACGTCATGCGCTTACACCCTATATAGTTTAAAAATTGACGAGACGAATGTAGAATAGTATAACTCCTTGATATGTTACTCTTAACTACAGAAATATCTAATAAAATAAAGAGTATATAAAAATACACGCAGCTCATTGCGCAACTTGTAGTCTTGGGCACGATTAACGTATTTTTGATATAAGGATATAACAGTACTGTAACGATATCAGGTTATCGATGCGTTATAGACTAACAGTTCTATAAAACTTAGCAAGTTTTATAGTCAATATCGTCAAGTTTTGACGATATTATCGTCGCCTCCCTAACGATACTTAATGTTCAAAGACTAAGAAAAAATACACACAAAAGTTAAAAAAAATGCAAAACAAATACGACAAAATACAATCATTTCTTTAAATAAATCTGAGTGAAGAGAGCAAACAGTGATGTACAGTCATGAAGACAGATTTGATATATTTTTTTAATTGAATGAAAACATTGCACTATATGATTCATTATGGGAAAAAAAAAGTTTACGACGGGAAGACGAGAGAACGAGCAAAATTTATATGAAACAATTAGAGTACTCTAGAAACAATTTGATGATTTTCATTTATAAATTTAACCATAACTTTAAGTCACACAAAAAATTAATGTTTAAGAAAATAACAATAAATAAATGAAGCATGTAAATCTAAAGATAAAATAGAATTTCCCTTAACAATTAACCTCAGACGTGTAGGAGTTTATTTATTTATTATTATTTATTTTTACATCAATAACTTTTTTTAAAACTTCAAAATAATTTTGTATTACCTTTATTCAGTTTATTCAATATTATTCAATAGCATGTGCAAGTGTACTAATTTTCAAATCAATTTGTCCATCGGTTATGAGGGCAAAAAAAAAAAATAATAATAATTATCATAATAAAAAAATGAGCATAATATACGATATCATATATTTCCCATTCTATTTTTTTACACATAACCGATGGACAAACAAATTTGAAATTTGGTACACATAATATTGAAATACAAATATATCCTAAATTCTACCTAATTTTACCTGCTACTTTGTTAAGTTATTATTAAAACGCATACAAAAGTGCAATGATTATAACTAATTTACATCCCTTGTAGACGTATTAGGAAAAACATCAGCTTATCGCTTATCTTCAATTACAGGTTGACTCTAAAGTACGTAATAATGATTTACAGTTCGCGTGCAATATTCAATGCACATATATGAATGTCTGAATGATTTAAAAAAACAACAACCAATAATTCACCATTCAAATAGTTGGCGCTTTTATATATTCTTTATTTCTAATAATTTCCACTTTGACAATATTTATAAAATTTGGTCTATTCAATTCCTTTTCGAATCAAATCCTTGTCGAATCAATTCCTTAGTTAAATATATTTATAAAATATTTTCGATTCAGTTCCTTTTCGAATCAAATCCGTGTCGAATCAATTCCACTTTAAATATGTTGTTTAATTTTTTGTCGATTCAATTCCTTTTCGAATCAAATCCATGTCGAATCAATTCCTTAGTTAAATATATTTATAAAATATTGTCGATTCAGTTCCTTTTCGAATCAAATCCGTGTCGAATCAATTCCACTTTAAATATGTTGTTTAATTTTTTGTCGATTCAATTCCTTTTCGAATCAAATCCATGTCAAATCAATTCCACTTAAAAAATAGTTATAAAATATTGTCGATTCAGTTCCTTTTCGAATCAAATCCCTGTCGAATCAATTCCACACTGAAAATAAATACGCTTTTTGTGTCGACTCAATTCCTTTTCGAATCAAATCTCTGTCGAATCATTTCCACCTTTCAATTCAAAGGAGAGTAATTTTAATTGTATATTAAGTTAGCAGGGTTGCCAAATAATACTCAAAAATTGATACCCCCCACCACTGTCGTCATCTCTACTACACCATCCCCACCACCTTTATTTTGTCGAATCAATTCCATGTCGAATCAATTCCGTTTCGAATCAAATCCATGGTCCCATATATATATATATATATATATATATAATATATATATATATATATATATATATATATATATTACAATACGTACAAAAATATATATCAGTCTTATTTTGAATTAAAGTGGTTTAAAAAATCATTTGTTTTGATTATTTGCATTTTGATATCGGGTTTGATGTTGTAATCGACCTTGAAGTAATTGAGATGCTCATTGCGTGCGCGTGCCTGCACGCAGCTGCCGGGTATGTGGGCTGATGGACAAGACGAGATCCACGGACACGGACCACAATAATAAACTCAATCTCACATTTCTACAAGTGACAAAAAAACAAACTTAAACATCTTTTCACCACACCTTACAAACACTGTTAGAAGTGAATTGACACTTCGTTATGTTTTCTTTAAGTATACAACTTCAAGTAATTATATGCAAAATAGTTAACTACCCACTATATGCGGTATTGTCGAAGGCGTACTAAATTTATATTTACACAAAAGTTAAGTCTTATTATAGTTCATATATAGTATAAAATAAGAGTTTCCTTATAAAATACTCAATATTCATTTATTAAAACTGAAATCTGAAAGCATTCTTTTATAGCTTTAATCAATAATTGAATTAATAATACAAGTGCAAGACGTTAATTTTTCTTGGAGATAATTATATCAAGATATTTTTAAAACGTAGCCTATAGCCAGGAGAATTTTAGTTTGCATTATCGCCCACACATATCGCCCATTTCAAATAGCAGTGCTCTCGATTAAATACATGAGTATTTAAGAACAATCGAACATTCATCAAATCTCGCAGGTATACAGTATACAGTACCAAGTAAAGTATATGCATATAAAGTAAAGTAAAGTATATTTATGTAAAGTACAGCAAGTTTTATTAAAAATGGGACACAAAGGATTTTACGTACTTTTATCTGAGCACCAATACGAATCAATGAATAACAATAACAGAGGTGTTCACTGAGTGCTACACTTCTCCACCTTTTGCTTGACTTCTATCATGTTGATGATTGAATTGGTCAAGACAGAAAACGAGTTGTCTAAGCGATGAGTAAAAATCATGCAAACTAGAGAGAAGGGACAATGTGTGGGCGAGCATATTTTGGTTTGCTTTGATAGAAGTCAGCGGAGAAGTGCAGCATTGGTGCTCGTATTGGTGCTCGCAGGTAAAAATACGTAAAATCCTTTGTGTCCCATTTTTAATCAAACTTGCTGTACTGTCTGTTTGGTATAAAGTGACACAAATATCGTTGAATATGCCATTATAAATTCTCACTTTTTACCTAACATACAGTACATGTGTGGTGTACAATATTTTTTATTTCGCACACAGTAAAAGCTACCTTTTATAACTAAAAGAAAGCCTAATTTTCATAAGTTGAATTCAAAAAATGATAACTTTGGTATTTTTAAACATAAGAAAATCTCGATTCACTACAAATATAGAATTATCTGGAAATTTTCTTCAAGTACAATCTTGAGTTTTATTAAGCTTGCTTTGGTCTACTTGACTTATCTTCATGTAACCTTTATGTCTGCTATATATATATATATATATATATATATATATATATCAGGGGTGTAGTGGAGGCAGGGCGCGCCAGGGCGCCGCCCTGGCTCGTGAAACTTTGCATGCTTTGCGCCCTGCTTCGTGAGAATTGAAAAAGGCGCTATAAGGCGCTTAATAAGGTTTACGTACGACAAATACACTGCAAATTTCTGTAAAATTTATACTTTTGAGTGCAAAATTGCAAAAAGTACAAGTAAAATAATTTTAGTAATCTGACAAGGAAATGCACATTACATTTTTAGCAAATAATATGAATGAAAGAATAGAAAAACCGAGGTAAGTTAAGAAAATAGACAGAAACATGTTCATACATGGTAACCACTTAGGTAGAGTTTTTATTTAGTAGCTATTTTAAGCATTGTCAAATTATAATTGTGCATATGAGCGCAATTTCCTGGGACATTCAGGTGTATACGTTAATCCCTCTAAATCGACTTTTTTGGTAAAAAAAAAAAAAAAAAAAAAAAAAAAACACTGACAGGCCACTAAGTATTATTGGCGGAGTCAAGCTTCAAATTTCTCTCTCTCTCTCTCTCTCCTAATTGTTAAAATATATAATATATAGAAATAACTTCTAAGCAACATGCTTCCCCTAAAAAAAGTGAGGGAGAAAAGTACGAAGGGGTTATAATTTTTGCTTTTTTTTTTTTTAAATAGGTACAAAAAATCAGGTGTTTCTCGCAGTAGGAGTACAATTCTCTAGGTGACCGCTTCTTGCTATTTTATAAATGGCAGTAAGTTTTTTAGTGATGCATAGTGTTATAGAGTTTTCAATCAGTCATTCAAAATAAGAATCAGTGATAAATAGTTTAATGCACAAAGAAAAAAATAATAATAATATGCTACGGACTAGAGGTTCTCAAGATCGTCAGTTTAATTTCTTCAATTTAGTGACCCTATATGCACTATCTTTAGTAAAGTGGCATCCAAGTTGATTACACCGGTAAGTAAATAAAAATAATAAATTATTGTTAGCATAAGCTATATTTTAATAATAATAAGTTCTTATAAGCCAGTTTATAATTGGTAGCAAATTAATACATATTAGGGCTGTAGTCGTATGGGACCGCAGTGGGACGGTGTCCCAGAGAGAGAGAGAGAGAGAGAGAGAGAGAGAGAGAGAGAGAGAGAGAGAGAGAGAGAACTTATAGGCTACAAAATTATTTTTAAGTTGTAACTAGTGCAACGCTTTTCATTTATTATTAATAAAATTTAGGTACAAAATGCCAATTAATGAATTGAAAATACTTTTTGTTTGTTTGTTGTTGTTGTTGTTTGTTTGTTGGTTTTTTCTTCTTTTTTTCCCGTAAAAATGGGCGTGGCACTCAAAAATTTCGCGCCTGCGGCGGGCAAACGGGGGCCTTCGGCCCCTCATGTGGATAAAATAGAGCGCCCTGTTTCGTAAATCTTTAGGACTACAACACTGATATATATATATATATATATATATATATATATATATATATATATATATAATATATTAGACATCGCACACAATAAAACTATAAATGTTGTTAACAAATTCAAATAATTGACCAGTCGTGTTTTTTATTATTATTATTCAAATGTACAATAGTTACGAGTGTTGTTATATTTAATGTATAACATTCAATAAAAATAAATTTTCTGTAATTCCCACGCTTAATAATATTATTTGACAGCAAAATGAAAATTTTCATAACATTATAAATTTTAGTAATTCATTTTAATAGCAATGCTTATCATGCACAATAAATTCTGTTTATTTTTAAGTTTTCTATTTTTAAAGTTGTTAATAAGAGTGCTATACTTTTTATTTTGGTAATTTTGTATCGCTCAATCTCAATTTAAATGATTTATTCTATTCTAAATCCATAATTCAAAGTCCGCAAAAGAAGATTCGTTGGTGGACATCCCCCGCGTTACTTCCCACTTTCAATTAAATCACTAAACAACAAGCATCCACACCCACCCCTTCATTGAAACCATGACAATACACCCGTCTATATTACATTGTCATCCAACCCTCGTGTTAATTTGGAGAAGTAAATGAAAATATCCTTTAATTTACTTATTTTCTCTACTCTATATGACCATAATTGGCTTGACTCGAGTTCGAGTGAAAATGACAAGAGAGAAAATAGGGTATCTAATTGTTAATGTGATGCAGCATTATTTTCAGTTTATCTCCCTTCAGTTATTGTGTTAAAAGAAATAAAATGAATCGTATATTATATAAATTGTGTAGGCTGTAGCTTTTACTATAAAATTTGTTTATTATTTATTTATTTTGTTTTTCTTGCAAAAATAACCCTATGCATTCATATAGCTATTTCAATGTTTTTTTGTTTTTTTATACTTTATGTGGAATTAATTTGTCGCTTCATTACGATAATATTATATAAAATCGTAAACTGTAACTGAAAATGTTAAATATGTTATTACTTCCTTGCCACATTATAATTTATGCGAAATATGACAGTTCCTTGTGAAAATATTGATATATTTTCGATTTCTATACACGTCATCACAACCACCAATGTGAAGGGAAGACATATTAAAAAATAGATAAATTTGTTACTTCAAATCAAAAGATAACTATTTATAATAAATATAATAATATAATAAACATAATAAAGTAACTTCCGTCTCTTTAAAAATTTGGATATGATGCTAATTATAGCAACAAAGCAATTGTTAAAATAATACCATAGTTACAACAACCAAGTACCCTTATTGCAGTCATGAATGTCATGATTAGTATTTGTCATTACATAAGATTCAACGTCGAGTGAGTGTGAGAGTGGCAGCTGCGACAAAATAACACACATGCAAATTCTACTCTGGCTTCGCGTCTCTCTCTCTCTCTCTCTCTCATAATAATCCCACATCAGCTCAGACACAACATTACTGACGTCACACAATAAAGATTTTTTCAGATTTAGTGTCAGTTTTCTGCATAAAAAAATAAAGATCTTAGAAAATATTTACTATTTGAGAGTCAAAGCTAGAAACAATATCATGAAATCACAGTTTTATTAGTAAACTTTAATAAAATTGTTGAATAAATTAATTTCATTTATGTCACGTATAAAAAAACTGTTTTTTTCTATTATTTGAATTGAAATGTTATCTCCTTCAATACTTCCTTATTTTATTTAGAAAATGTAAGTAGAACAATATGGAGAAATTATATTCATATGTAATAAAATTGTATCATAATTGAAGACAAATTGACGTAATAATGTTTGTAACATTTTATTGTTTACCATATTACCTATTTACTGTACTTCCTCATATCATGGCATATATCGGAACCTGGAAATCATAAAGCACAGTTTTTTCCCCCTTTATTTCGGAAGTGGTCGTCGCTTCCACATAATTAAATGTTGAGGCCGGACAACAGCATAAAGAAAGATAACTTACAATACCACAATCTAAACCGACGCTCTCCTGTATATTTTTCTGTTTACTTCAAAAAGTGTGTATGAATAATACATACAACGTAATCTCAGACAGACAAATCTTTGTCGGGAGATTTTCTAGGTTGTAAACATCCGAACTTAGGTCCTCAAATCCTTTTGTAGATGATTTAGTGGTTTGTCATTATAGTAAGCAAATTTTAGCAAAAGAACAATGAAGAAATATATAAAATGATAAAGAGGAAGAAATCAATCACACGATCTTCATTATATACGAATATAAAGCACTTAATATGCATTAATGAAGTATTGTCTATATATAACTGAATGACTAGCATCGTTGCTTGTTAAATTTTATGAGTTATGTTTGCATTATTATAACAAAATAAGCAATCAAAAGTTAATTTGAAAACTAAACTTGAATTAATTATTTTTTCAATAATACCATTATTATACTGTATTCATGAGAAATATGAATATATATATATATAATATTCACAAGATGTAAGCCTTTAATTTTGTAAATAATTGCAAACAAAATTTGACTTCTAGATCCTCAGACGTGGAAAGGCCACTGATTAGTGATTACTGTATACTATACTTTCATGAACCTACTCATGATCAATTGAAAGGTAGAGCGGGACATCAAACTAAATGTTGAAAATCTGTATTATATATATAAGCGAGTGACATCGCGAGCTAGGGGAACGAAGTCATGTCCCTCGCTAAACGCAGAAATCCCACATCCTTATTTGCCACATCGCCCGTTCAACAAAGCAGGCAAGCTATAACACATTTATAGCTATCAGAAAGAAAAATATAATATATTTATATATAGGGCATTGATGTTGCATGGAAAGTAAAAACAGACTGTTTAGTTGCATCATGTAATAATATATTAAAACAACAAGACCTTTTTTTTTTTTTTTTTTTTTTTTTTGGTATACTATAAAAAAACTGCTTCGTATAATGTTTCACCCACTCACATTATTCTTATACTATTGTTATTTTATAATTTATAAGTGTTATAGCGTAAAACATGCCATTTGACAAATTTTTTTACCTAATTTTAACGAAAGATAAACTTTGAAAATTAATGTTAACAGAATTCATGATAATTAATATAAGGAGTGTGCTAAATTCAGGGGAAGGTGGACATTTTTATGCTTAGCAAAGCCAATACTGATTTATGAGCACAGATAAAGTATGTATATAAGATATATATTATCATCTAAATATTGTAAATATATATTAGTTATTTGCTACTACAACACACACAAGCAAGCTGCAGTTCATTGTAAGTCCCCTTACTGGAAAGGATTTGTCCTAGCCTGCCCCGAAAGGGATTATGGTGTCATGATACTTACCTCTTTTTTTTTGCTACTATTAAAATACTAAATTTATTGCAAGTTTATATATTTGCAAGTACTTGTAAAATTTTAAATTAATCAGAGTATATTCTACAGTAATAAATTACTGTGTTTTATCAGCAAATTTGTATGAAAAGAACTTAAAAAAACAGTTAATATAAGAGAATTTAAGCCTATATTATATAAATTTTAACATTTTTAGAGTTGCGGAAAACTATCAAATTCTTCAAACTGGTTTCAAACATTTTTACTCCCCCCACCCCAAAAATTGTTGAATCAAACAATTTTAATGTTCTGGTTCAAATAATTGCACAAACCGTACGTTTTTATTTTTTATTTTTCAAATCCGCGCTTATTTCTCATTTTGAACAATTTTTATTGGAATAAAAATATGTTATTTCAAAAAACAATAATTTTTTTCACTGATATTAGTCTTTCTAAAGGTTTAATTATAAACAATATTTTTTATTACTTTTCATATTGTCATGAATTAATTAAAAAATATGATTAAAGTGATAAAAACTGAAAGTCGTAATTTTAAATCCAGGGAATATTTCATTTATATTGTGCAACATGAAAGTAATTGCTTATTTTTTGATAAAAAAATCTTTATATTTTATTTCATTTTTTTTTATTACAATTTTTTTTTTGTCAATTTCCTTACATACCCAAACCGATTCATCAATAGACTCGAAACCAATTCCAATTTAAAACTTTTTCCCACAGCTCTAGAATTTAATGTATGATTTGCATTTATAATGAATATGTATAATGTTTAAAATATTACCCTAAACATTAAACACCTCCACAGTGGTAATTATCATTCTAATTAAAATTTAATAAAATCAGTACCTATTATTGTTTCAGATATTATAATGTAATACGTATAATACTCGACGCGTGTTCAATGTGCCGATTTGATTATATAATGCTATGCGCTTGCCTGCATTCTTTCCCCATCTAGTGGTGGCTCCGCATAGTACGAGACATAAAATATGTAGCGTCCTCGAGCATTATTCTTAAATTTAATTATGTTAATTAATTATAATCACACGCCTACTGGCAATTAAAAATGACAATTTAAATCCATTATAAATTAATAAATATTACTAAACTTTTTAAATAGGATTGTTTAGATAGTATAAGTTTTTTTTATTGAATATTAATATTTAAATCAATGGAAATCATTCTTGAAATCCCAGCTAAATTTCTTACGAGCATATAAACAAATAATTAAATAAAAATCTTCTTAATTCTATCTAAGTGTACGTACGTAGTGCGATAGTATACTATTTTGTCTATCTTATGGAAAATACGTTTTATAAAGATACCACGCGCATTTTTTTCATTAATAATCCCTACAACAACAACAACAACAACAACAACAACAACAACAACAACAACAACAATCTCTCTGAACAATCTGCTATTTTAATAAAGGAGAAAGAGATAATTCGAAACATAAGGTGTTACAATATAATACTTTTTGGATTCAAACAAATAATTTATCTAGCCTCATGAATTTCCACAATCGGGCAATATAATTGTGTTTGAAACATTATACAAAATTATTCACTTTCAATGTTTTTCCTTTAAATTTATTAAAGGCAAAGTTTGCGTCAAAGGTCACGAACAGTTATCATAATATTACAAGGTATATTACCTAAAATATGCTGCTTTGAATCTAAATATTGATATTATGCTAATTAGGCACTCTCAATTAGGAAAGCAAATAGAAATGTAGATGTGCACAGTTTCACTGTGTTCCTTGATAGTAATAAATTGAATATTAAAAATATTATATATATTTATATTTAATGACGATTGGAAAATCATTAATTTTTATTAAGGTGGGGGAATCAGCTACTGCGGGAATTGACTAAAGAATTGTAAAGGAAGAAAATTTTGAAATGTTGCATATTGGGATACATTAGAATAAGCTATCTTCAAAAATGTAAAAAAATTGAGGGGGGGGGGGGGGGAGGGGTCACCATGCTAGACTTTAGATTATGATTTTTTGAAGTTTTAGTCCCATAAGAACACATGTTAATTTTAATAATTATTTTCTCTTTTATGTGATGGTCACAGGTTCTGAAAATTTTATCATAGATAGCTTTTGCTATTTACTTTCAAATGACATCATAAAGTTTCAAAGCTTTTTTTTTTTTTAGATTTTAAGATACAAGCCCTCTAAATACAACCCTTAAGTTTACTTCAATTTTAATTTTATTTAGAAATAGAACAATTTTGTTTCACGTTGGCAATTATAATCTAATATTTAATACCATACACATGGAAAGAATAAATTACGTAATTCATGCAGCATTTATGTTAGTATAGCATAAATGTGGCTACAAATAGGCTAGCATTTAATTATTAGAACACGTTGAACAAAAAACATGTCTAGTATCCTAACATACCTAAATATCAACGTTCATTTGGCCGGAGTCATTGATTTCTAATTTATTTCCCATTTTCAAAATAGCAGCTGCGGGTTTCTGACGTCACAGGTCGCCTGTTTCCACGTGCATGGACTAATGAGTTGTGACGTCAAAAACCCTCAGCTGCCTTTTTGTACATGGAAAATAAATTAGAAATCAATGACTCCGGCCAAATCAAAGTTGATATTTAGGTAAGTTAGGATATTATACATGTTTTTTTTTTATTCAAAGGTGTTCTACGCTTTTAAGTATTTATTTTTGTCCATTCATATAAAATATGAAACCTATATAATAATATATTAATTGAAAACGAATGAATGCAATGTTGGCTCCTTGTATACTTGTTCTAACATCAACAAGAATTATTGCAATGCAATTTATTAATAACTGTTATTATCGTAAGATTATAAGCAAGAAGACAATCATGTATATAAGGTCAAAACAATTTTCAATAATTGGAGTTTTGAAGACTCATTGACGTCATAAATTATGCAATTTTAAATCACGATAAACCATTATTATTTATTATTATAATTTACTTTCTGATGTTAGTTTACAAAGTGTTTGTTAATTTAATATCTAATTAATACAATTCTTATTATACTGTTATTAATTTATAAGGTCATCAAACAGCTTTCTTATTATTATTGAATATGTTGTCATGCTGAATAATAAATAATTGATACATTTTTGAAAATAAGATTTAATTATACTTTATAAAATTTCAAATCTTATTTTTAATATTTATTATTATATACGTGCAAATTTTTGGAGATGAATACGTAACACTTATAAAGTTTATCAGTAATTCATATCATATTACGTTAAAAAATTGTTTTCGTGGCAATATTACAAACAGGATTGAGAATAAAATATCACTGTAACTTTAATTTCGACCCCTTTTGTTAGTATCATGAGTACGTTGAATATTATAATAAAAATACAATATAAAATATAACTCTGTAAAATAAAATACTCTTTTGATTTGTAAAACACATAAAAAAACAATAAAATTTGCACTGACACAATAGAAGATACTTTACGTAGCGCGCCTAGCTGGGTATGCAACTTTTCCTGCGCAACACTACGACATATAAGCCTAACCTTCGGGCGCTTTAGTTTCAAGGAAGTATAAATCGGAATCAGTGCGCAGGAACCTTATTTACAAATTGCACGTTTTACTTAGGGCACATTTAACAAAGTATAGAGCTTCTCAAAATTGAAGTACGTAAATAACACGAAATTGCTGATCTTGATACATTTCAAACAATTGAAAGTATAAAATGAAGTATCTGATTATTCTGTAGAAACTTTTATTTGTTACTTTTTTTTTTTTTTTTTTTCAATCTAAGAATATATCTTTGGAGTGGTTTTCTTTTATATATATATAAATATATATAAGAAAATTTGTTTTACTTTAAGGGAATGAATTTTATTCTGTGTAAAAACTTGAAGAAAGATTTAACTTTACTGTTGTACAAGAATGTCAAATGCCAAAGAACTTTTCAAATATTCAACTTACGTATATAGTTTCATTCTAAAAATAACCCACATTTATATCAAACTTTCTTTGGGTTATTATATTAGTTTATGAATTTTATGACTAATGTTTTTAAATGAACTGGGAAAAAAAAGAATATAAAAAGGAATGATATAAAACTTTTACTAAAAATTTGATTAAAATGACGAATATAGTGATTGTTAAAAGAGCTGTTTTTAATTAATAATTAAATTTGAGAGATTGTTAGTAATCCGTAGGTATATTTGAAATAGGAAAATAATATAATAATATAATATAATATAATCATAATATAGTGAGCAAAAATACGTAATGATCTGTGTTCTATATTACAGATTTTATTCAAAGTGTCAAAATTATTTAAAATTCAAATTATTATTCAAATTGACAAAAACTGAACTTTAGAAGCTAAACATAATTTCCATTCCAATCAAAAATTTAAATCAATTTCTTGGTTATTTGGGGATAGTAAAAAACAACTATATTTCTACAATTTTTTAAAGTAACTTATTAAAAATATAATAATTATTATATAACTTTTTTTTAATTTTGTGTTGTGGTATCACTTTTTTTTACTAAGTGGGTTATAAAGCGGTTCACTTTGCGGGAAAATATACGCACGCGTACATATATAATAATATTTTACATACATATTCACAAAACGACGATGACGACGGAGAGAGTAAGAGCGATTGCGCCGTGAGCCAAAGTTTTATACGAGAGAGCAGAGTAGTGGTGTGTTTGTCCGCGAGTGAGTATAAGTTCAGTTAGTAAGCGCCGCTCGTCACGACGAGAAGCAAGTTCGTCTCTCACTCTCTCCGTCTCTCTCTTTCACTCACACTCTCATTATTCTTATCTCGTTCGCGAGAGGGAAGCGAGACCAAGTATACAGATTAAAGTGGTGCTTACTTTGCCTATAGCTGCCCTTGTGTGTATCACACACGACTTTATACTTCCCGTGATGTCGTGTTTGCCCTGATATTACAAAACACTTGTTGCAGAAGTGACAATGGACACTTACGATTTAAAAACTGCCACTCAGGCAACACAATTATTATTAAATAATTTTACTAATGATGACGATCAGGATTTAGATTCTGAAAACTTATTTATTGGTTATTCACCTATATTATTAAACTTTGCTGTTGCATGCTGTATATTATTTATTCTACTTGGAATTCCTGGAAATTTGATCACCATTATTGCACTTCTAAGATGCAAAAAGGTAAGAAAAACACTTTTTTTCCTTCTATAAATCATCAATATTTAATATAAAAATTTCTTAGTGTAAATATTCAAACATTTTAGTCATAAACGTTTTTTATATAAAAGTAAATGAGTTTTTTGTTTTATATGTTACAGTTTTTATTGTCTTCTTCTTTTTTTATTTTTATTTTATTTTGCACGCAAAGCAATTTAAGAAGTAGATTTGTAGTTTGGAGAAAAGGGAAAGTAAGCAACAGTTTATATAACAACAACAGCAGTAGTCGTTGCATTTTTATTACTCTTTTCAAATAACGAAGAATATATCCTTGCGTGTCATTGATGTGACTTTGTTTTAAAAAGTCGAACATAAAACAAGTACGTGATTTTTAATAAAGTATGGTTATGAATCAAAAAAATATATGAATTTATTTTGTGACAGGAATATTTAAATATACAAATTAGTCCATCCCTACTTAATATTTCTACAGCGCGTATAATACTTATCAGTCCTACAAAATGTTAATGTTTTTCGTGATTTAAAATAACCCTTTTTTTTTTTAATATTTTATAGAAGAAAAATTAATATAAACAAGAAAAGGTTCCAAAGATAACATTCAATATTATTGTATAAGTTAGTGTATAAAGCAACTCATCAATCTTCGCTACACTTTTAGCAAGTGTTACTACTGCCGCTGCCGGCATCCGTGAACTTAGCGGCTTCCGAAGCTCGTGTTTCAATTAACTTGATGGCTTCTTCATGAATGAAAATTGCTATCATACTAATAGAAAGGGGTTAAAAGTGGACTCTATTAAATTGTAATGAAACAGATTTAGTAGAATGTTATATAATATTGTTTCTTATATATATATATATATATATATATATATATATATATATATATATATATATTTTTATATAATATGGAATATTTTGGCAACAAAAACCACCGTGAGAGTAATATTCTATTTTGTTTCATATATATATATATATATATATATATATATATATATATATATATATATATATATATATATCAGAATTTGCTTAAAAGAAAGAAAACAAATTTAGTAACATTGTTTCAATAAAGGATGCTAACAAATATATTACAATAAAGAACACAATAATATAAAAATAGTAAGAATAAAGTAAAAATGTCTTGTTGTTGTTATTTAAATGTAAAGCGCTCTAATAAGTTTCTCAAAACAAAGTTCTTTTGTGTGATGAAAACGCAAAGCACGTTCCTAGACTTTTTTTTTTTTAAACTTTTATTTTTGGTTTCGTTTACTTGGTTAGACAGCGTGGGTTTTCAGTTTATTCCCAGTCAATGTTTATGTGAAGTGATTAAGAGTAGTAAACATTGAAAAAAATATATAAGCTTTACGTTAATTTATACTTTTTTTTTTTTTTTTTTTTTGTAAATATCATGGCTTTTTACAAGAAGCAAAAATATGAGTAATAAGTTATTACAGAAAAAATTAAAACTACATCCAGGATATCTTCTTTCATATAAAAGGCGGATATTAAAAATTATTCATAATATATTATTAAACCTTTAAGTATATGAACCATACATTTTTAATATTTGTATTTCTATTGAATAATTTGATATGGTGTTTTTGTCGCTTTATATTACGGTTTCTGTTTATCGTAGAACTATTAACATGCAAGTCCCTTGCGATTTTATAAAAGTTTAGTCGTAGTATGTTTTATATCCTTTTTTTCTTTTTCTTTTTTTTTCTTTCTTTTTCCCAAAGAGTTTTGATAATGCATAAAATTCAATGAATAATAATTTCCCAAGACTAATGTTTATTTATAAATATTATAAGTAATGTTAAATGTTTTAAAAGTAAAGATATAAAATAGTTAATAAAGTTTTATATATATTTATACATAAACATACTTTATCGTTATATATTTATTTACTTATTAAATATTGTATATCGAAAATAATTTTTAAACTTGTGGAGTAAAAAAGAGTAAAATAAACACATAAAATGAGAAAAGGATAAAGAGAAAAATCACCTTTAAAATGTAAAATTTTACTGATAATTTCTAAAGTGTACACATACACATATATATATTTAATTAAAGATCGTAAATTCAATTTAAAATACTGATTACTTGGATAATGAACATTAATTATTAATTATTATTGTTGGTTAAAAGATATTATTATTATTATGGATATGAAATGATAAACTGAGACGCGTGCCGAAACTGCGATACAACAGCTACAATAATATGAAGTTTCCTTTATCTCTTACAAGCTAGTTTTGCCCGAGGTTCAAAGTAATAGTTTGAATTTTATTGCTAGTTACAATAAATAATAATAACAAAAAAAAAAAAAAAAAAAAAAGACTATAGTACAAGAGTAAAATAAATTTAACTCTAAAGAAGTATCAAAGGAATTTACATCGTATGCTATATAATATTATATTGTACTAAAAAATATATAAATAGCTGATAATTACTATAAAATGGAAAAAAATAGGAGTTATTGATAGTACAATTTATAGGGTAGGCACTGATTTTTTATTATTGATTTTTTTATGTTATGCTTTTATTATTATTTACTACCCATTTGAAGCTGAGTTCATTAAAAGTTTAATTATAAAAATCATATAATTTTAGTTAGTATTGCTTTTTTGTAATATAGCCTGTAATATTTCAATTAAATCGAAATCACAATATATTTGACGTGTATTTTATAGTGTTTTGTTATGATGAAAATAAATATAGCCTATAGTTTATTTCAAGATCCGAAATTCTAGACACGTAACTCTTTATAGTTTATAATACTATAAAGAAAATTTTATTTGCAATAACAATCACGCAACAATTCAAGCAGAAAATTTTTAGACCTAGAAAAATATGATTTATTATTTCAATCCACACTGCAGAGTAAAGTAGGACTTCACACGACGTGATTTGTGTAACTTAATAGAAAAATTTTCATGAAAAAAAAAAAAATGAAACACAGCTCGATTCAATTAATTATAAATGAGAAAATAAGTACGTAATTCATGAACAAAAAACTATATTGTAAATATATTTCAGAAGCAACAAAAGTTGTGTTCCATCGTCAATTTTTGTTTTTTATCTCCCTCATGCAACTGATCTTGCAGAACATATACCAAGTCACTGCCTTGATGACTAGAAAAAAAAAACTCTTGTGATTTATTATCCCTGTTTTCCTTTGTTAAATCTGCAGTATAAAGTTTTTTAGCCTATACTTGAATGGTCAAGGGTAAAAAATGTATTCTTCTACTTTTTCTTTTCTTTTTATTCTTCTTCTTCTATTTTTCTTCTTCTTCTTCTTCTTCTTTTTAGTATAATAATATGAATACAAACTGTTCGTTCACTGCTAAAGAATAAGTCACTTCAGTTTTTATGTTTACATACCAGTCATTTATCTAAATGGGGTAGCAAGCAGTATCTACATTCTTTCGTGCGTATTCACTCGATTTATTACGTAGACAAATTTGAATTTTCTAACTTCTCTTTTTCATTTACTCCCCTCTTTTTTTACAATATAAAGTATTTGACATTAATTTTTTAATGTAATTTTACGTGAAAAAAACTAAATTTCATTATGATATTATGTATTACTATAATAAACAAATGGGACAACTTGAAAGATAAAAAAATCCTAAGTTCTTTTTAAAAATTATAATGAATTTTTTTTTTTTTTTTTTTTTTTTTGCTTAGCAACAGTAATATTTTGTTATTTAATATACGTGTGATCTGAATGCAATTCTTCTTCTCTTTCTCATTTACATATGTGCACAAACATGTAGGGAAAGTTCAGTACTTACATGCAACATGCAACCGTATAAACTGCAGACGTATTACAAAAAATAAATACCATCATGTTTACTTTATATGCAGACAACCACACGTTTTCTTGTTGTAATATAATCTTCTTTTTACAAGTGTAATGCAATAAAACATGAGAAAGAAAGAGAGAAAGAGAGAGAGAGAGAATTTTCTCACTTTCAGAAACATAAAACTATCACCTCGTCTTATTGTTGGGCATTGGGCACCTTATTAATATTATCTTCAACTTAGAAAAGAAATGCTAAAAAAGTTAAGTTTACTTTAAGTTTTATTATGACCACATACATAGAAACCTATTCTATACCTAAAAAAAAACATCACTAAAAAGTTCTAAAAAAAAAAAAAAAAAAAAAATCTTTACCTTAACTTTTGAAAACACACATAATAAGCCACTCACTCACTTTACACTCAAACTGAAAAAAGCTCTTACTGTTAACTCCTACTTTTTCAAGTTGTGCATTTTGAAGTAACCATATTGTCGATCTTACTCTTTTGAGTCAATAAAATGTTTTCTCTCTTAACTCAATACATTATTTAAATTTAGGTTTCTTTTATTTCCTATAATAAATATAATCAAAATTCTTTACTGATTTGTGTCGTGAACATTATTTTAAGTACTTTATTTAAGATACTCCTCTTATATTTTAATTATCGGTTTATATTGTATAACAAAAAAAGCAAGTGTATTTAATGACAAAAAAAGGAAGGATAAGAGAATAGAGACTGGATATCAACCTCCTCCCTAACCACGTCGTTCGTAATGACCAGAGTATTTGACAAAACAAAAAAACGTGAAGAAAAATTACATTACAAGATAGAAAAGAAGATTGTTCTTGCGAGGGCCAAAGCTTCATTAATTATAAACTTATTGTCATCGTTACGAAAATAGATGATGCTATATATTCTTTTTTTGGTGAAAAGAAACATGATTTTTTTTTTCGTCTTATATTCTTTTAACTATCTTTTTAAAATGAACTAATACTAAAAAGTGTCATAGAAATAAGGTCTGAGGTCAAAAATCTTAAAAGAGTCAAGCTCTATAGTACTAGAAATCAATACAAATGACACATTTTTTTTTAACGAGTTACATGTCATAGGGATAGTTGTAAGTAGACGCATAAAATGTATTGCAGTAAACCTTTTTATTTCATATTGCAATTCTTAAGATTCTTATACTTGCAATTTGTTTTACAGATCATATATATCTAGAGCATTGTTGTATAATACTAAAGCCAACATCAACAACCTTATTCAACAAGCAATTACAAAATAATCTGTATTCTATAGGTGTTTTAAATCTCTCAAGTCAACAGATTTACTGAAATGTGTATAGTACTGGTAATACTGTGGAAAAGAAACACAAGAACTCACCGCGGAAATTTTACGACATTACTATTAAACTTAATAAAAAGAAGTGAAAAAATTTTAAATTCTAAATAAGATCTCACATTTCTTATTTTAACATAATTACTATGTTTAATTTTCATATACTTTCATCTCTTTTAAAATATATATTCTCTACTTATCAGCATATGATGTCACTCATTGGATAATCACTCATTGGATTTGTAACAATTTCTGAATTATATATTATATAAGTTAAAGTTATATATTTATCACTATATTTATTTATTTGAACTGTCTAAAATAAAATTAAAATAAATACATTTTTTTCCACTTGAAAAAAAAAAAAAAGTTAGAAGTGTGAAAAATGTACAAAGCTTATTTTAAATGAAAATTGTACCAGAAAATTAAATGTTTCGAGAAGTTTTCCATATTTCACCGTTGTTATTGATGAAAGAAGTTAATGTTGTACACGTCAGCTGTAAGCAGCTGCAATTTCCATGAGGCGCGACATCACTCAACAGCGAGGAGGTTTTTTGATGTAAACATTTGAGCATGTACAACGCGTGCTCCTTTCATATAAACACAAAGCTGGCAAGCGGATCTTACTATTTCTTGACGTAATAGCACGATAATTTTGTTTTTCCATGAATACGAATGCTAAATAAACAATCTATTTATTGCTTTTTGTTTTTGAAAAACTTTTATATTTATTGACAATTTGTTTTATGGTGTCTCGTTATCCATGTCCTATTAAATAAGTTGAAATACTTTTTCTCCTTTACATATATATATATATATATATATATATATATATATTTTTTCATTATATAAAATTGTTTGCGAATGGATTTGAGAATAAGTATTTTAGGAAAAAATCGATTGAGCTTAATCAGATCTAGTTTAATTGCAAAAACTATCGTACATAATGTCAAGCATTATTACAATAGATAGGCATAACCTTGAATAGCAGAGTAATCACATACTAAGGCTTTTGTTATTTTATTGCATATTGTATGAGGTAATTGAAAATACGCATACGTGTAATGTTATTTGTCACTTTCATTCTGCTTGTGACAGAAGCAATTAATGTAACGTTTTAAAATATTAAAATTTTCATCAACATCTATTGAACAAAAAAAAAAATATGAATAATACTAAATTTTTTATATCAATTGATTATTTTACATTTGAAAAAAAAAAACATTTTACAATTTTTTTTATCAAATATATTCTTTTGAATTTGAATACAAACTCCTCACCTTAAATCTATATTGACGGGGGATCAGTGTCAAAACGTGATGAAAATGTCTCTACTACAATATTCGAACTCACGTATATGTAGAACTCAATTCATGTTTGCTTTTCATGACATCAACGTTTATAGCGTATAAATGATGAGGTGCGAAGTGACCTAAAAGTTTTTATACATACACTTTATATTTTTATTATTCTTTAATATTATCAGAATTGTAAAGTATAAAAACTTTAATTTAAGTTGCATTAATTAACTATGAACGTACGAGTATAGTTTAAAATTAATTTCAAATGGATTCTTGTTTGCTACTAAATATTTTTTCGTGAGAAAAAGATCTCACGATCTAAGGTTATTGGTTATTGGTTTAAAAGAAAACTGTCTGTAATGTCCACTCATATAAAACTCGTAATGGGGAGGGAGGGGGCAATTATTATATTGAAAATCAACGTTTGTCACTTACTTAAAAGGGCCCGGAATATTGTATTCCTCTAGTTTATAATGCGCTTCCATCTGATATAAAATAATGCACGTCATATTCATTATTTAAAAAATCAGTACAGAAATACCTTCTTGAAAATATGTTTTGCAGTGTATCTGATTATTTAGCAGTTAATATTAATGTTAAATATAATGGATCTTTCACTTCAAGAGTTATTGATATGATTTATTTTGGTTTTGGTTTTGTGTATGTTGTATTTTGAATTGACATGTTCTACTCTGTAAAGACATAAAACGTAATAATATCTTATATCTTATTTTAAAACATGTATTTAATTAGTAATTTTTATTTGTTATAACTTCATATAAAATCAATATTTAAATAATAATAATAATAAAAAAATAAATAAATAAAACTTGAATTATGGTGAAAAACTTGACCAGTGTAACATCTGATAGTTATTGAACATTAAGGTTCCATAACAAAGAATTATATATACCGCTATATGTATGTAAAGTAATAAATTTTATATAAAATATGCCATGGAACATTCATCATTTTAAAACGACACAATGTAAAGAAAAATATCTAAAAGCAGATGACTACTATTGCTTGTTTTGTGACAATTTTTGCAATAAATCCAATATCAAACTGACATTTGTAAATATTTTTGTTGTGACAGTCATATCAGATAATACATACATGTTTTCAAAACTTCAAAATGAAGAAAAATAAAAATGTAAACATTGAGATATTACGATCGGGTAAAAAAAATTGTATATCATAGTACACAAGAACCATATTTTGGGAACATAGCGTATTCTTTTGTTTATATCAACTTTCTGTAAGAAGCCAAATGTAATGATGGTAAACAATGAACATAATTTCTACAATTATAAACGTTTCCGTTTATTATTATTATTTTTCTTACATATAACCTTATTCTACATCGTCTTAGTTTTTATTTCTAGTTCTTTGTTTGGCCATACTTGACACTTATAGTAATTTATCTCTAACTTTGTTACGCAGTAAGTCTAAGTATAGATACGTAGGTTGCTGACATAAAAGCTAAAGAAAGATTTAACGTTTCAATCAATTTCAGTATATCTTGACGTGGTTTTTGCTATAGGTAAAATGGTATTGCTTTCAAAACATGGGCGTATCATTTTTGAACATAGCCAGCTGTTTGTTTTTAATTTTTTCAAATTTTTATAATATGTAAAGGATGTGATATGAGATATGCTTGTTTTTAAATTAACACATTCTTACGCTTACATGTCACTTATTTTATACTGAAAAATGACATCACAGAATTCTTGCTAACATCCTATATTATCATTTTTTTAAACTCATACAATTTCTTAGAATTCTTAGATTAAAACAAAAGCAGATAAGAATATTTGACTTAAATTAACATATTGTCTTGCGTATAGTCTATAATTATTAAATTTAGCAATTTATGAGACTATACAGAGCTGGTATGGCCGAGTGGTGAAGGCAGCTGACTCGCAGCTCTGTACTCCTCACCGAGTATAAGTTCGAGCCACTGCTGGGTGCATACGTGAAGTGTGAGAGCACAACACGTTGCACGATGCATGTTTAAATGCATTCCATGACGACGCACAGTATTCGGGAGGTGTATGATTGATGTGATTGCACCGACCAGCCTGCCTAGACGTTTCCACGGTTTCTCTAGGCTGTCGTGGCGAATGCCGGGCTGTGTACTTAGGCCGTGGCCGGCCCGTGTGTGCTTTTCCATTAATTGGAAAGTCCTTACCTGTCGATAAGACAATTTCTTGACTGGGACTGGGATTGGTGTATAGCACGATAACACAATATAGCAAGCAAAAATAATAATAATAATAACATTAGTGAATATATAACAATGGAGTTTTAATGAGAGGTTAAAATGTTAGTAAACAAAATTTTATAAGAAAAAAAAAGTGATAATTGTCACGCTTGGCAATCAAAAATTAAACGTTCTATCTATGCAACATCATGATTCTATGGATTAAAAATTTATTCATAAAAATATAATTTCTATGCTTGATGAGTGAATTGTAATATTTTGATGTTGTTATTGTATTATATTCCTTAATCGTAAATGTCGGGGTCAAATAGTAAAGTTTATAACAGGAGATATGTTTTTTTATTGATATTTTTTTTATTGCCTTTTAATAATAAAATAAATTATTTAAATGTCATCGAAAACACATTTTTTTTTTTTTACTTTTATAACATCTATAAATGTAATAATTTTTTACTATTGAAATAATATTAAATTAATATATCAGTTAAAAACATTACTGTTATAATCAGTAGCAAACAAGTTATATAAAATTGAATAACATGGCATAAAACCTTTGAATAAAATAATATAAATGTGATGTACGGTAGATGACAAGCGTATTTCATTACATGCAAACCCTTGTTAACAATTTTGTTTGTTTGTTAATGTTGTATACATACACACAAACTTGTTATGTAATGTAATTTAAAAACACGCAGATTTTTAGGTTTGTTTACTTTTTACTTTTTATATTAAACAGAAGAAAAAAAAAAGCTACATACAAAGTCGATACAAACGCTGGTAAATTTGTTTGGGAGAAAGTTAAATAGCTCAATTATTGTCTCCAGACAAGCTATTATCATACATTTTTAATATGTAAATCTGAAAGTTTTTTTTTTCTTTAACATTTATATATGTAATAAAAGAAGTATTTTATTTATTTTTTTGTTGCAATTTCGCCTGCAGCAGATGCTTTTGTAACTATTTAATTTATGCAGGAGCAAAAAAAAAAAAAAAAAAAAAAAAAAAAACGTAAATACTAAACCTTTATATAATTTGTTTTGATTTAATATGTCAGAAAATTATAAATATTAACAGGAGATAAAGGAGTGAAATTATTGTTCAAAAATGCATAAGTATTGAGCACAGTCATTATTATTGCTGAATGTGATTGAAATGTTGTTGAAAACTCTTTCGCTAACTTAATACTGAATTTAGTCAAAAACTACGCAGTCACGTTTTCTTATAAGATTATATAAAAAAAATCATTTAAAACTTTAATAATATATTATCAAAACTTTTTTAAATACAATAAAAAGTTAATAATAGCTTACCATAAGAAAATCAAGTAAGTATACACTATGATTTTCTATTTTTAGATTTATAATTTACTTTCTTTGTTTATGTTTTACTTTATATTCATTTTTTTTATTATTATTTTTCAAACAAGTTTGAATTACGTAATAGAGAACAAAAAAATACGAAGAAAAGGCGTAAAAGTAATTTTCAGGAAAAGAAAATTTCTTGTAATCTAGATAAAAGTAGAAAAAGTCAGGTTGTTTACTATACAACAAAGCTGTGTAAAGCATTACGTTCATTGTGGGCTTATTGAATGGGCAGAGAGATTGTTGGTACAAACGAGCGGCAGGCTAAGATAGGTACTTTACATTTCGTTCTTGTAAGAAAAGCTCTGTGTACAAAGAAATCAGACGCCAAGCATTGAGAGTATACAATATTGTGTGTAGAATGTTGCGATTTTTTTACTGCAGAAAGGAAAAAAAAATGACAATATATGATGTTGAGTGCAGTTTCACTCCATCGAGTTCCAAAATTGGAAAAGTGTCTGCTGCTGTTATTCTCATGACACTGAAAAATGTTGTATGGATTACTCTTTTATATACATGAAGTTGATATAAGTTAAAAACTTATGGATATTGAGTTTCATATAGGTTCATCGTTTTTAGATACGTATAACAAAATTTTGATCCACCACATTGTGATCAAAAAATGAAGAGGAAAAAAAAAAAGAAAAAAAAAAAGTGCTGATAAGTTTTCATTTTGTGGCTTTTCCAAGGTATAAGCTTACACTTTTTCTTACTCGACTGTGAAATAACCAAAATTGAAATTTCAGCGTGAAAAGAAAAATGTATAAACTAATGTATTTTTATACAAGATACGCAGATATGAAAATGTCCAATGAACTCGCAACAAAATTAAATAATAATGTTTATTTAAAAAACAATACAAATAATAAAGAATATAATATTATATCTTGTTCGACCAGGACTCGAACCCGGATCTTTGGTTTCCCAGACCACTGCGTACCCATTAATCCTCTGATCAATAAACTTATTATTATTACGCTACTGTTATAATTCATATGAGCAGTGAATAATATTGGAAAGGAGTCTCACTAGCGTAATGGTTAACGCAATGGTCTGGGAAGCCAAAGATTCGGGTTCGAGTCCTGGTCGAGCAGAATTCCTTATCAATGTCAATTTACACGGTGTATGTAACACGAAAGCCAACTCTTTCAAAACTTCCCGTGTAAAATAGGCGTTATCTCATAATATTATATCCTTACAATAAATAATGAGAGAATATTTATGCAATATAGTATACTATAATAATAATATATATTATAGGTATATAAAATAAACCTATAATTATTTTTTTCATACTGCCTCTATTTTTAAATTTATTCTCTTTTGGCGTGTATATTATATATATATATATATATATATATATATATATATATATATATATATATATATATATATATATATATATATATATATATATATATATATATATATATATAATACATTCACAAACATGTATTGTTCTTTACAATTTTCATTTTTATCAGAAAAATAATGGTCAACATCAAAAGAAGCATTTTCGATTAATGTAATATATATATATAAAATAAAAAACTAATGTAGTCAAATGCTTTCTATGACTTATTTACTGCAATGAAGTTTTAAAGGATAAAAACAAGCTCTATGTGATCCACTTTCTTTATAATAAATAATCTTTATTTTAAAAGTTATAATTGAAATGTTCTTGTCATTTTTGCTTTTTCTCTGCTCGTATTACAATCTCTAATAATAAAATTAAATAAATATAATTTGAATATCAGTTTAAAATCAATAAAATGCCGTTACCATGGTAATATACAGAAAGTAATTTAATAAAATTGTATTCTATAAAATTTTATTTTAGAATGCTTTGTTTTGTGTAAATTATCTAAAGTAAGCTCGTTATTGTAATGAATAGCACGTACTTAATTTTATTATAATTAATAAAGGATTATTTATTTATACCTATTAAATTTTTTTATTGAACATTAAATAAAAAAAAAAAAAAAACGTAAATTCAAATAAATAAAAATGTCAGTAAAATACTTTGAAAAAACACTTTTTTGTGCTATTTTGATAAAGTGGATGAGTACTCAAAAAATACAATTTTTGATTTTATTGCAAAACAATGAGTTAATTATCTTTTTCACGGAGTATAGAACGTATATTAAAATTCAATCGATTTCAAGTCCTGTAAATATAATTTACAAGCATGATGAAAAAATATCAAAGTATAATTATATTTAAATATTATAATACTTGAAAAAAATGTTTAAAAAGCTGAAACTTCATTCATGAAAAATATATAATAACACAGCTTTACTTTACAAATATGCAACACTATCTCTTCGTTCTTATATATTATACAATATTATAGACTATAGGAAGTGTCTCAACTCTATTTCATTAAAGTAATGCATTTTGTGTTTGCGACAAATATTTTACTAACCATTTTTCTATGTAGGGCACAAATAGTTTGATTGTGACACATCACTTAGAAACCGCAATAGCAAAAATAGACAATTTAACTAACACATATATTTATCATACAGAATTATATATAGAGTAGACTGCAAGTTGAAATATCAAATATTAATCCAGTTGTGGAGAGCAAGATCACGAAGGAACTAATAATGTAAACAAAATTGTTATAATACATAACATGTTTCTCATTTCCAAAACAAACTAAAATTAAATCCTAATGCAGTAAATGTTAGCAATTCATTATATACATTTTGTTTCATGCAAATATAGTTTCAACTTATTTTGTAAGTGTAAAGCAAAATTATTAATGAATAAAACATTTTACATTTAAATTGTTTATTTGTTTGTAACTTTTAGAACTGAAAAGAAAAGTAAAGAAAAAATAATTTCTAAATTTTCAATAAATGCTTTGTTATGACAGTTTAATTAACGTTTATTTTGACGCAGCATTAAGCCAATGTTAATTTTTAAATGTGAAAATCGATTTACAACTCAACAAAATATTCTCAAAAATTTGAAAACAGTACAGTTTATAAACTCTGCTCAATTTAATATTGCAAAACATCCTAAAATATAAAAAATATGCAATAGTTTTTTTATTCTTCTTATTTTCGTGAAGAAAATTAAAATGAAACAAATTCCCACGTCACATCGTACTGCAAACTGAGACAAAACGCAAAGTGTTTTCAGTCCCTTGAGTTGGTCCTAGACATTTGTTTTGTTATGCTGACAGGAAATCAACTATTCATTTCTTTTTTGTGCCAGGTGTTCTTATTTCATCTTATTTTTTTATGAAACTTATTTTACATTCAAAGTAGTGATCTGACAAAATGCTAACTTAAAAAATTCAACTTGGGTAATGAGCGTATAATTAAATTTCCATGCAAAAGTTAAAATAGTCAACTCCTTAGGGATATCAATTTCCTAATAATAAATTTAATACAGCTACCATATCATTTTTAGAAAAATCAATAAAACTTTTAATTAATATATTTTTAAATTAACATAGGAAGAGGAAACCACTATATATATATATATATATATATATATATATATATATATATATATATATATATATATATATATATATATATATATATATATATATATAATAGCTGGGTAAGAATTGTAATAAAACATAGCAAACAAAATTTTGAACAAGTTATGTATTATGTAGATGAGATATACATAAAGAACAGTGATGCCAGTTTTATTATTAAAGTTTTACTTAATTAATTATGGATGCAAACGTGAGCAATCATGCATGCAAGACAAACAAATTTGCAGCTTCAATTGTCAGTTAGATCATTATTTGTTCTGTTTGTTTTTGTCAATTCAATATGTCATTCTTGTTGTTTGTAGTATGTTCTTTTTTGATGAATTAAACTGAAGCAAAATAAATTTCAAAATAAACATTATATTTACTAAATATTTGATACACAATTGTAACTCATTTATATTTCATTACAGTATATTTTTTAATTAAAGGCGTAGAACACCTTGAACAAAAAACTTGTCTAACATCCTAACATACATAAATATCAAAGTTGATTTGACCGGAGTCATTGATTTCTATTTTATTTTCCATTCACGAAATGGCAGATGCGGTTGTATGACGTCACAGAACGTTTGTTTCCGCGCGTGTGGACTAACGTGCTGTGACATCATAAAACTGCATCAGATCTGTTATTTCGTGAACGGAAAATAAATTAGAAATTAATGACTCCAGCCTAATCAACGTTGATATTTAAGTATATACATGTTATGATATTAGACAAGTTTTATGTTCAATGTGTATTCTATGCCTTTAAGAATTCTTATTCTATGTATTATACTAATATTATTATTATTTCAATTTAAACATTACATTTTTTCCTATGATTATATAATATTTGGTAATAAATGACAAGTTAAGGGGGTAGGTGACCGACTGATATCTCGCTAAACACAAAATAAAGAAGAAATGGCACTTAAAAGTTTAGTTACGTCAAACATGTGAAAACACGATCAAATATTTAAGTTATTTTACTTTAAAGATAACATGTAAATGTGGAAATTCGAATTTGAGTGGCAAATTTTAGTCAAATTAGAAACTTTTATAAAATTAAAAATATTATTAAAACTTTTTTCGGAACAAAAAAGTATATTTTAAATTTACTCGATTTAATTTGAAAATCATAGTGTTTGTTTTGTTCGTGAAGATTATTGTGAAGATATATAGTTCTTCTTTTAACGATTTCCGGTCCAAGTCAGTCACGTTCTTCGTTAAATAGAATATATATTTTAAATTTTATTACAATTGTTATAAATCAAATTCCTAACATTATACACTATAAAGTATTTATATTCTCTCTGTATATCAAACTATATTATACCAGACATGCTCACGCTCACACACAAAGAAACAAACAAATAAGTTTAAGGATCTTGTTGTTTGAGTTACGTATTTCAGTATACATACATTGTTTATTCCTAAGTCAACATTTGTGAACTGAGTTTTGGTATACAGGTCAGTAAACTATATGAACCACTTATATATTATCACACAATTTCTAAAATCAGATTTCAAAAACATGAAGCTTTTCACTTAATTAATAAATAAAATATAGTTTTTATTCAGAGGCCACAAAAGTTACAAACAAACCCACTTACATGAGTTCGTTCTGTAAACTTCACACAAATATTGAGCCAGCTTTGATATTTTTCCTTTGTTAAGAACACCTCATAACGTCACTACCTGTTTACGACATTTATATGTATGGTTGATGATTGTTTTTTTATTAGCTTAGACCTTCGTTCTGTAAACTACACAGAATATTGAAGCTTTGATATTTTTCCTTTGTTAAGAATACCTGATCATAATATCACTACCTGTTTACGACATTTACATGTATGGTTGATCATTGTTATTTCTTAGTTTAGAATACCTGATAAGAATGAACGAAACTTTACAAAAAAATATCCATGCTCAACAGCGACTCATTTTTATTGGCTCATAAAACTATATCAATCAACCAATGAATGTGTCTATTTTTTTTTGGGGCAGCCAATCATTGTTAAGGAGCCTTACTATACTTTACAAAACAAAGTATGGTCCTCTGACTTATTTTAACAATATCTTATGGTCAGGTTATGGTATTAATACATACATAACACATAAATATTAAATCTTGAAATATTATTGCCATCATACATGCTTTATACATAGTATTTTTTTATTTATTATTTACTAATTTTCCAAAAAATATACTTCAAAATTAACAATATGATATATTTAATGAGATCCTGTTCTAAAAATAATAATAATAATAAAAATATAATAAATTCTCCGTATCGATAAATCACAAGACGAGATTATTGGGATTTAAGATACATTTAGGGTCTATGCATTCATGTTAAAGTCAACGCCATGTTGGATAACTTAATAACATGGGCCGGTGGATTTGAAAGTTTAAAAATATTTTACAATATTATTGAGAGCATTGATGCTGTTAATAGGTTGTATTAGTATCTCAAGTATATGTGATAAAAATAAGAGCAACAAAAAATTAAGCTATTTTCCAAAGAAAATATCCAAAAACGAAGTTTGTCCTAAGCTGAGAAATGTTATTCACTACTCCAGTACGGCCTCCAAGTGCATTAAAAATGATATCATGCAGATACACCATACACACTCACAAACAGGAAAGAAAACTTATATAAAGTAGGCAACCCGCTTTTCAATTTCTATTATATGTATAAAAATATCTAGATTTGATGATGTCATGAATTCCAAAAGTTGCCTACGTTATAACTTTTTAACCCAGTTTGTGAGGGGATAAAATAGTTAAGGGATATAATATAGGTGTATGTATGATGATCCCATCTCGTGATTTATCAGTTTGTTTTGAGAGCGCAGGATCATTTTGGAAGACTTGTTATATTAAATCTTAGATTACTCTATAGTATAGATTTATAACATTGATTGCAATGCATATAGTAATAAATTAAATAAAACTGCAATAAAAATGTTGCAATCTCTTTTTTTTTTTTTTTTTTTTTTTTTTTCAAATACCTTTTAAGAATTAACTTTGTAAATGTATCTTATATAAAAGGGTAATAAATTGTAATTTTGTGACATATTTGTCAATAATCTTGTATAATAAATTATAGAAAATGTTAATAAATTTATTTTTTTATAATAAAAAAACTTAAGTTGAATAATATAAGTATAGATTATTGACTTAAAATAAAAATAAGTTTTGTAATTAAAAATAAATTTACGTAGATTCCCCCCCCCCCCCTATATAATTTACCATTATACTATACTCAAACATGTTACACAAACTACGAGACAAAACTCGGTGTTAGAAGGTGTTAGGGATATGGAAATACGACAATTTCAAAACTCTAAAATGTGGTAATATCTTTACAATTATTGAATAAAAATTAAATAATGACTTTAATGTATGCACAAGCAGATCACAAAAGCTCATTCTCTCAATCCATTCAAAGTACTATAATGTACACACGATTGTGATATTTTTTACAATTCAAAAACTTGCACCAAATTTAAAATGTTATTCTGACGTGAAAAACACGCGCTGCATTTAAATGGTAACAATAATGACCGCTTATGTTTACGAAAATGCGGAAAAGGAAGTGCCCGAAGAGGAAACCACGTGACGGTGAAAGTGGGAGGTAGCTCAGGCCTAGCTTACCACTCCCACTTTTACCGTCACGTGGTTTCCTTTTCCGGCACTTCCTTTTCCGTTTTTTAGAGTAAACATGCGCACTCATTTATTATCGCAATCATGTGTACACAAAGAAAAAAAAACACACATTAAAACGTATTATTTTTAACTATATCATAAAAAAAGATATATTTGATTAATGTTGTATAATTATAATTTGCTTGTTAACTGAATATTAACAACTTGAAGCCTCTGCTTACTTTCTCTTCTTGTGTTATATCTATGTACAAATCAGCTGCATCGCGATACTAATGAAGTGAACACTGATGACGGGTATAGCAGAGCTTAACTTTATTTATAACTTTTGTGATTGAAGTTTTAATATACTTTGAAAAATATCTTAATGACATAGGAATGCTTTCACTTTATCTTCATATTATTTAACTTATTTTTTGACAGTTCATCAAACATTAAAAAACTTTATCATTTATTAAAAACAGAAATCAATACTATACAAAGAATAAATATACATTTACAGCTTCTGTCGTTTAAAAGTTTGACTTGTTACAAAAAATTGTGGTCGTTTTTAATTAATTCTTGATATAAAGCAGCAGAAACAGTGATATAGATGGTTTATGTTTTAAACTTTTTTTTTTTAGAACATATAACAGGTAAAATAATAATAAAACATGGTTTTGACATAAAGTTAAAAGTTAGTTGGCATTTTTCTCAAAAATATTATAGCTATCAAAGTGCGGTTAACCCCCCTCTGTTCGCTTTCAGTTTTTTGATAGGTTTTCCTTACGTACATAGGGACTTAGGTATTGTACAATTTATTTTTCTACTCTGCCAACCTCTTCAATCAATAATATGTTGTTTCCATCATAAACCATAACAAAGATATAATATTGTTTAAAAAAAAAAATGTCTACAAAATGGTAAAGATTAGAAATTTTTATTACTTCCTTGGTCAATTACTCTTAACTTTTTTTTTTATTATCTTTTGCAAAGTTTAATCTATTTTTGAAGAGCTGAATTATTTTTGTCATCACAGAAATTTATTACTGTCTTTGTTTTTGCAAGCCAATGATATATTAGATTTACACAAATACATATTTTTATGTGATGTTAAAAACTAAATTTAAAAAAAATTATATCCTTGATTTTTATTTTAAAGTTTTGAAATACTATAAAATGAATAAAAAAATTTATTAAAAAAATTAACTATTAATAGAGTTAGTATATTAATTATAATTTCATTGCAATGAATGAATTAATTTGATTTACGTATAGCTGCCAGATTTAATCTTGATTTAGCTAGTCAAAGTTTCCTGTTTGTATTCATTTTTGGCAGCCAATGGTATCATATATATATACGGGGGTTCCGCTCATTTTTATGCGTGCTGTGCTCAAATTTGGACGCTGGGTGTATCTATATTTAGATTACACACCTCCACGCAACACAAAACGCTCTAAGCTTGTTGTACATTACATTACACTTCACACTGTATGATAGTACGTAAAATGTAAATAAATATTCTGTAAATTGTAGATTACTTATGGTACGTTACGTGTATGTTTTATACATAAAGTAACATACTACAAAATGAAAAGCAAAGACAACAATATGAGAGAGTAAATAAATAAAATTGAAAAATTGAAAAGGTGAAAGAGTGCAGAGAGTAAATTTTAGTGAATAAAATACGTACATAATCGTGCAATTATAGTTACTAAATCTTGTAAAAAACGGTAAATAATGATAATTCTAATAAAGAAAAAGCTTTTTCAAAACTTTGCAGCCACATAAATTTTTTTAAACATTTTTTGCCTTTTTAAACCAAGGAAATCATGGAAATATTTAAATTGAAAATTGTGTTTCCAAAAGGAATGAATACCAAAGTACATAATTGCTGCTTCTATTTTATTATCATTTTTTATATTTTTTACCGGACTTTTTTTCTTAAATAATATAAAAAGCTTCCTTTACGCTTGAAAAATTTAATAAAAAAAAAAAAAAAAGAAAAAAAGAAAATGCGTCAAAAGTTGTAATAAAATTTTCTTTGATTTAATTAATTAAAATAAATTAGAAGTGCTACATAATACTGATGTTTAATGTGTATGAAAATAACTTCATTTATGTAGTAGTACACCTGATAAAGGATGCATTAATAACATGTAACGCCAATAAAACGTAATCAAATCAAGTGAAGCTTTTATTATTAATTGGCTCAAATGTACAGTAATTAATCACTATCAATGAAATGGGGTGTACCTCTCTCTCTCTCTCTCTCTCAATTTTTTTATTATATTATGATGGAAACTGTTCACTAACTATTCAAATCTGATAATAAAATTTTATTTCTTATGGAAATATTTGATTTGAAGAGAGAGAGAGAGAGAGAGAGAGAGAGAGAGATGATCGAAATATTTTTGCGACGCAAAAATAAGAACAGTCAAACTCTATGACGGAAATCTTAGTTTTTATTTCCTCTGTCTCTCTATATCTTTAAAGAAAAGTTGATTTGCCCGCACATTTTGTTTTTGCAAGCATAAAGTAAGGCTGTGAAGGGCAAGCAAGGTTCATATAGCGATGATATCGTGCGATTTGTTTAAAGACGTAGAACACCTTGAACAAAAAAACTTGCCTAATATCCTAACATACCCAAATATCAACATTATTTTGGCCGGAGTCATTGATTTCTAATTTATTTTCCATTAACAAAATGTCAGTTGCGGGTTTACTACGTCACAGCTCGCCTGGTCCACGCGCGCGGAAACAGGCGAGCTGTGACGTAGTAAACCCGCAACAGACATTTTGTAAATGGAAAATAAATTAGAAATCAATGACTCAGGCCAAAATAATGTTGATATTTGGGTATGTTAGGATATTAGGCAAGTTTTTTGTTCAAGGTGTTCTACGCCTTTAAGCTAGCAAACACTGTGTCGCCGACTATAAATTCTGTTCTGGGTGCAGACCGCACATTTCTGCGACTGATATCGCAGATAAAAGTGAACAACTCTCTCTTTCTTTCTTTCTCTTTTTACTTCCATATTTACTGTCGTAAAAAAATCGACGTCTTGTAACCATTTTTATCTGATATTGCAGAATTCAATATTTATTAGGTTTCTCAAATGTAGTTTTATAATAAAAAAAATATGCTTTATAGATGTATTTTCATAATAATTTGTCAATGTATTGGTCATAATGATAGGCTTACCTGATTTAAAGAACCGATCATGCATCATGATATTATATAACTATTAAATTAACACCCTCAAATACTTTGTTTAGAGTTTGTTTTCCCCGTTTTCCCATCATAGGAAACATGGTCAACCTTATGAACATGTATAATTATATTTTCTAGCACCCAAGACAAAATTTATACATTTTACTCAACAAGATCCAATCACGTATACTAGCTGTAGTTTCAGAAAAGAACAAAAGAATTTAAAAAAAAATTAAATATATTTTATATAATATAGTCTAAAAATAATCCAGTTCATTATATAAAATGATTATAATGAAATATTAATTACGGAAATATCCATTAGGTAAATGCATAGGAAAACTGACAAGTGAGTGAGTTGAAGGGTGATGAGTTGTCAGGCAAAAGAAAACCACAGCAAACTATAGTGACTTAATGATATTGCAAATTAATATTCAATCAAGTCTTCTTTGAACAAACTTTTACAAACAAAATACAGAAATATTTATTTCAAACTTACAGTTTATTTTTGACGATAATTTTCCGGCATATAGTATTGCATGTAATTCATTGAAGCTATATAAATTTATATATAATTTTATTAATTTCATAAAACTTCAATTTATTAAATGCGCAATGTTTCTTGCTTCTATACACATTACCGGAAAATTGTCGTCAATAATAAACTTTGTTTCATATAAATATCTAAAGTTCTTTAAATAGTTCAATTTATTATGAACTTTGGAATAGTTTGTGTTAATCAAATATTAACATCAAATCTTTTAAAATAATATATCAAAATTCTAATTTAAGTAAATAGTTTTGAGATACTGTATATGTTTATTATTGTTTTAAATATTCTATGTTTTTTAAGTACCATATTGTTAAAATAGTTGCTGGTAATGAAACTTGCTAATTGCAATATTTTTGAAAGAGAAGAGAGCAGAGGAAGAAGTATTCGGATGTGGCTTTTATTTTGATAACGTACGTAGGTTACAGTGGTTTAAAAACAGACATGAAAACTTAAAAATAAATAAGATTCTCAAAACAAGTTAAACAAAATTAAATAACCTAAAGTATATATACTTTATATATTAATTAAATACATAGACCATGAAAACAGGGTCGATGTAAAGAATCATACATTGAATCTTATACAGTTAGTCTCATTTTTAAACTTGTAAATAAAAGAAGAAAAAATATAATGTTTTTGGAACATAAATATAAGAGTAAACTTGATGTTATTAGGGTTGACATATTCAGAAAGACTAAGTTGAAAAAAAATATATATAAAAAAAGAAAAATTTCTTTTGCAAAGTTGCCAGTCAGATTAACATCAGGGTTACACAACACAACTTTTAATATTGTTAAGTAGAACATTTTGTTTTGTGACTTTGGGTGTGTGTTTATATGAAGAAAGTTAATCTATCAAACTATATAAAAATTATTAAAATATAACACCCTAGTTATTAGTTTTAATAAATGTCACACACACACACTTACACACAAAGTATTATTTCCTTTATTAAAATATAAAAAAAATCACTGTATTCTATTATTATTACAAAGTTTATATAGATAAAATTTATTTTGTTGCCAATAATAATATTGTAATGTGGTAATTTTATATAGATGGTCTTACAAGTTGCATAAATTCAGGGGATTTTTTTTTAAGTATAAATTATTATTATATATTTTAATTTTTTTTATGTAATAAATATATTTTATTGTTATGTGGTTTACCATTTATCAAAAACTTAATTACTTTAACTGCTCTTATGAAATAAAAATATAATAAATAACATGGCATTGATCCCATAGATAAACTTCTTCTTTTTTTTTTTTCTATATCATGAACCTTTTACATTTAATAGTTGATATTATTCATGTTTGTGGTGTATGTATATATTCAACTAAATTTGAACACTTACTTCTAAAAGTTTCTTTGTACTTTATTTTCTATGTATGGTGTAAAGTAATGTATTCTTACTTTATAATCGGCTTTCTATATAGGTTTTAGAATAATTGAAAATAAATTTGTAAAACATTCTATATAATGTTTGGTAGAGACGCTAAAAATAGTAGAATAAAAAAAAGTACTCACCGACTATTCCATTTTTCCCTCTCAAACTTAAAATGATATTACTGTCATGTTTCATTAAATAACGTAATACTTCAAATTGCTTATTAAAAGTTTCTGAAGTTGTTAACTACTTTTATAATATAACAAAAATATAATATCTCCATCATAAAAGAACATGTTGTTTTCTATTAATAAATTTTTATATTAATTTCATAAAATATTATATTCTTCTTTTATAATAACAATATAATTTTATGTGAAATCTTCCCTATATGGTAACTGTTATCATATATATATGATAACAGTTAAATTAGACTATTTGAGACAATTTGTGTGATCTAAATTATATAATCATATCAATTTTGTGCACCAGTTTGGATCTTTAACTAGCACGTCAAATTTTATTTAACGTCTTGTTTCTCAAACTTTTTCATTTCTTTTCTAAAGGTCCCTATTTCATTCTTACTATATAAGTTTTTTTTTCCTTTGGTTTGGTGAGCAGTTATCCAGATAAACTCCTGTGGTTTTCAGGGAGGTCAATAATATTCTGGATACTTTCCAAGAAACAAAAGTATTTTACCCTCATCTCTTTGTTGTTTTTGCTGGTGCAGCTCTGGTCGCCTGCACGCATGGAAGAAAAAAAAATTGTACACATCATAGCAGCTGTTTCGTGTTCACTGCACGTGCCTAAAAAGTAATATTAAACTTAAATGTTTCTCAATTTTGTTTTAAAGAAATACATAAATTTTCTGTTTAATAAAAATCAATCAAATTATGTATTTAATAACCAGAATGTTTTGAAACTCAAAACTCTGACTTTGCACTGTTAAATCGTACTCTACACGTACACAGTATAGTCACTATCTACAGAGTCAAGAAGCATAATCCAAACAGCCTAAAATCAATGCATGATTGATATTTTGATACACGCGTTTGTGTACTATATAGGCTATATATATATATATATATATATATATATATATATATATATATATATATATATATATATGTGTGTGTGTGTGTGTGTGTGTGTGTGTGTGTGTGTGTGTGTGTGTGTGTGTGTGTGTGTGTGTGTGTGTGTGTGTGTGTGTGTGTGTGTGTGTGTGTGTGTGTGTGTGTGTGTGTGTGTGTGTGTGTGTGTGTGATATTTCAGACGGACTCACACTCAATCCGTTTATGTCTGTCTTTCCTAAAAGCAATTATTTATTCGCATACACACTAAATATATTCTTTTGATATGTATTCTGCAAAACGTAAAAAGTTCTTAATTAACTCATTACAAGAAAACAAATTGGATTCGTTTAAAAATTAATGTACTGATTTTATTAGAGCATGGTTAATGGAAACTGAAAGTAATTTCTCTTTGCAAATTTGCGAAAAAACCTTGGTTCATTTCTCCTTAGAGACGAAGAGTGGGCAGCGTTGTGTCCTCGCCTTGTTGCTTCAACGATCAAAGTAAACGCAAATTTGCATTCTGAGTACATCTAATATATTTTATATAACCTCACACTGGAATATTAGATTCCAGCAAGCGCTATGGGTTTGCTCTCTTTCTCTGTCTCTCAGATTTTAATCAAAGCCCTCAGTAACAGGAAAACGTGTTTATCGTAAATTTACGTCACTTTCGCATGACAAAAAAAATTAGATATATTATGATGAAATTGGCTTCGTAGTGTTTGCGAATAAATAACAAAGCAAAAGTGTGACGGTTTGCGCTTGTTACATCTCTGCCTCTCTCTCTCTCTCTCTCTCTCTCTCTCTCTCTCTCTCTCTCTCTCTCTCTCTCTGTGTGTGTGTGTGTGTTTGCATAGTTTCAACAAAAAATATTTATATACATAAAAAGAAGTACAACGCAGTTTATGTATTATTTTGCTACCTACCTTAATTACTACAAGTTTTGTTTGTAGAAAAAGTTTGTTTAATTATTGTTTTATACGCAATATTTTGAAGAGCGGGTTTATGAAATAAATGTAAATATGATGTAAAAATAAACAAACTAGCCTTTCTTTTTCCTCCCAGTATCACAACATTTTCCAGCAAAACTAAAAAACTTTTTTAAACACAAATATTTCTTAAGCTGAAAATGTAAGAAAAACTCAAATAAATGCAAAGATTTTGCATTATGAATAACTTTAAAATCACGTAGAAAAAAATAGCAAAACACGAGTGACATGAACAGTTTTGAATACATTTTTCAATTATTCAGATAAATTTATTTATATTGAACTGCTGCAAGGTTAAAACAATATTGTCTTATATATTTAAACAGGAGCTTTTCCAACCACTTTGAAATACTTTTAAGAAAATTAATTAATAAATTATTTTCCCAAGCAAAAACTTCAAGTAGATGTAATTTGTTATATTTTTTTTTACAAAGCACACAATCTCAACTAAAAGCATATTGAAGCAATAACATTGGGTGGTTGCTTTTAGAAATTATAGCTTTGCACGAAACTAAACGACGTTGCAATAACAAACGGTAGTGCAATGCTCTAAATGAGCCAGTCAATAAGAGCGATGCAATAAGGTTGAATGCAGTTCACAAGTGCATTCTATTGCTGTTGGATATTGCTGTCCATAGAAAAATAGCCAACAAACTTTAAATTAAAAAGTTTTCAATATATAAATTGAGATTTTACCGTCAATAAATTTTTATTTTAGTGTAAGTTTAAAAAAAATTAAATTTTTATTTCTAGAATGAGGCAGGTGAATTGAAAATGTTTTGTTGAGTTAATGATATTTTTGGAAAGAGCTTTAAAAATTTTTGAGGCGTTATTTTTTATTAGGACGATTGGAGCATGCGAAGTATTTTTAATTAATTTTTGAAAATCGGCCTAGAAAGCCTGTGACATCATCAGTTCACTTTTTTCTCGGCAAATACTAATCGTTCGAGGTTCAGTAACCAGTTTAATGAAATCAGCTCGTCCTCAGGATTTCAAAAATCTGGCTACTGAACCTTCTACGGACAATACTTTCCCGAAATAAATGCCCGATTGATGACGTCACAGGCTTTTTAGATCGATTTTCAAAAATGTATTAAAATTACTTCCTATGCTCCAATCGTTCTAAGAAAAAATAGCGCCTCAAAAATTTTTTAACGCTCTTTTCAAAAATGTCATAAAAAGTGGGGGTTAAAAAGAATTCACCTTCCTGATTAAAGATAATATTTTGAAATATAAACAACAGTTAGTAATTCAATAATATCAATATAGGACCTATAAATGCCCTAATAATTTTTCCTTTTAATTCCTAGCGCAACATGTATTTGAGGAAGAAGAAAATGAGATTTGTTTTATTGACCCATGCAATTCATAGAAATAATAAGTAAAATAACAAGCGTTGGTTTTGTCATAGATACATTTATAATTTATGTAGAATAAATGAAACATTAATTAATACATAAGTTTAATTTGTCTGAAGAGGTTCTGTATAGTAAATATATGATTAATTAAAACTTATTGTAAACAATAAATAATTTTTAATTACAAGACAATGATGATAATAATAAAAGAACCAAAAATTAGTTCCAATAAAAAATAAATTTAAATTTGGACACATAGTGTGCATCAACTCATCAATATTTGAATTGTGATAAAAAATAAAATGATTCAAGCAAATGTGCAATATTCTTAAAAAAAAATTAGAACGTTCCGGAACTAACAATAAGTATCATTATTCACATTTTTCTTAGTACTGATGGCAAATTATTATATTTAAGCGTAAAAATAATACTGGCTACTTTCAAATAATTTATATTTATGTTTTGGAACTTAAAAAAAGTTTAAACTTTTCATTACGAACATGTACAGTAGATTTTCGAACTTTTTTGATTACATCAAATTTAATGATAAATTGTTCTTCTTCTTTTTTAGTCCTCTTCAGTTCTGTTTATATACTTTGGTCCCCATATAAGTCAGAAGATTAGCTTCCCCCCTAAAACAATCTTCCCTTAAACTAAAAGACAACTCCTGGAAATAATAATTGAGGGAATTAGTTTCATAAAATTCTTGTCCTTTTCTCTTTAAGTCTCTAACACCTTAGCTTCTATTGAACAAGATAGCCATTTATTTGCCTGCATGTTCTTACTTAAAGTGGATTTAAAATTTTAGATACTATCGTCATACGTTATCGTAAATTTTAAACTAAATCTTATTTAATACTCAATTTAATGAAACTTTGACTTAAAAAAAGTTAATTTAGATATACTGTCTTAGACAGATGAGTAAAACTGAATTTTTATACAATAATTTTAGTACACTGAACTCCAAGAACTTAGTTTTTTTTTTCCAATAAAAGTATTTTTAATAATAAAATTGTGCACTGAAGAAAACAGAATAAACGATTTGAAAAACAAGTTTAATTTATGCTCTATTGCACAATATATAAATTAATATTTGCTGAATAGAAAATATAATATGCATTAGCATGGCGTTTGTTTTTCAATTAACTGCAATTTCACACACGTTTATTATTTTTATCTCTAGACAAATAAAAACTATTCATTTTATGATTACTTTTTTAATTCAATAGTCATAATAATATAAATGCATTGAATAGATTTGTAGTTTATAATTGTAATTTTTATTTTTTTGTCTATAGCATATTTCCAATTACAAACATAACAAATTGAAATGGTACGATAAAAATATAGAGCTTATTGAATATCTTATTACTATGAAATCAAATAAATATTTTTATAATGAGCGTACTTGTAATAAAAAACTATATATAGATTTATAGTATGCAATTGTATATTTTTAATCTTTTGCGAGTAAAAAACAAAAAAAGGTTGATCACTATTTTATGTTTATTTAGTTTTTTTTCTGTGTATGAATAATCAGATTTAAGTAGCCGAGATATTAACCTAATTTGCATATTTAATCAGTTTGAGTGTAGCATCATCATATACACACGTAAGCGTAATCAGAGATACTCTACTTTATTTATAAAACGCGAGGGAGGTGCGATGTTTATAATGAAGAAAAGGTAGCACAAAAAGTAGAGGTGACGTTTAAATTTAATTAAAGAAAATTTGAAGAATGTTTTTGTTATGCACTGTACTGTATGAGAAAATATGTTTATAAAATCGTTATTTAACATCTTACTTTACATTGTTATAATATTTTGTTGTAAGAAGAAAATCTTGTATAGAAATAAACTATTTTATTTTATATTTATTAAAGTATGAATTACTTTTGTCTCAATGAGTTTCAATAAGGTTTCATTCATTCATTCATTCATTCATTCATTCATTCATTCATTCATTCATTCATTCATTCATTCATTCATTCATTCATTCATTCATTCATTCATTCATTCATTCATTCATTCATTCATTCATTCATTCATTCATTCATTCATTCATTCATTCATTCATTCATTCATTCATTCATTCATTCATTCATTCATTCATTCATTCATTCATTCATTCATTCATTCATTCATTCATTCATTCATTCATTCATTCATTCATTCATTCATTCATTCATTCATTCATTCATTCATTCATTCATTCATTCATTCATTCATTCATTCATTCATTCATTCATTCATTCATTCATTCATTCATTCATTCATTCATTCATTCATTCATTCATTCATTCATTCATTCATTCATTCATTCATTCATTCATGTTAAAACATGTTAATTTTTGTTGATGTGAAATGCAGTGTAAATATTGTAATTATACCAAAAGGAAATTTAATTGAAACAGATGTTATTATTATATTTACTATTTTACTATCATATTGTTACTCTCTTATCCGTTCATTTACTTCCTTTCTTACCACAATCGTGGTTATTGAGGTAAAGTTTCGTATCCAGCGGAATTCATGTATATTTGTTTCAACACATTACTTTGTAGCAGAATTTTCGTGAAATAAACAAAACGGAGTAATTGTGGTTGTTTGTGAATAATATTGGAATTAATGCGTTATTTTATCTTCCTGTCATGTGTTTAAGGTTGAATTAGTAAGCAGTGCAAAAAAAAAAAAAAAAAAAAAAAAAAAAAAAAAAAAAAGGTTGATTTTACGCAAAGTCAACAAATTTTTCTCTTCCGAGTTTCATTTTATATCATTTACTCTGAATATGTCTTCTTCAAAAATATTCACATTTATATTAAACGTATTCTAATAAAAGCAATTTATATGAGATATTATTTCCAACGCTGCTTTCTCTCTCACTCACAGTATAACAAAGACTCTGATTCTGATATTATTACTCAATCTAATATAGTCAGCATAGGAATGAGAAAATAATTTTAATACAACCGCAATTTGATTGACAGAAACTAGACAAAATTATTATAATATCAGATCGAATATGGAAACTATGTCCACTGTATATGGAATTTTGTGTCATATAAATCCATGATTTCTTCCAGAGAAAATTCTTATGTCTTCTGTTTGTGAAGTTACTGGGTAATCTATAGCATCGAGAACTCTAAATCGTAAGAAGTAGAAAAGAAGAAGAAAAATGCAAATCTTTCAAACGACAAGTGAATTTTTCTGACATTTTTGTAAGTCATAACTTTTACCCTCATATTATATACACAAACTTTAAGCAAGGACACACAGAAATAATAATAAAATAGAGTTTGCGTTTATGTCAAACGAATGATGATCTGTAGCATAAATAAAACTTTTTTTCAGCTGAATTTTACTTTCTCTCTCTCTCTCTCTCTCTCTCTCTCCCGTTCTTTTTTTTTTGTTAAGGATTTATAATATAATATATAGTAATATTTCTATATAGATTCCTGTAAATGGTCATATTTTATTCTAGAGAAAATAAAAATAAAAATGATAGGTTTCTTTATATTTTCTATTAAATAAAAAGAAAATTTGTGAAAAAGTTTTTTTTTTTTTTTTTGGAAACATTTTTGGTGGAGGGGTGAAAATTATGATGCTGTCAAAAAAGTGCTTGTTTCAAAATATCAGCTAGGATAACAAATTTTGTGACTTAGAGAAATAAATCCAGAAGTTGGGAAGAAGAATTATTATCTTCGCTCTGTCAGAAGATGTACGATGTACTTAACATTCAGAAATCTTGAATTTATTCAATCCTTTTATACTAAAATATACAAATTTTGATTTTTTATTATTATTATTATTTTATTTTTTTGTAATGCAAATTCTCAAATATTATCATATAAAATTTATAATCTATATTTGCAAAATTTAAGATATGTGCAATATATTTACAGTTTTCTTATTAAATTGAATACTTAGAAAATTATGCAACACAAATTTGAAGTTATGGTATATCTGCGTATTCAAAATCTTTCTTTCTGAATTACTGTATACTGTACAAAAGCTTATACACTATATATAATTATATGATTTACTTTTCTTATAACTTATTTTTAAATTTAGCGCCATACAATTCTTACTTGCATATATAGCATTATCTGCTATATTGTCTTTTTTAGTTAATAATAATGTCAAGCTTAGTTGTTAATAATAATAATAGTAACGTTAATAAGGCGTTGTGAGGGCTTGACAACCCTATTTTACAAAACCTGGACCATAAATGAGCACGTGAAAAATACATGCAAGCCAAAAATATCGAAATCTTAACTTATACCAATATACAATATTTATATAATTTCATTTTTATTTTATTTATATAAAAACTAAAAATTCGCATATCTCACGATTCAGGATAATGTCCTCTTTTAGAGTATGCATTAAAGTTACTCCCTTCATTTTTTTTTTCGTCTTCCTCATTATCAGTTTATATTTTGTCTTATAATGAGACAAAAAGTAGAAATGATTGTCAACTGTCGTAACAATAACACGACAAAAATTAGAAAAAGTAAATTATTATATTAATTTTTATTATATACTGTACAGTACATAGAAATAAAGATATACATCCATGGAATATTATTATTTAATTAAAATATTTTCAATGCTATTTAAAATAAATTAGTAAAATGTTTAAAATTAGAATTAGTTTTAGTTGTTATTTGTTACGGCTAAAGGCAAACTATTGTAACTATATAAACAAACACAAAAATAACGCTATATATCTTATATTATATTATTTTATTTATATTTTTAATTTAAGCATTATTTAGCTTTAAATGTTAACGTAATCGTCAATGGCTTTAATTTAAGGCTAAGAGGATACTTACAAAGTTGATCCTTAAAAAAAAAATATTGTTATATTGCAAAGTTAAAATTTAAATACACAGGAGGTGGAAATACGTGTAAAAGTGTGTACGAAGGATATAACATGATAATACCCAATTAAATTACAAAGGCATGTAACACAAAACCCCCTTCAAGCTGAGATGTATCTTTTTGGTTACTTTGTTAAGCCTAAAAAGAAATGAGAGAGAAAGAGAGAGAGAGAGAGAGAGAGAGAGAGAGAGAGAGATCTCATTGTATGATACCGTAAAAATTTGCAGTTAAGAAACAAAACAAACTTCTATAAATTTTCTTTGAATAGTTGAAACTACAGTCCTGAATTTGACTTGCGATGATTTAAAACCTTATAATACTTTTTTTTTTTTTCAAAAGAATAAAAATGATCTTTCACTGGAATATATGATTGCAAAAAAGTTTAAGATTGTTTTTACACACTATGAGAAATAAAAATGGTATATGTAATCGAATTCTTTACTCATAAATTTTCCCAAAATTTATAAATCTTTTCAAACTATTTTTTTTATATAAATTACATAGAATATAATTTTATAAAATTGTATTACAAAATGTTAAATAATATATTTTATATAAAAAAATAGTGACTAAAAAAATATCAATTTTTTTTTTCTTCAATCAATGAAAGTTGGCAAATCTCTTTTTTATGAGCCTTCCATAAAAGTTATTTAATTTGTAGTAATTAATCTTAAAAAAAAAAGTTTTAAATTCTTTTGGCAAAGTTTTTATTTCAAATTTTTTTTTCTTCTTTCTTTTTCGTTGTTATCAACTCACGCACTGCATTTGATGACGTGAACACGAGATTAGCAACAATCGGGCGTGGTCGTAACATCCGCGAATCAAACTTCCCTTCCTCCTACAGACGAAGTCCATTATTCTAATTAGTTAACAACACTATAGAATAGATACCCTATACTACTGGTTCTCAATGTGTTAATATTCTTATCTCAAAATACACCACAGACACTGTAACCTAAATAGTTAGAGGGTTGCAAATAAAATTAAAGGTATAGTACTGCGTATAGATAATGAATATTGTATGATAAAATAATATTAATTATTAGAGTAAATGTATATACATTTTATTGTATGTATACATACAGAATAATATTTACTTAAATTATAATATTTTGGCTGACTTTAAACTCTATGTTTGAGAATATACGTGTGCTATTTTCACAAATGTCCTGGTAAAAAAAAAAAGTATGCGATGAAGAAGAAGAAAGATAGAAAAAAAAGTTACACGATAAATTTTTCTTTGTTTTCTTTTGTTTTGATAAGAAAAATCTTAATCACAATATTAAACTCCTTTATTTCATATAACTTGATGTTGCATCACATAGTTGTAGAACTATATAAAACAACAACAAACAACCACAACAACTGGTGCCTTGGGCTGGATTAAGTTCAACCATATTTTTTTAAACAATAGAAAGTATAATGATTTAAAATTGATTTCAAGACTTAAAGCCCTTGTCATCTTACTTTTTTATCATTTAGAATACTAGATTGATAACTACCATACCTTATTATCCATGAATTAGACACCAACACGTTGATTATGTATTTATTGTTATTTATTTTCTTTTTGACTGTTATATCACGTATCTGACGACACAATGTACCGATGGGGTCGTGATAGGGGTAAATAACTTGAGGGAGGGGCTTAAATTTATCACGTGACCAGAGCGGTGACTGTGATTGGCGGCGGTACATTGTGACGTCAGATACGTGATATAACAGTCAAAAAGAAAATGAATAAATACAAAATCAACGTGTTGGTGTCTAATTCATGGATAATAAGGTATGGTAATTATCAATCTAGTATTCTAAATAATAAAAAAGTAAGTTGACAAGGGCTTTAAGGTACATTTTTTTTAAATATTATTATTTGTAAAAGTTAATAAAGAGACTAAGAGACTCAACTTGATGCATATTACATTTAAGCACCCACATATGTAAGTATAAGTACTAAGTAGTGCATAATCTCGTACGGAAGTACGGCCGTTTCCTATGCTTCCGTCACATATAAAATCATAGTCTTTAGTAAGTTAGCATGGCCAGTATAGCAGATGATATCAATAAGTATTTTATCACATGAGAAAAAAAGAATAAAAAGATAGATACGGTGTGATTAATGGAACGTGAATGATATATTATTGTCATTTTTTTTTTTCGTCCGATTTTTTTTTCTCTTTCTTTCACGGAGTTTTTTTTTTAATTTAATGTTACAGATGTTATTACAATTCTCATGATTTAATTTGGTATTGTTTTTGTAATTTAATTATAACGTTTCTCACTGGTATAAAATATCTTTTTGCACATAAAAAAATGTCTGACATAGGCTTACTATTATATATTTTTTTATCATATATTGTATGTATTTAAAATAAAATAAATACTTCTGAATTTAAAACACTTTAAAATATTTTAATATACATAAAATAAAGAGTAAAAATATTATTTAGACTGTTGTATAACATACCAGTATACATTGAGTAATGATATAATTAATCTTCGTAAAATATATACTGAAGGTATAGATGAAAAAAAGAAAGAAAAAAAAAAAAATCTACATGTTTGTTGTGTACTTCGTTTAACATTCACATTAACATACAGTTGTTCCATGACTGTAAAAACCGCGAATACTCAAGCACATGTTGATGTATGTCAGGCTAGACAGATCGTCGGGAATATTTATGACCCAACGCTGTCATACACGATGCTCTGTTTATTTCAAAAAAAAAAAAAAAAAAAAAAAAAAAAAATTGTATCTTGCATAAAAAAATTAAATACAATTTTTTTGTTTCCTATTATCATTTATTACAACCCTTAAAAATATCATCTTATAAAAAATAATATACTAGTACACAATGATTATAGCTTAACGGTTGAAGTATCATTTTTCCACCACATTTTGGAAAATTCGATCAATCAAATACGTTGACGATAACATATTTTCTATGACACTATATATATAGTATAAGAGTAACTTCTGTGTTTTTTTTTTTTTTTTTTTTTTTTTTTTTTTCATCTTGTAGACATATTTTGAGATTGATGATGTTCTTGTATTAAATGGATGATACTTTTAAAATGTTTAACATTGCAAGACGATAAACATAGTGGAATCAAAAAGAGACTAATAATACTGATGTACACTAAATTTTTATAAAAATAAGTTTAAAAAATATTCATTTTTCTTTTTAAAGTTATAAAAAGGGAGATTTTTTTTTTTTTTGTATTTACGTACATGCTTCTCTTTTCTAATATACATAAAGAAATATGAATTTTTTACTTTTTAGTTTAAAGAGAATTGGTGGGAGAAAAAAAGGCAATAGGAAATTACATTTGCTGCTAAAAGCTGTTGAAATGTTATAGATGTTCGGTGTCATTGATAGTATGTGATATAGCATGAAAATGATATCAGTCAGAGAGAGAGAGAGAGAGAGAGAGTAATACATCAATACTTTGAATATTGAAATTTGAGTATTATATGATACGAAAAAAATGGGTGGTAAAATTCTGTGTTTATTATACTGTACCAAATTATATAAAAACCACTATTACATTACTTAAAACAGTGTAATTAAAAATATTTTCAATGTTTTTTTTTATTCCTATAATATTTTTAACAATTTTAAATTGTACTATGTAAATAAAATCAACATTAAATTAATTACTGTATATAATACATTAAATTATAAATTTTTTGAACTTAGAAAAATTGTAAGAAGACAATAAATTTTCTACTATATGTATATTCATTAAAATAGAAAATAAACACTAGTGTGAGAGACAAAAACATGCTCAATTAAGACACATACTCTCTCATTATTATGGAAGATATATAGAGAACAATATTATTTTGTAGAACTAAAGAGAAATATATTTTATGTTCTTCTCACGCATACGCACAATTTATTCTACATGAAATATACTACAAAATTAAATTTAAATATCCACTTGCTTTGTTAATATACGTATATATTCAAGTTGTACTATATACTATTCCATTTGATATATTATGTAGCGTAATACAATAATTAAATGAGAAATTTTGGTTAGCATATGAAAGCAATTTTATTATGTAAAATATTTATAAAGTATTACCAATTTTTATATTATATTATAAACGAAACATATAAAAGTGTGTTTAAAAAGATATTATGTCTTATACCACACTGTGTATACATTAAAATGGAAACGAGGAAAGGATTATTTTGCATATAAACTGCAAGGATATTCAAAGTGAGAAAAAAATATTATAAATATAATAATCTAAGTTGTTTTACATTATCATTATAATTGTAGTAACTGTACTTGTATATAAAGATAACTGTGTAGCTTTTGTATAAAAATTGAATTAAATAAAAATAGATATATTTATGGTATAAAAAAACCTTTATTATTTTTGGTTTTTATTTAATCTTGCCCTGGAGAAAAACATTATTGCTTTGATATCAGTGAAGATTTTGCCTGGAATGTTTTGCATACAATATTTACGGCTTTCATATTTGTCGCCGTAGGAGTGCGAGTGAATATTGAACGCCTTTGTCTGGCAAAACGCCCGTTGTTCTCTCACTCTCTCAAACTCTAAACTATCAAAAATGTCAAGATCGTGGAAAACAACAATTGGGAATTGAGATTTGAATGTATTATGTCGCGTCATTGATTCAATAAAGCATTAGTAATAAATGAATTTAAAGTATCTATCTTTATCTTTACATTTTCTTCTTCTTCTTTTTATTTTTTTTCTTCTTCTAATGTATTTAGCTAAATTAATATTTTATTTTTTTAAACCTTAAATTTATTTTTTTAGCTTTAAAAAATATTTATTGGCTTTGCAAATGATTATTTAATAATAGAATAATTAATTTAAAAATGAATTATTATTATCTAACTTAATTTTATGCTGCGTGTTTATGATGCTTTAATTGAAAATTTTAAAATATTGACATTTTTCAATGGCACTAACATGACGTTGAAATTTTTAACTCAATTTCAAATAAATATGAATTATTTGAAGATTTTATACTATACCATAAAATGTAAATATTTGAAATAAAAACTTTATTTTAATGAGTGTGTGTATTTTATTGTTTTATTTACATACTGTTCAGTATGTATAGTACATAATTTATTTCAAACTTATTGTTTTTGTATATTTACATTTTTGCTTTATACAAAGTTCAGAACAAAAGGGCTATTGTATGTAAGAGCGCTCTGTGTATATTGTCTTTTTTTTTTTTCCTTTAAAAAAAATATATATTATTTTCCAATATGCTATACGTACTTATCAAAGGAAAATGTAAATATATTTTAACACAAATTAATTGCTATTGTGTAATAGTATGCTAAAATAATATATTATGTATACACACGTGTTTTCGATTCTTGAAACAATTTTCAAAATAACATGCACTATAATAAACTCACTGTATTTTTATATTATCTTCTATTGTCTAATTAAAAAAAAAGTAAAATAAAAAAAAAAAAAAAAAAACGAGCTAAAATAATAATAATTAAAGATAAACAACTATGTATTTGAAGTACTATAGGAAATTGTTTACCCTTATTTTCCTTACAAGAGTAATTAACACTTTTTATTTTAATTGCTAATAAAAATGTACTCATGCATAATTTCTGTGAAACTAATTGCATCTAGTACAGTAACTAGTATAGAAAAAAAAAGTCATAAAAAATACAGCCAAAAGGCAAAATTAATTTAATATTCTAGTCATCAAAGATGTATGATTAGTCCGAGAATCAGAATGAAATTGATTTAATTATCCATGCGTTTTTCTTCCCTTTTAAACCTTGACCTTTGTTTACTTGTCTTGTTGTCCATACTTAATTCCCAATGGATGCTTGAAAGTAATATTGAACACGCATCCAATAATAATAGTAATTCAATTTTTAGTTTGATTTTTTTTTTTTTTTACGCCTTAACATTAATAAAAACAAGAAAAAAAATATTGGCAACAAAACAAAATCAAATTTAGAACATGTTTTTATAAGGTCTCTACAACATCGTTAATATAATAACGTATAACATGGATTCCAAAACTGTCTTTAAAATTACATTTTTTTTTCTTAACGATAATAGGGAAATAACAATTAAATACAATGTGCTCTATTTAAAGCTGTTTTGATTTTTTTTTTTTCGTAGTGTTAAATACTTAATTTTTAACACAATGATGAAGTAATACAATTCATTAATTTTGGTAAATTAGTTGTGCGGTGATACAGAATTATAATTCCAAACTTCACATAAGCTTGTTCTGTAAAGTAAAGTGAATCTCAACAACAGTGATTGGCTGACCAACAAAATACGACACATTCATTGGTTGATCTTGTTTTTTGAGCTAACAAAATTGACAAAAATTGAGTCACATGAAGAGCATGGAACTTTTTTGTGTGGAGTTTCTTTCATTCTTATCAAGTTCAAAGTTCAAAACGAAGAAATAACAATGATCGACCATATGTATAAACGTAGTAAACAGGTAACGAAGTCATAATCAGCTGTTATAACAAAGGAACATATCGACACAAAAGTTGCGCCGGAAGTCTGACTTTGCAGAACGAGCTATAACTGCAGTTATAGAGATTTAGTGGCTATTAACTTTGCACTTATAAATAGAAATGGTATTATATTTAAAAAAAAATGTTATTTAATATTTTGAAATTTAATTGAACTTTGTATATATATAATTGTAAATATAATTTAAAATTAATTAATTAAATATAAACTCATTTAAAACTTATGAGAGAAATAATTAAACACTTCATTAGTTTTAGTGTTTTGAATACATAAATGAAAAAGATTACTTCATGATTTATATGTTTTAAAATAATTTTTGTATTGAATTAAAAATTCTTAAAAGCATTTTTACCTCTAACTGTTTCATTTACTTCCATTTAGTGTTTTTTTTTATTGAAATTCTGGACCGAAGCCAATTATTTTAGCACCATTTTTAATTACAAGAGCAAATAATTTAAGCTACAAGTGCTGAATGCGGAGGTTTTGCGACATTTTTTTTAGGGTAAAAGAATAACTAAATTAACTTATTCATTTAAAACAATTACATTTGTGTTACATAAAAAAATAAACATTCACTTTTTTATAAATTATTACATTTTTGTTTTTCTTGTCAACTTTGTGTGTTATAAAATAAAATTTCTGAATGAAAAATACTAAAATGTTGAAAAATTTGTGATACATAGAAAATGACAGATTTTTTTATAGTTTTTTTTTTATTTTTTTCATTAGCAAAACGAGTTTAGTGCCAAGTAAACCTCGGCAAAATAGTCACAAAATATAAGTAATGGTAGCTCTATTTTCCCACTAACTAAAATAACCAACGCATGACATAAAAATCTGCAGTGAATATTCCCTCAATTCGAAATACATGATCATACTTTAAGGTATATATTCGTAACATTATGATAGCTTTTTTTTTTTTTTTTTTTTTTTTTTTTTTTATTATTATTAATTTCACAATTTGGCAAATGGTTGATATAATTTTTTATATTCAGTCATGGTATATTATTTATGAGAGTCAGGGAGTCCCATACAGCATACTTGATGAATGGTTAAAAAATAAAGAAAATTATATTATATTATGAGAGTAGGTGGCTTGTAACATTTTGGCCACAATCCACATAAGCCACAAATTTGCACGACTAACTCAATTGACCGTTGTGTAAAATAAATGGTTCAAAACCTTTCTCTGATCTCTTTTATTTTCTTTATTTCTGTCTTTCATTTTACTCGAGAAATGATATGGAAAAAATATTGACTTGAGATTATATAATATATATCTTGATTTTTTGACGCTTCAATTCGCTTATACAGTATAATATATTTGATACTACGTAATATAGTGAGTATGTTTTGTATACATATCTATATTTGTTATTTCTATATTTCAAGAGATGTAACTTATCCATGTGTAACAAAAAGTGTTCAAATAGATGTTGATTATATATATATTTTATATATATATATATATATATATATAATATGGAATAAAAACAGAACAGTTAATATTTAATATGAACACCAGTTAACTTGCATGACATACATTGACTCGGAGAAATAAGATGAGAGAGAGAGAGAGAGATTATCATACATATTTATTTATTCAGCAGAAAAACATTAATAATAAAAAAATAAACATATTTAGTGAAATGAATAATGGCTAATAAATGAAAGAGAAATGAATTTTGGATTGAAAAGTAGGATAACGTTTTTCAAAAGTAAAATAAATATTAACAAATTACAAAAAGATAATAATGTAAATAATGTTTTATTACTCTCAAATTCATCTCAAAAATAAATTAAAAGTTATTTTACCTTTTTCCTTTGTACAAAAATATAAGTATAAAATGTTTAAAAAAAAATTATGGCGGAACACACAAAATGAAGATATTTAAACTTCTAAACATTTTTAAATATTATTAAAAAAATAATGGAGATATTGCTAAAGAATTTTTGCCCATATATGTTCTATATAATATGGTAAAAGGAGTAAAAGTTAAACAAGGAATTTCTTGGTACTCATTTACCCCTAAGGGATACACATGCCGTTACCCTCGGCATTTCTGGGTAGCAATCAAACTCTGCAAGAATGTACTCTTCTACCTCATTGACTTTGCGTAGAGAAAGCAAATTTTTTCTTCTTCTCCTTCTAATTACACCATTTTTGTCAATACTACAATGCAGATCGTTGAACATTAACTTTCAGCACGTATTTTAATAGACGATATAATACTGAATTAAATAAAATAAAATAAAGTTTTGTTTTTCAATAAAAAAAAAAAAAGAGAAAAAAAAAGTTTTCAAATTTTATATCGTTTTTACAGACCATTTAACACATGCAAAAGTTAATATTTTTTTAAACAAAGTTCATAAAAAAAGGCTAAGAAAATATATTTTTAAAATAGAGGCAATCTATTTGATGTTATACTTTCTTTCCCGATGCAAGTTCTTTATTATTGATTTCCAGCAAATATTGTGACTGATTATCCATAATATCACACGCTATATCAAACGTTTATATATCCGAGTATCAAAGTTACTTATCTGTTAAAGGAAATAAAAAAATTCTTGTCAATTACTTCTATAATTTTTTAATGAATTCCTTAAATGGAATACCTCAAATTTATCCAAAAACTAATAAAATTGTATTTTTTTTTGTGTGTTTCAGGTAAAGGAGCATGCTGTATTATATCAGATTCCATAAAATTCCTGTCTTTTAAGTACGTAAGTCGAAAAACTACATACGTTAAAGTTAAAAAAAAATTCTATACAAAGATACAAATTTTCAAATGTTCAAATTTGATATAAGAGTGCGAGTATATTATCCGTAAATCCAGTCCTCTTACTCCAAAGTATGCGCAATTCAATTTAAAAAGCATTCGGTGATCGTCTTTTTTTTTTTTTTTTTTTTTCGTGGTTTGGAGCACAAAACAGAGGGTTTACGAAAACTATTAATATAATAATATATCATAATTACAACGTATATTTTAAATATGCTTTTATATTTAAAAAGTCTTTACTTTTTATAAAATGTTTTCATTTAATAATAAAGGTATTACATTCTGCTACTTCTGTATAAAAAAACAAACAATAATAATAAAATAAAATAAAGAATGCTTTTGACTAAAAATTAAATTACGTAAATTCATAAATAATACAAAAATAAAATTATGCAGTTAGCGTATATACTCTACAAAGACTCTACGCCTCAAATATTGCTTGTGGCTTGTAGTAATTCCTTCATACCCACATGCTCTTGTTTGTGGTTGTATAATTGGCTTTTATAAGGGTTGAATTAACAACTAGCATTGCTTTTAGCACTGTAATATAAGCTGAGAGACCTAAATTTTTTATTTTATAAAATTATTTTTCATCGGATTAGTAAAGTAAAACGTGATGTAAATGTTAGATTAAATTTACAGAGGATTTTATGGAAATGAGTTGATGCTATATTACATCGTATGATTTTCAGCCTAGCAATAAAAAATAAAATGTATTAGATTAAAAATTTGAAACGAAATGTAAGGCAGCTAGATTCATTGAAACTTAAAAGCTTTTAAAATTGAATGAAATACCAAAGTAACGAACTTAATCAGGTTGAATTATTTGCATTACAATTTTTAACAATTTCTTTCTTTGAAATAAAAGTTACAAAATGTGATCTTTGTAATTTTATTGTAAAATTTAAACACTGGAGCAGAAATTTAATTCTCTTTTGAGTAATTTGAGAAATATATGGTTTGTTGTTTCTTGAAAGTAAAAGTTGGTAAGGCCGCACGCCAATCACAAGCAACTTTTCACAACAGATATTGAACTGTTGATTAAAATGAGGTTGCCATGGTAACTGCCGGCAGTAAGGAAAAGGGTGCTAGTAGCGTTGGCGTGTACCCCACGTGACATACGACCCACTCCAATTCTTGCTTGCTTGACGCTCCATCTGCAAAACTGACCCTCTCTCTAGCTATCTCAACATCAAAATTCAATTCCCCCCCCCCCATCATATTCGTATAAAAGAACAAAATTTTAATTAAATTATTAATATAAAAAAATAAAAATAAATCTTGTAATATATAAAATATAATCCAATACATTAATGTTCAGATTTTTCATTAATATCTTTCTCAAAGCAAAATTTATATGATTAATTTAATAAGCTTATGATAAGAGCATCACTAAAACTATCATCACTTGAATTATAGCATCATAACATCAAATACCAATTTGTTGTGGTAAATATTTATGAGAAATTTCTTATAAAAAGAACTTCCCCAGGTGAGGCTCGAACTCACAACCCCGGCATAGCTTAGATACTGTCGTATAAGTACCGTGCGCTAACCAATTGCGCCACTGGGGATACAATCTTTGCTGGAGTGCCCAGCTGTACTTATTTGGCACGATATCATATAACATTGTGCACGCATGGATAAAATTTTTTTTAGATTTTTTATTGTAAATATTTTTATATATAATATAACTACTGAAAAAGTAAATGAGAGTAAAATATCTCTACTTACTCCAGCCTGTAAAGTTTTTCCTCTAACACGACTATAGAACCAACATACAAGGATAAAAAAAGGTAACCATTGTGTACTGATAACAAAATATCATTAAAAAAACTGAATGATAAATTAAATAAAATACAGTTACTGATAACAATGAAAAAACTTTAATAGGGGAGTAAATTACATTGCTTTTATAATAAATTGAAGGATTCTTATATTGTTTCATTTGAAAATTATATTGTAATTTAACTTTCATTAATTACAAATACACAAGCTTATACTTCTAATGATTAACTTGAGGCGAGTATCAATTCATTCATTATAAACAAAAGACGCATTAATCATGTTAATGAAATTGCGTTACTAAAAGCAGAGAGGGAAATACAACCACTAATTTTCTATACCATATACTATAAATCATAGCACTGGAATCCATTTTTTTTCTTCCTTTGTTATTTATTTTATTTATTTTTTATATGTATATATGTCATCAACCCTCTCCTCCCTCCATCCTATTAATTACTCACGTAAAAATCAATCACAGATTATGCTTGTTAAAACTAATGATAAATTATTTTCGTAATAATCATTAACTTATTAATTAACTATCTATATTATATTTATCTTATAGTACACACGCGTAACATTTTTAGAAAAAGATTATATATTTGTATGTTAACAGAAATTTTGTGATAAATATCCTGAAATATATTTTCCTTGGAATTATTTATTTATTTTGTATAACTTATAAAGCTATATAGTAACTGTCAAGTAGACCGGACGATCCAACGTAAATCGACACATCAACGTATTGCTGCAACAATGCAAATATGTCCATTGTGCAAAACTTTTGTATTGATTAAAACAGGAGGAACTATTTTGAGGTCGACTTTTAGCGATTTCGCTCACATCCACTTCTGTTTCTACTTACTACGCATGCGCAAAACGTTGAAACGAAAGCGGATGTGACCGAAATCACTTAAAGTCAGCCTCAAAACAGTTGTTTCTTTATTTTAGTCAATACTATTGTGGCCTGATGCGTAAATTTACTTAACTTTCACCTTTCACGTAAGAATCCAAATAAAATTGATGGTTGTATCTTCATGTATAAGAGTTACGTGAATTTACGCATCATTGTGAACAGCCAATTATCTTTGCCTAATAGACTTTATATATATATATATATATATATATATATATATATATATATATATATATATATATAATTCAGCTGCTATTTTACTAAAAATGTATTATATTTAGCGTACTAGAAGTTGAAAAAAAATATGTAATGAAATTTAGAACAAGATTCACAAATTTTCTTTCCATAAGCGTAAAACAAGATTACTAAAGATTTAGTAAACTTTATAATTTATAAGTTTCCTCCAAAAACATGAGTTTGTAAATAAATTTCTTGATCACTCAAAGTTACTAAAAAAGTATAACTAAAACTATTAAGCTGTATAAACATAAAAATAATTAGTAGATTTCAATTTCAAGAGACGTACTTACATTAAGTTTTATGCGTCTGGAACTTGAAAACTACACCATATATATATATATATATATTTTTCAATTAAGTATTTTTTTTCTAAGTCATTAGAATTACAAATTAAACCATGACGCTAAAAAAAAGCAATCGATATAGAAATAGCTTATTTCAATTCATCACGTAGAATCATATTTCAAAAACAATACGAAGCTATATTATACAATAAGGATTTGAAATATATTCGCATGAGATATTTCAATTTCGATTGTCAGTATTTGTAATTTATATATACAGATGTCAAAAACATGTCTCAGTTAGTATTATTTGACTTTAGTATGGTTTGATAAATATTAAGAAGAAGATATCGTTTTCAAAGTGTGTATAGTCATGTCCCAGGAAATCTTCAATCAGTCACAATCAATTATACCGCTTGATGTTATACCTAAGTGAAGTGGACAACTAGACCAACTCATATCATCTACATATTATACTACTTTATATTTATAAATCTTTAACCTCTCTTTAAGATACTTAAAAACTTATATATATAAAGGTCTTATATTTTTGAATTTTTAAGTATATATCAAAGTACAACCACGTGGTGGTAACTAAAGCCAAAACCCACATCTTGACTAGACTGTCTGTGATATGTTATACCTCAGTCGGTTACTGGTTCTTGTAACTTCAAAAATAGAACAAGATTGACTTTAAAATACACTTTTACCTGAAGAACATGTGTAAGAAAGAAGAGGAAGATTTTTTTTGTTTGAAGAACGTGTTATTTTTTTTATTTTTTTTTAATTTTTGCATAGTTTTATGCTTAATGTAAAATTGACATTTTAATTGCATAAAAAAATATTTTTTAATAAAATAGTTAATGAGAAATTGATATTTTTTGTATCTCTCTGCAAAATTTATATATAAAAAAATTAAAGTTCCTTTTTTTGTTGTAAAATATTTTGCAATTATTAAGTTAAGCAAATAATAACAAAATGATAAGAAAATAGTACTTTGCCAACAGCTATTTAAATAGTAAGCACTACTTTTTTTTTTTTTTTTTTTTTTTTTTTTTTTTTTTTTTTTGCTCCTATAGACATATACATGAGCTTATCTGTGTGGTTTTTAAAATTAGGAACCGGATCAAGAAATAATAGTGTGTAGATAAAAGAAAATTAGCTGGTCTTGTGTTTTTACATATTAAGATATTATGGAAATCAGTGAAACTCATTAAAAAGTGTTATCAAATTATAGAATAATTATAGTATGCGTTTAGGTAGCGATGAAAAAATTACAAACGTTGATATTTTAAATTTCTGATTTTTTTTGTTGTTGTTGCAAGAAATCCAAACCACAATTACAATAACTTCACAGATTACTATAATATAATAATAATTATATTATGTTGTGTCAAAGTCAAGTTTAATGGGATTTGAGTACTAAATAACCACGATTAAAACATATAATTATGAAAAAACAAAAGTTTTGTGCTATTGCCGTCTCTAAGTCTTGGATAAGTGAAAGAGATATGAGATGAAAGTCATGTACATACATAACGTACGTATTTATGCAAGTTATCCGTCATGGTTTGATATAAGACACCTTACTCTTTGATCTTTAATGAAGTAAGACAACTATTTTTTTTCCAGTTAACAGGGGAAAAAACTCAATGAGCTTGTCTGTTTGCTCATTAAGACGTTTTTAGTACACATCAAACGTATATACGTATAAGATTTGAATTTAATTTTAGGTATAGTCCAGGTGCGAGAATCTATTTTAATAACTTGATATTTATGTGTATAGTCGTTCCGAACACTTGCCATATTATAGCTATTAAATAAAATTTTCTAATCCAAAAATTTTCAATTAGTGTCAACTATAAACTTATGTGCCTCTGTATTAGTAACTTAAAGCTAAATTAAAGTATCATAAGTAATTTTCCCCTAACTTTTTTTTTTTTTTAACCATATTGTTTAATCAAGTCACGAGCTCATTCTCTAGAGGGTGCAAATTTCATACGATTTTTTTGTTATCTTCAAAACGACTACTCAAAAGTTTTATACATAATTTATCTGAACACACACACACACACACACATTCACAAACATTGATAAATAACTGATGGAATGTGTTTAAAAACATTTATTTAATACTCATCTTTTATTTAATATTTTGTAGTTTTATGTCGTCATAATAGAAGCAATATTTAATTCTTTTTCAATAAAATCGCTTTTTTTCTTTTCATCGGTGCTAAAAAAAGGGGGGAGTTTGTAAATCTTTGCACGTTTTAGAAAATGTCGAGAGAGAGAGAGAGAGAGAGAGAGAGAGAGAGAGAGAGAGAGAGAGAGAGAGAGAGAGAGAATCTATGTGGGGTTCATAATGGAACTTCAAATTTTATGTTGCAATAAACGAAACCTTTTTCTTTTTTTCCTTCGTATATATTTATTGTTATTATAGCGTTTTTTGAAAGTTTAGCTTGCCTTATGCCAAAATACTTAAAGTATAAGTTTAGCACGGCTGCTGTGAAAAATATTATAATATAAGAAAAAAACTTGTGATGCTAAAGGGCAAAGAAATTATTATAACACTTTCAAAAGCTAGCCAAATAGAGTACCGTACGGTGAATGGTTTCGTGTACAATAAACTTTAACTTATTTTTACATTTAAAAAAAAGTTGCTTAAATTTTTATGATACAAAATATATAACATATAAAAAAATCTTTACACACAATAAATTATAGTTTTTATTTTTATTATATTTGTCACAAAGAGACAATAATTTCTATAAAATTATTACAAAATTTTAGTATATTTAAGAGGACGAGTTAAAATTGAATAAATTCACTTCTGAAACCAAAATATAATTCTGAAACAACCACAATTTCTATTTACTTTCTCTTAAAAATGAAGTTTCCATATTAAAGCATATTATACTATATATATATTTTTTATATTACTTTATGGTTTCATGTTATTAAAGTTGAGGTTAGTGGAGTGGTAGCACTGATAGCAAAAGCTACACATACCTATGGTGACCTGGGGTTATTTGGTATGGCAGCTAAGAGCATTTTTTTTTTGGCTCACGTGGACTTCCATGAGACGTGTGAACCTCTCCCCCGGGATATAGCCTGACCTAGCACCATATACTCCCACTAAATCAGGTCAAAAGTCATTCAACACCCCCGCGCGCACAAGAGAGAGATCATCACACAATGCAGGATTATTTTTAACACTATATTCCCAAGAGAACAAATTAACTTTTCAACATTTCTATATATACTTTATAGAATAAAGATAAAACGTGTGTGTGTGTGTGTGTGTGTGGAAATGGATGACAACATTCAATAAAATTTATTACTTTAGAAATCAATGGAATGTACTTAATTGACTTTAGAGAGGATTACGTTATATATATATAAAGCTTAAAGGCAATTTGTTTTGGTTAAACTTTACTTGTGTAAAGTTTTACAGCAATGGTTTTAACAAAAATAGTTTATACCTTAAAATGTAATTAGAATTGACAAATTAAAACAAGAATCTAAAATAAAATAAAATTCTCAAAATGTTCTCCTTTTCATACTTTATACAATTTTGAATGTATGCAGCAAAAAAAAAAAAAAAAAAAAAAAAAGTGTCATACTCTTTTACTACTTTGGTACTGTAAGTATTAATTTATTGGTTAAGGTTGATATTGGCATTTGTCCAAGAGTCACTCTTAAATATCCCACCGCGCTTTTTCTCACCCTCGTAAACGTATAAGAAATATATAGCAATATAGAAAAGAGGGCCTCTCTTCTCTCAAAATTCTCATGTTTCTAATACTTTGCTTGTCTTCAAATCGATACTATGAAGTTACATGCACGCGTGGTGCCCTAAAAGATGGACGTGGTGATGGTGATGTGAAAAGGGATCTAGCAAAAACTCCGCCTTCCAGACAAAAAGCTGTAAGTCTTCTTTTATATGTATACGATATATATCAATGCAATATCGGCTTGGACCCTGTATACACACCCCAATGTCAAATTGATAAATGGCTTTAACTAAAAAGGATAGCTGAAATCGACTTCCGGCTTCGTTTGACCTCTATGAAAATAGATCAAGATTTTCAACAAGAAAGTGTCATAATATATTTATTTATTTATTTTTGCAACATTTTCATATGATATAAAAAATATGTATAAATTGAAAAGAATTTATGGAGATATGATAGAAAGCATAAAAACTTCAAAAAGAAAAAGAAATAGCAAAAAAAAAAAAAAAAAAAAAAAGAGAGAGAGAGAGAGAGAGAGAGAGAGAAAGAGAGAGAGAGAGAGAGACAAAAAATGCAAGTGATGAAAACAGAAAAAGAAGGGAAAAGAGATTTAAAAGTTTTAGCTGCGGTGTAAACGAAAGTGAAACTCCTGAGATTTTTAGTTGAGAGTGTTTGGCTTGCGATAGACGCTGTTTCAGCAATGGGACTTATCCTAAGTTAGTTTTGCCAGCTTGTTTCCTGACACACTGGACAACACGCATATTCTCGCGATCTATTTTCTTTTCTTTCTCTCTCTCTCTCTCTCTCTTGACCCCTCTTTACTTTCAAATAAAACCTTTTTCCCTTAAAAATAAATTGCAACGTATCCATATTGAAGTAGTTCACTAAAGCAAAACTTTTTATTGCATTGTTCTGTCAGGTTTATGTAGGTTTTTTTTTACGTAAAGCTTCAACAAATATAAAATAAAACGATTTATTATTCTTTAAAAAAATAATAATACTAACAAGTAAGGTCGATATTAAAATGAATTCTTATTTTATATACATTTTCTTTATATTCTAAAAGTATTTCCAATAGCAATTTTAAAATTTATTACCAATTTCTCATCAAAGAAATAAACTTCTTAAGTTTTATAGGTCTATGAATTCTCATATTAAAATACTGCCTTGGCCTTATATATATTTCAGTATACGCAGTGTAATAGGATGCAAAGTCATCAAGTATATAATATAGAACTGTATAATGTATGGTATGTAGAACTGCAGTGAAGAAATAGCTTACTTTGTATTATGATAACAACTTTATAATAAATGTACTTAATGACTAGTTTGAAGTCACATAAAATGAACATTGCATTCGTATATAATTCTTATTATACTATTCATGACTTTTGCATGTATATCTCTTTGCGACTTCAAAAATAATAGTATTCTTACATACGTTGTTAACAAGCTTTGTAAGAATATATTTCTTTACATTAAAAATTAGAGCAGAATATTTTAACTGTCATTTAGAAATATAAACTCACTCAAGTTTTTTTTTTTTTTTTTTTTTTTTTTAGAAAAAAAAGTTTTACTTATTTGACTCTTTTTTAATGAAACTAGAAGCATAAGAATTACAATTTCTTATAGAAAACTTTCTATTTGACATAAAAAAGAAAGAAAAAAGATAAGAGAGATATAAAAATGAAACTGAGGCCAAAAGCTATAAATATGAATTAAAAATTAGTTCAGTTCATGAAATAAATTTAAAAATATTAAAAAAATATACATTTAAGTTATATAGAAATTATTGTTTTATTTTCAAAATAAATTATTTTGCTATATTTAATGAATATTATTGTCAAGCGTTTCTAAAGTTTCTTTCACATAATAATGTTCAATTTAGTAAACATATTGTATAGAAAATTAATAATAATGTCCTATGTTTTGAAAACGTTTTATAGTTAACGAAAATTCAATTACTGGTCATTCCAGCTGCTTTCATTATATTTAAACTTACATAAAAACTGAAATAAAATCTATTCAAATCATAATTAACTTAAAATATAAGCATAGAATAATATATTATAGTTGAAAATACAAAATAAACTGTATTAAGTAAATAAATTTTATTGTACTAATAATTTGGTGTTTTAGATGATTTTTAGCTTCATTACTTTTTTCCCCCTATTTTCATCTGCGTTAAAAGAAGGGGAAAAAAAAAAAAAAAAAAAAAAAAAAAAGATGAAAGACAAAGTAAAAAATATATAAACTTTTCAACCAGAAAAATACGCTATACATAATGTTAGTATATTTATATACTTGTCATGTAATAAAGCCAAGAATTTTAGCTTTCCTCTCTCTCTCTCTTTCATATTACAAGTTTTTAGTAAAAAAAAAAAGAAAAAAAAAAAAAGTAAATAAAGTATAACTTTGAGACCATTCCAAATATATAAACGTTTTATTAACTTTATTTTCACCACACTTAAAAATCTTTGTAAAAATTATTTTGAAGATTTGTTTTTTCATTTTTTTTTAAATAATATTTACATGGCATATGGAGCCCCTTGTTAGATAGGCAACTTTTTCAACACTAACTTACATAAGCACATCACAAAGTTTTAAGAGTTTCTTTATGATTATTGAAAACAAAATTGGTCACCAACTATGAAGGAAATAAGGAAAATTAAGTACTCTTAATTATGTTTATGATAAAAATGAAAATGTCATTTCAAATATTTTTCTTTATTAGGACCAACGTTATAATAATATTAATTTGATCATTCAAAAGAATCTAACATACATACATCTACTTACTTCTATAGTTATACCCAAATTCGAAGTTGTAACCAATTAAGAAGCAAAGAATACATTAATCCAATAACTGTAATATTATTTGAAGCTCAGTTGAATACTTCTTTTATTGATTGATTACTGTTGTTGCTAACTTCACCAAGAGCTGAAATTTCTTAAAAGTTGATTTATTTGTAACTGGTGTTTGTTTTAATTTTCTTCTTTTCCTTTTGTTATTTGTTTTGAATAATATTATTTCCGGTTCTTTAACAAAACGGAACAGCTTATCTTCATTGTTTTTTCCCTTTTGTATGTAAGACGAAGCATTGGCTTAATTTATTTCTTGTTTTATGCAAATGAACTTTATTCACGTAATAATTCTCAACACATTTAAAGTATATTTTATTTAAGTTTTACATGCTACTTTTCTGAAGCTTTTAAATTTAAAACGCAACATTATACTACACATTATCACTTGATTTAAGTGTTTTTATTTATGAAAAGTAGTCTTGTATTTGAATTTTTTAACTTTAAAATTTATAGATTGTATTAGATATTTATTACGATATAGGGGCAGGGGCAGTATAACATATAATATAAATATTACATTTTTTTAAACAAAAGACATTGATTTATTTTGTTTCTGTATAGCTCTAGGAATACAAAAAGCCTAGATCCTTCATTATTTATAAGTTGATTTCAGATAATGATTGATTTTCTGAGTTTTTATATGCAAAATATAACAAAATGTTAAATTGATGCGTCATTTTAGTGTCTAACTGAACTAATGAACGTGTTACGTATTATATATAAAAATGATAAGAGCTTACATTTTTCATGTTGGATTTATCTCAATTTTTACTATACTGTTATGAACAGTACAGCACATATCGGTGAGATATTATGACTTTGATAGCGTGTCATCGTAAATGTTTTTCATCATCGAGTTTAGGTGAGAAAATTTGCACTTGTACTTGTGCTATAATGTTTCTTTGAACTTTATCTTACACTCAATAGACGTATCCTCAAAGCCTATTCTACCTATCCTCAAAAATGCACATGCCATAATTTATCTTGTTGTTGTTGTTACGGAACAAAACAACAAAGTTTTGAGAACAAGCCTACATTTTACCTGAATTCTATACTATGCATGAATCACTAATGCATATATGTAAATATAATAATGCATATTTATAAACTTTATTTTATAAGTTAGAAAATACATCGGAGGTTACTATTTAAATTTCTTTGCTTGATCTTACATACTCTTAAAGGTTTAGAATAGAGTACTCTACGTAGAACGCGATTTTTCGTGATAAAAAAAAAAAAAAAAAAAAAAAAAAGGTCGCGCGTATTTCCCCCCCTTTTAGAGTACTCTAGCGTAGAACATCTTGAACAAAAAAGTGTCTATAATATCCTAGCATACCTAAATACCAACGTTGATTTGGTCGGAATCATTGATTTCTAATTTATTTTCCATTCACGAAATGGCAGATGCGGTCTTATGACGTCACAGCTCACTGGTCCACGCGCGTGGAAACAATTAAGCTGTGACGTTATAAAACCGCATCTGCAATGTTGTGAATGGAAAATAAATTACATATCAATGACTCCGGCCAGATCAAAGTTAATATTTCAATACGTTAGGATATTAGACAAGTTTTTTTTTTTTTTTTTTTTTTGTTCAAAGGTGTTCTACGCCTTTAATAAGACGGCTGTGCGGGCCTTAACACTAATAATTGAAGGTGTATTGTATTAAAGAAAAGATCATTATAAGAATATTACGGAAATAATATTAAATGCAAAGTTTTGATTTGGTTCTTGCATTATATTATAATAACTATAACATAAACTTAATTTATAACTAATAAAAGAATTTTTTTTTCAACTTTATAGGTTTGAGGATTAAAATAATAATAATATCATACCTAAGTTTAGAGGTAATATTTATAAGGTAAGTATAGAGTAATTAAAATTTTAATGTCTTTTCTTAATTTCAAAAAGATATAATGAGATTTTGGGCTCAGTAATATACAGCTAACATTATATCTACAGCATTTTTTTAAATGAATATTTTAATTAGTTTCAAGACACAATTACCGCATGTTCTAAAAAGTGTTCTTTTCTTTTTACATAAGTTTTTTTTTCTTTTACTCTCTATTTTTTTAATTATAAAGTTAAATTGTTTTTAAATTTACCAATACTCAAAGAATTAATCAATACCCCATTGTATGCTTGATTTTCAATTAGTATTTCCTGCGTTGGCAAATTTAAATTGAATAGACGTTAAGTAAATAGTAATATATAATAAAAGCAATGCAAAATAATGTCACTATAATATTAAATGAAGTTTTATATTACATTTCAATTAAAGTCTTCTTTTAAAATTGTAGAAATTATAATGCAATTTTAATTTATCTAGAGAGCATTAATTTACATTTGCAAGAATTGAAAGAAGTAAATGAACTTACTCGTGATAGTATGAAACCCTTGTGACTATTGTATCGTTTGTCAATAAATTTTACATTAAGAATCAATTATTATTTGACATCATTTTCAATGCTTCTTTTTATTTTTATATAAAAAAATTCTGATATTTTTTAATTAAAAGTTATTGTATATATTTAATTATTTATTGAGTTTCAAATTTTATATTTGCATTTTTAAATACTAAATAAAATTAAATAAGCTACCAAAACTTTTTTATTTTTATTTAAATTGAACATTTTTTCTTGTACAGTTTGTAGTTATGATTTTTTACAGCTGTAATATTTTCATTACACAAGAAGTTTTTTTCGCAAAGTTGTGAAATAAAACAGACGGTAAAATATTTTTGCACAGTCCCGCTTTTTTTTTATTTTTTATTATTATTTTTTTTTAGTTACGTTTATTTATTTTTATTTAAAATCAAAATCGAATGACTTGATTACATTTCTATTTATTTTAGATTTTGCAGTAAAAAGAAAGGTAATTACTGGTATATTAATACATAAATTTAGTATTAAATTAGTCAATATTGAAATCATCAATAAATTGTGTGTATGTACATTTATTAATTACAAATTAAACTAAATATCAGTTTTTCTAATACGATAGCAATACCTAAATTGATAATTTTGTTTTACTTTGATGATGGCAAATAATATTTAATTAAATTAAACAGCAAGTAAAGAACAAACAAAAAATATCAACAATAAAAAACAACAAGAATGAATTCATATTTATGGGAAATTTAACTTCTGTTTAAGCGTTTTTTATTCTTCTTCTTCTTCTTTTTTTTTTTTTTATTTGTTTCTTTCTTTTTAATGAATTTGTTTTAAGTAGTTTTTACCATAATATACTATTTATTTGTATAATGCTACCTTCTTTCAAGGTATTCAAGAAAAGATTACATTCACAACTTTATAATATGTATATAATATATACAGTAAATAATGCAAAAGTTATAAAGTCTTTTTAAATAAATAATAAAATCCTAATTTAAATTCATATTTTTTACACAAGGAAGTTTATATAGGAGGGAATAATTTTTTTACAGTATTATTATTTTTTATTATGATTATTTTAATAATAAATATAATTCAGTATATTTTATATTAAAACAAATGAATAATATATTAAATGTAAATTTATATTTGAAACTAAATAAACTATAAGATGCTAAGGGGGTTCAGTAACCTAATTACACAATATCTCTACTTTACTTTTTATAGAGTGCATGTTCATTTTTTTAACTGCAGTTTTCTTATTTTTAGATTACATTAGCATCATAACAAGAAGTTCTATGAAAAAATGTGTATTTGCATTATATATTGAAATTTATATTATATTGTTTATAAAAGGATTTTAATAATAATGAACAGAACGTATTTATTATATTATTTAATATTATTATCTGTAATTTATATTTCTAGAAGAGCTAATCATACGTTACATAATATAAAATGCTATTATTTTTAATAATACAAATTTATTTTGTTAAATGATTTATAAAGTGGAGAGCTATTTTCAGTTATAATAAAAGAAAGTAAATACGCGACTTGCTCCCAATATTCAGATTGCTTATTTCAATAAATTAATAATATACACTCTAAAAACGGGTGCATTACTTTAGTTACGAATACTAACTTATTTAAGGTAATCACTTTTAAGTTATTATGGGTAGCTAAAGTAATGCATTTTAACAAATTATTAACAATAGCTATTTTAACTTAAAATAGCTTAAAAAAACTTAAAACAACTTAAATTGGCTATTTTTAATAACTTGCTAAAATGCATTAATTTAGCTACTCATAATAACTTAAAATTGATTAAGAATTCGTAACTAAAGTAATGCACCAATTTTTAGAGTGTATGTATTATATATTAATATGGCATTATAAATTTGATGTAATATAATGATTTAATTTTTTTATTATCACTAATCCACTCATTAAAAAAAATGTCACTCCATAACGTAATTTGTCACGTTTTCTTTTTATTATTCATTATAATTATTGTTATTGTTATTACTATTGGCATCACATTAAATGGACAGTGACAACACTTAAATAAATTATACCTAATATAATATGGTGTGACTGAGTGTTGAAGGCAGGTGACTCGTAACTTTATACTCCTCACAGAGTTCAGGTTCAAGTGCAGTCTAGGTGCGTATACGTGAAGTGTGAGAGCACATTACGTTGCACGATGTTAATTTACTTGCATTCACACTTGGTTACATTAATGATTTTTTATAACTTCGTTACGTTACTCACTACATACTTCATGAAAAAGAAATGACACTACGTTACTCTTAAAAGCAGTGAGTTACTTTTAGCGTTATTTTACTTTATTTGAATTTAAATATTTTTTTAATAAATAAAATTACTTTCAAAAACATGTTAAAAATACGTATTATTGCTGTTTTCCGATAAACTATAAATAGACAGCTTTAAATGAAAATCATAAGAATAATTTTGAATTTCTATATAATGATGAAAGCATATTTATGTATAGTATACGTATAGATTTCTTTCAGTGTTTGAAATATAAGAAAGTAGTGTCGTTACATGGCAAAAATGACTTGAAAATGTAAAGCGGTTTCATTACTCATTACTGCTACCAAAAAGTAATGTTGGTACGTTATTTTTTAACAAAAAGTAGTGAAATTACATAGCGTCGTTACTGCCCAAGTCTGCTTACATTTCATGACGAACGACGCACAGCATTCGTTGCTGTGATTTGTCATTCAACCGACCGTCTGCTGAGACTTTTACATGGTTTCTTTAGGTTGTCATAGTAAATGCTGGGTTGTGAATTAGGCTGTGGCTATTCCAGGGGCGGCTCGTGAAGTTTATGACTAGGCAAGCACTCGGTGATAGCTTATATATTCTGGGGGGGGGGGGGATAGCCCGCCGCAGGCGCCGATTTTTTTTAGACCACGTGGTCCCTTATAATCTTTGATTTTCGACAAAAAAACTGCATATTATCTGAACCTTAAAGCAACAATTATTTTGATTTTTTATAACGAAAATTTTCAAAGAAATTGTGCTGTTAACATTTTTTTTTTAATTATATATCTTATTTACTATAATGACCAATAAATAAACTATATATAGAAGAGTATTGTAAAAGTAGTGTAAAAATTAATTAGATTTTTCACAAAATCGTACGTAAATATTTTCATGAAGAGCATGTTATTTAATATTATTATTGCGCATTTATTTTTATTTTATTCTCTTCTGTACAAACATTTATTCATATAAATGTATGGCATTATTTTATAAAAAATAATAATTAAAACGTGACTTTTTTGTTACTATAATTAAATTATATTGGATCGAATTTAACTGCAATCTGCAACTATGCGGTACAATCGGGCTATTCAGTTTTTATTTCAAAAGCAAAGAAGAGAGAGAAAGAGAGAGAGAGAGAGAGAGAGAGAGAGAGAGAACTAACTGCCGATTAGATAATTGCAAATGTACGGCCCTATATTTATCGTTTATTATATTTGTTTTGCTTTAATTTATATGCCAAAGCAAACTATATAAAAAAAAATTAAAATATTTGATTTTTAAATCAGTTTACAAACACCATGCCCGAAAAAAACTAAACACTGTCATTTTTAATGTCACGGTTTTTATTATTTAAAAATTGACAAAATAAATAATAACTTTAGCTAAATTCAGGCACATTTGTTAATATTTCCCCTCCCTTTTTTGGTACAATAGATCATTTTAAAAATAAATAGTCCTCTCCGTTATACCTTTTCCAGGTTATTCTTATATTAATATTAATGGAGCTTGTCGGTTTAGCGTGCGGGCAAACGTGGGGATGTTATATAAGGATCCTCTAATGTAACATTTATTCTTGGGCTTAATTGTATTTTTTTTTTTTTTTTTTTTTTTTTTTTTTTTGCGATTATCTGAACAAACTACACCAATTCCGTATATTTAAATGAGAAAAACTAGACACACTTTTACGTTTTTAAAGCCATAGAATTTTTTTTTTAAGAATTTTTGACAGTGATTATCCTTCATATTGAGCTCATTTACTGTAAAAAGTTTCAAAAAATAAAAACCGCACTTTGTCTCGATCTCTCTCTTTATTTTTTTTATCAATAATATTCTTAATATTTTTGGCTATGTATAAGTTACAAATTAATAATAATAAAATTTAAAAGACATCATCATCAATCACGCCAGTGAAATTATTTAAAAGTATAATATATTATATATATAAAGCAAATAAGGTAATTGAGAGCAAAAAATTGCATTTAATTGATTCATGTAATTTACTATTCATGTTTTTAAAAAATGAAATTTATTTAAAGTGTGTGATCTATTGATTTACACATATATCCAAAGTTTCATATTTTTAAAACACTTTTTACATATATTTAAATTACACGACTTTTTATTCATATTTTAGCATAGACTGCAACATATCACGCTATTGCTAATTAGTCGTTACGCATACGACAACATTAAAGTCACACATTTATAGACAAAATAACACAGATTCAGGAAATGTTTCTATTTTTTCAATCCAACAATTAGATATTGAGTTATTAATTTTTTTAAGAAAGGTGCAAGCATTTTTTTGAAGTGCTTTCACGACTTCTATTCAGAAGCATTGTAGCCTCCCGTCCCCCCTCTTTTTTTCTCAACGCTAGCAATATAGCGACGTATGCTCCTGTAGTGTGGAGCTTTCACAATTTTTATTGAGGAGGGCGCTGCATACGTGATTTTTTTTTTATGAAGGCGCGCTTTGTTTTTAATGAATACAAATTAGAAAAAACATAGAAAATAGATAAAAATTCGATACAAAATATGAAAAATAACTTTCTTTATTGAATTATGGAATAAAACCTTTTTGATCGATTTTCTATAGGCATGCACTGCTTGCAGGGCTTACATGCACCAGCCGCCCCTGGGCTATTCCGTATGTCTGAGGTTTCCATTATACTTATCGATAAGACTTGTCTTGACGGGGCTGTGAAAAGAGTTTAGCATGATAATACGAGTACAATATTGAAAAACAACAAAATTAATTTGAATATTATAAACTTCCTTTGTTTTTGTTTGATTGACATCGATGGATTCTATAGTAAGTAACCAACTTTTTAAAAAATCATATTAAGAAAGTATAAAGACACTACTTAAAATAAAGCTACACACTACACCACAACCAACAATAAAATAATAATAACTTTAAATTTTAATTTACTGGAGTAAATTATTAGAAGTTTCAATGTTTATTTTGTAACATTATAGTGAAAATTTGTAACCTTTTTTCTTACAAGTAAAACGGGCATGTGTTTGAACTTTTCTCTTTACATTTTTTTTCTTTTTCATTTTATTCCATAGTGTGTACTATATACACACAAAGTTAACACACTCAAATTTTCTGGAGCACTCACAAAACTTTTTGTTGTCCTTCAGAGACGCCCAATGTCAGAACATGTACATAATCAAATCAACTTCAACAAAACGATGAAGGAAAACATTTTCAAAAGAGAAAAGAGAGAACATTTTAAGCAGTACTTTATATACTCATTAAATAAAAAAGTAATAATAATAAAAATATTCATTATTTCATTAAAATAATATAAATTAAAATAGTTTTTATTATGAAAGCTTTTAAAAATTAGGATTAATGTATTGGTTAAATATTTAAGTAAGTTGTAATTAAATTAACGAATTAGATGATCTTATAGTTTGAAAGAGAGAGAAAGAGAGAGAGAGAGAGTGTGTGCACTCAATGAAGTGAGATAACTTGGTTCTCATGTGCCAAGAAAAGGGAGAGGAAGTAAATTTACTTACCTTAAGTGAACAATTACATTTGGCAGGCGTTCCCTTCGCTCACATTCTTCACTGGCGAGAAGACTCTTCATCAAGAGCTACTCAACAATTACACAAGGGAATTATACTAAGAAAATTCTTTTTAAAAGATTAAAAAACAAACATTTTTTTTTTCATGCTAATTTTTTTCTTTAACCGCTCACCTTTAATAAAATTGAATTAAAATTCAAGTTGCTTGTAAAGTCTCATACTGTTTTTCTTTGTGGAGAACATTATTAGTTTTTTTTTTTATGTCCAGCAGATTATTTAGCAAATATATGAATGAAATGTTTTGAACGTGAAAATTTTCATTTTCAGTTTAATTAATTTAAGTATATTTATTTACTTATTAAAACTACGTTATATGATTATAAAAAAGGCTTTATTTACAACAAAATTATTACATAAGTAGTTTGTAAAATATTAATATCCTTGTGTATAAAATATATAATGAAATGTATATAGGGATTAATATAAACGTTTTTAATATATATGTATCATCTGAAATATATCAAATACTACTTTTGTAACATTTTTTATGAAATTACCATTTGGATTCACAAAGAAGTAATTTCCTAGCTGAGAGATTCAATAAACATCATCAGTGTTTTTTTACTATCATTTTGACAATATACGAGCGAGGGGCTTTTGTAGTCGAAACATCTATTACACTTACCGTCTGTCGTTATTTCAACGTAAAAATTATATCAGGGGACTCTCGTCCGTGGTAACTGGGGCGTGGCACTTACAAAAGCACCCTCCATTTGCTCTTACATGAATTTATTGCCCCATTCTTGAACACAAAATATGTATTAGCAAAAAAAAAAAAAAAAAAAAAAAAAAAAACTTTGAAATTAACATTATATTTTCACAACGATTTTTGTACATCATTTTGTTTAATAAAATAGTTTTAGGCATTACATTGCTTCAAAATATTAGTTAAACTTTAGTTATGAACAAAGATTATTATTGTTTAATAACCCGTGAGCAATTTTAATTTAATCAAAGTAAGCTGTGTTTTGTTCTTGCATAATAATTGTCATATAAAAAACACTGTGACGATGATTCTTGTAATCTAGACAGTAGAAACTTTAAAACTTTTTTCTCACAAAAGCTCTGTAAAATATCACTTCAAACTATAATGTAAATTTAAATAAAAAAAAATTGACAGCAGCCTTTTTTTAAACCAAATATAGCGAAAAATGTATCTCTCAATTTTTCTAATTACTATTGCCTTTACTAAAAGCCATTACTCTAAAAAAAACTGTTAAAAAAATATTTACGACAACGTTAATAAAAAAAACATCTCTGTAATATTAAAATTTGACTATCAGATAATCATAAATCATGTCCCTTATTATATTATCGATGAATATTTTCACGCAAGATGACGTGCCTAAAAAAAATGAGATCACTATATTTGTAACGATATTTTGCAATAAAAGCATTTTTTTTTCTGCTATTCAAACATAGATATAAAAATTTATTTTGACTGTTTTTTTGTTTTGACGACTGAAATCTTTATTGCTGACTACATTGTTATTTTTCACCTACTTTCAATAAACAAATACATTTTTTTTATTTATTCTTTTAGTATAAAATAAAATGCAAAAATACATAAATATAAGTTAATATTTGAGTTAGTTATCTCAAGAAAAAATATATTGAGTAGATACAGTAAAAATCATTATATTGGCAAACTCAATGTAAACAGCAATTTTTATTTGGTGTCACCAAACGCCTGCGCTAAGCAATATTCAAAATATAAACAGCAAGCTTTTTGTTTGTTTTTATCTACCCGAATAAAGTAGAAACCATTTTATCGCTTGTTTTTCTTTTATGTTTTTTTTTTTTTTTTTTTTTTTTTTTTTTGTGAAAAAGTAAAGGATTTTTGTTTTTGTTTTTATAAAAACAAATATTTCATATCTAGCAACTTTATCTCAAATGTAAACGAGCTGAAAGTCTTCAAGAAAATTGAAACACAAGAGAATTTTGTATTTTTAATGGATCGAAGGATACTAAAAGTGAAAATGTGCAGTAGGCAGAGAAAGAAAAATGTATCCTTGAGCAATGAAAAGAAATTGACATTTTTCTCTCTTTTACGTTGCTTTCATCAAAGTACGTAATAAAATAATTGGTTCAAAAATCTTCAGACATGTTGGAACTCTTAAACTATCCTTCCATCTCATAACAGATTTAGAAAAATATTGTTCAAACAAATAAATTTTTATAAAAAAATTCCTTATTATTTTATATTATGCAACATGAAACTTATTTTGTGATGAAAACGAGAAGAAAAATGCAATTGAAATTCTTTACTCGAGCGAGATCGGGTCGATGGCATGCAGCACAGAATTCAAAATATCTATACAACGAAGTTAGTCGCATTTCATTACACTGACTGAGTGGAAAATGAAAGTGGAGTGTGTCGATCCTTAGGTTTAATCACAAGAGAATTAAAAAGCTATAGCTATTAAACAAACAATATATGTTTATATATATTTTCATTGCCATTGCTTCAATTAATTTACTTTTTGATATTTGATTGATACAAATGTCTTGGATAAGACAAGGATTGATGTTTCTAAATCTTAAACAAAAACAGTTCAAAAAGATTGTGCTTCATTGACTTGTCCAAACTTCTTTGAGTTCACTCATGCAAGGTATTGTAGGAAAGAAAAAAAAAAAAAAAGCAAGTTTAGCTTTAAGAGAGAGAACAATATATGACACGTCATGAAGTGTTTTGTAACGCCTCCACAAACGCACCAAAAGGCGCCTTCACAAATCGTCTCGACTTAACTTTCCATAAGGTATATGATCTAAAACTAAACTCATCATTATTTTACTCTTATCAAGTTTTATTTTAAGTAAAGAAAAAAAGAATACGTAAGTTCAAAGAATAGTTTGTAAAAACTAAAAAGAAAAACAGTCTTAAAAAAATTAACCTGTAATATTTTTTCTTCTTTATTATATACAACTGTTTGATGTATATACATAGCGTGTAAAAATTTGTTACAACTTTTGTTTCAAGGATTTGTAAATACACTATTTCAAAGTATAGAATATAATTATTCTAGAAGATAGATATTAAAAACAATAATTTTAAATACGTGTATGCAATATGTTGCCGAGTAATTTATCATTGTTGCTTGAGTTGTAGAAGTCATGTACACAACTTGACGATATTATACAATATGCACACCATGCTTTACGTAAACATATACCAACTTACTTTAACACTCTCAATCATCACGTAACAAATGTAATAATAATATTATTACATAGTATAAACTTATTATAAAAGTTATATTTCTTGTCGATATATTGTTATTACAGAGTTGTATAATAACTATTCCACACTCGTCACAATAAAATATAGTACAGGCTAGTATTTTAAAACTATATAGTGTCTATGCATTCATGTTAAAGTAGACGCCATGTTGGATCACTTAATAACATGGGTAGCATAGGAAAATAACTCATTTTGCCAGTTTAAAAATACCATGCAATATTTTTGAGAGCATTAATGCTGTAAATATGTTGAATTAGTATCTCGTCAAGTATGTGAGAAAAATAACAATTAACCAAAAATTGAGAGATTTTCCAAAGAAAATTGCCTAAAGCAAAGTTTGTCCTATGCTCAGCAATGTTGTTCACTACTCCAGTATGGCCTCCATGCGCATTAAATATGACGTCATCCGCATACACCCTTACTCAATAAACGTTTCATGCATTGTCTATATACATTAATGCTTATACATCAAAATGCATAGAGAGAGAGAGAAAGAGAGAGAGGACCGAAAATTAGTCAAAATTTGACACTAAAGATTAAAAATTTAATACATTTACTCACTACCAGTGCATGGATAGTGGATACTGTCTATTAGTGAAATAGGTAGAGAGTATCCTCTAATGTTTACGGAGAAATCATGTATTTTATTTTGTATTCATCATATTTGTATCCGCACTACCGTTACAAGTTTAAATATTTAGTGAAAAATACCCTTATGCTTTGACGTACAATCAAAGCATTATTTGTGCATTGTGAGTAAACATTTGTTTTCTGTATATATATATATATATATATATATATATATATATATATATATATATATATATATATATATATATATGGATTCTTTTTTCCAATTCACATGTTTATGTGTCAATTATTCTTACATACTGTATAGCTTAAACTTACGATTCTATGTTTTCATACGCTAAACAATAAAATATATAACTTACTTACTTGTCTAAAATGTGGAAGGGAGGGCTACAAAATTTTCTATTTACGATTAAAGCCTGTACAACCTTGTGTAACTATAGTTTTATTTCAATTTCAAAACAACAGATTTAAAGTTTGCTCTCTTTATTATTTTTAACGAGGTATTAATATTTAAACTTCAAAATATTTGTTATTGTTAACATTTTTTTTCTTTTTGGAATTAGGAAATGACGTTAGCTCAAGTAGAATCAGTTATTGGAAGAAGAAGAAAAAAATATAGAGCCAATATTTTGCTATGTATACTTTACATTAAAAATAAGCTGTAATAACAACAAACAAAACTGCCTTTCTTGAACATTTGTGTTATACTCGTATAAGTATAAAAAGAAGAAAAAAAGTTTTAGAACAAACGATTTTCTTGTATCGAGCCAAAGAGTTAATTCTGTGCCAACATTTCTGATAAAAATTTACTCATTTTTCTTTACAAACTAGGAAGCAATTACAGTGGCATATAATTTAATGATGATAATAATTGTAAAATTATGGCTATTTTACATAACAAAAGTTTTACAGTAAACTTTATTATAACACTGAAGTTAAGAAGTTATAATATATATATTACGGGAAAAGGAATAGACCAGAGAAAAACATAAGCATTTATATCACAAAACACTTGATGGGGTTTACATAAATAACATTAGTTTGTCTCAAAGCCCAACTGTAGCTCTGTAGCAGTGATCAGAAATTTCAATTTATGCAACCCGCACAACATTTTCATACTAATTTTTGCATGTTTCTGACGTCATAACATGAATTTTTACGCAAATTGCATACTTAACATTTTTTGCACGCTCTCTCGTAGGGCTACATTAACATACTGATAAAAGTTGTTATCAGTTTTGAAGATCCCATTTCGTGTTTATTCATTAAAAATCCCATGTTGTTTTATGTGGTCTATGGCTTTAAGAAAAGAAATAATGTGTTACTGTTAGTGAGACTTTTATAGTTTAAAAATTAAGTACAAAGTTTATACTTTCATTGAAGTAAGGATTAGAATTGAGGTTAAATTTTAATAAATATAAAAGCACATTTTATTAATAAACGTACATCTTTTTCTGTACATTTGTCATCTAAAATTACTTTGAAATGACATTTCAATGGACTGGACATTCCAACGTGTGAGAAGAACAAGCCATTCATAAACTCTGATGCGAACTTTTTTTTTAATAAAAGTATAATAATTCATTCACCGTGAAAAATTTTACAGGTATTAAATAATTTTTAAATTTTTGACGATAATTATATTACAATTATTTCTTCTTTTTTTTATTTGTTTATTAAAATAAATTCAGATAAAATAATTATGGTATAATTTTTTTAAACGATAATATTTTTTTTTCTTGTTGTTATAATTTGTCATATGTTTAAATAAAATTATTCAAATAAATATTTCAATAATTTATAAATTTATTAAAAATATATTTAACTAATTACATTTTCAATAATTTTTTTTATTTATAATACAAAACATATAACTAATAACCTTTTTTATTATTTTTAAATTAATAAACATGCAAATAGTTTTTTTAACTTATTTTATTTATATTTATTATTATTGCACTTTTTTGATTCAATACAACAGCACAATTATATTTCACACTTCTTTTCCCACGAGATTTAAAAAAAGATATATATATATATATATATATATATAATACATTCATTCGATAGACAATATACAGTTTATATTTTATATCCCTTTTGAATTAAAGCTCATGTATGATTGTCATTATTTCCATATCTATGTAGAAAGTAGTACAAATCCCAAGATAATAAAAATATATTATGTATATAATACTACATACAGTATACGAGAGAGAGAGAGAGAGAGAGAGAAATAAAGGAAGTAGAAGAAAATAAGTGACTGCATTTTTATTCTCAAAGTAAAGTGACATAAGTAAGAAGGTCATAAACAACAGATTGGTGTTAGATCTTTCA